>JAXCLO010000056.1:61052746-61107038 GCA_035583995.1 Arremon aurantiirostris | reverse complement strand
CCTTCTGATGAAATCCTTTCTTCTATTCTTTTAGTATAGTTTTAATGTAATATATATCATAAAATAATAAATCAGCCCTCTGAAACATGGAGTCAACATTCTTGTCTCTTCCCTCATCCAAGAACCCCTGTGAACACTGTCACAAAAGGTCTCACCTTTATACCTTTATACCTTTGTAACCCAGAGAACTCTAGGGAGAATTTAGGGCAGTTCTTGTTATTCCCTCAGACAGGTCCAGTTGTATCAGTTTAATTTTAATCTAGTATGGATGATGATATGCAAGTAGCTGCCATGGCAATATTTACTCAGAAAGTAAAGACATTTTCCCTAAAAATCAAAGCATCATTACTTTCTGGAGCAAGTGAGGGAGGGGTTTTGGTCAAAGCATCAAAGTTACCAATAGTTTTATCATAAGACCATGTTGTGTGAGGAGAAAGTTTTACAGTCCTTGTGGGTTGTCAAATGTTGGGTTGCAAACAGAACATCTCATAAAAAAGTATTAATATTATTTCTGGAACAACAATCTTAAGACCTTTTCTTTTGCTGACAATTGTCAAAATATGGAAAATACATTTGCTTCTATAAAAGTGAAAAATGGTATATAATCCTTAATGTAGGACACTTTGACAGCAAATGAAATTGTTCCATTTTCTGAAATTTATCCTCAGCTGAGTTGATACATTCCAGTAAGACAAAACCTTCATGTTTTTCCAATAATACACTGGCTCCTGTTACAATAAAAAAGAAAAAGAAGAAGAAAGCTCAGATAGAAACAGCCTTTCTTGTGCCTTCTGATGCTTCAAAGTATAAAAATTTCAGAATGTTCCCATGAAGATTTTAAGCTCCTCTGTAGAACTGGGTATTTCCTTTCTGTGCTCTGGACACTGTCTGAGCTTATTTCTCATCTTTCTTTCATGTGGTGTGAAGCAAAGCCCACAGTGCCTGGGTGCTCAATTAACCTCAACTGCACTTGCTGGTCCCCGCGCATCAGCAAATGGCAGCGACAGTGACTCCAGCCGGGAGACTTTCTCTCAGATAGCAGATTCCAAATATTAACTGAGCTGCACAGGATATCCATAAGCTTAGAAATATGGTATACGGAACTGTGAGAAAAACAGAAAAAAAGACTTCACTGGCAGTGCCCTGAGGGGCTGTTGTGGCTGGAGATCCTCAGGGAATATCTGTGAAGGCTCAGGCAAAGCAAGCCAGATATATTCAAAGGACTGCCAAGGCCTTTCACCAGGGATGGAGACAACCAAATGCAGCTGCTATGCTCTGGTCATCTCTCTCTATTCCTCTAAAAACCATTTTCCACTGATTTTTGGTCTCCTGAGCCTTATGGAGGTCTTACAGTATAGAGTTCCAGTGGAACCTCAGAGGAAAAGGTTAAAAGGGGAGCTATGAAATAGGCCCACACATTTTTGACCATAGAGGAGATGTACCCTGACTTATCCTGAGGGGGAAGAGCCTTTCAAAGATTACAGAAAGAAGAAAACTTCAGGATGCAACAGAGACATAAGGCTTTGGAAAGGTCATTTCCAGCAGAGACTCCGGCACAGTTCAGTATTGCAAAGTCCTTTGCCTTTTCCAGATATAGGGCAAACGCCACTTTTAATAGGAACATGTTTGATGAAGGGCTGTCTTAAGTTTCTTGGTTGTTTGAGGTTTTTTGGTAAACAAACTAAACTAAATACAGTCCTTAATTCAACTTGGATACCATTAGCCTGCCTACAGTAATATTAGCAAACTATTGATACGACCTTTGAATCTAACAAAAGCAGAAATAAATGCTTGGACTGTAGCTTCTGGAGGATGGGGAAAGAAAAATGGTGGGGGTTTGCTGTTTTTTGCTTTAACTTTACCTCAAATGAAGACATCCTTTCACCTTCCTGAGCAGTTTGGAGCCAGAAGGGGATTTGCACACCCTTACCCAAGGGCAGAGCTCCTGTCCTTCCATGACCCATTTATAGGGAAAATTTGTTTGCAAGAACGTTGAGCAGAGCCATACAGTGAATTTCTATTGCCTTCATAGTATCCTCACTGTTGTCATTTAAATGATTAGAATAATGTTGACTGGGATTACATTGAGCACTGATAGCACAAAATATTGATGTATGATTCAATTACAACATAATTAGGTATGCATCACTTGTTGAGCTGCCTGTATTGCTGATCTGAGCCTGGAATGACACAAATGTCCTGTTTGATCCAATATGCTTAGAATAACTGAGCTGGGGCTGGGAGAAAGGAGGCTGGTTCCTACAGCTGAAAAGACATCAGTGCAAGTGTTAGTGGGTTTATGCTTTTGGTTTTTCTTTTCTTTTTTTGGGGTTCCTCTCCCACACTGGCACTCTATGTTAGCACAGATTCACAAATAATACATATTGTGAAAAAGGGCATTCTGAAAATTCCCAAAAATCTGTGTATTTCCATAAATTACGTATGTTCACATCAAAAAGCCACACTGTAAATTTTTTCTCACTGGTCTGCTTCATGTCTCATTTGATCTTGTGGAAGCTCCAGTGTATGTTCAGAATGCTTCAGCAGCAGCTTGCCCTCCTGTTCTGTACTCCTCAAATACAGGCACACAAAGATCACCGCCTCATATCACTTATAGGACTGACTTCTTAAATAAACCTTACTTCAGCTTTTGCTAGATAATACAAAAAATGTCTCCAAATGGATTTTAAAAATCAAATGGCTCCTCTATGTTTTGTTTCTCCAGCCTGTTTTACACTACCTTAAGTGGCTAACAAATTGAAGAAGCCATAAGTCATTTGGGCAGAGGTAAAACTCTTCAAAAAGTGACATACTGATGATTTACACATCAAATTTGAAACATGAAATTTCAACAAGAAAATACATTACCAAGCAACATTTTTCATTGTTGACTTTACTTTAGAATACTTATCTTTGAAATAAAACTTACATAGAAATTACATACAAATTTTATCTAGAAAACTCTGCAGGAAGACTTTTTAAATTTGCCACAATTTCTCTGTTCCAAAATGAAACTGGCAAAGTCATGCCATTTGCAAAATATTTACACCTTGATGGAGCTAATTGGTCTATAGGTTCTAGGGCCTTTTTCATATTACTCTGGTGTCCTGTATTACTGAATAATAAAATATTTTTATTAACCCATCATAAGTTTTTCCCCAAATAATAGGGCAAAACTTATGATTCCGTCTTCCTAAATATCATAAAATTCTTTTGTACATCTTTGTGCAGTGACACTATTCCCACTGAGACTGCACTGAAATAATGTATTTGAAGTGTGCAGAAATGACTGAATATGCACAAAGTGATTTAAAAAAAAAGTCACAGAAGAATCTTTTTAGAAAGTGGTTAAACATCAATGAAGTCTTTTGGTAGATATATATTAATGTCTTCTATTATCTTTATATGGGGTACCACATCTAACGTTTTCATTTGATGTCACCTCTATGTAACTGACATTTTATGAGCAGTCACTAAGGCAAGTCTGTCACAGCTCTTCTAAAGGGCTGCAGCCAAGCATCTTTGACATCAGAAATTATATATAAAAGTCAGTTTGGGTAATACCATTATAATCTCAAAATTACAGATAATCTGGACCACAAAAAAATCTACAACTTTGGCAGTGCATGTAGTATTCCTAAGCAATATTAAGTAGACAGTTAACATTTCATACCTTGAAAATCTGATAAAGAGGCAGAGGAAAAAAAGAACATGCACCACATCACCTAGACCGCCTATGGCAGAGCCAGGGGTAATTTCTGCAGAGCTAAATCCTGATGTGCTTAATCCTATTGAAGTACTCCATCTGTTTGGCCATAACAGAACTTTTTATTTGAAGAAACAAACCAGAACATTTAAAACACAATCTGGCCATGAAATCTCTGCAGAGAGAGACCAATGTCCCAGCAGAGATCCACTGGCATAAGTGAATTTGCATACAAGTAAAGGGGGTCTCATTGCAACACCAGCTCTCATTGCTTAAAACATAAATCACAGTCTTAAACTGAGACATTTTAACATCTTCCCTCATAATCCTGCTAAACGGTAGTTAAATGGAGAGGACATATAATTTCTTCCTTCTTTATCAGGTAAGGATGCAGGGCTTTGCAATCCTAACAGGTGTGCCTCTTTTATAACTTTGGGGTAAACTGCAGCCATAAACAGACAAAATTTGGTCCAACCCTCATGTACATGATTTTCCAAGCTTGACCAATTCATGGTAATGAGGAGCAGACATATTCAACTTCAGCAGCACTGTTAGAAAATTTCCTTTTAAGATTCACAGCTTATTACAGAATGTCAGAAGTCTCTTTAACTGCTTATTTCTTCAGTCCAGACTTCCGTGCTTGAGGAAGTGCTTATAAACTACTTTTTCCAGGTATTTTACTCCAGTGACTGGAATCTGTTCTGAGTCAACCAAGAACCACAGTACAGAGGAATAAGTGCTCATTAGGATGAGCAGCTCACAGAAAGAGAAGTCTAAGATATACAGGACTGGCATTTCTTAATGTTTATTTATGAGACGCTCATTCAGAGCACCATCTTTAGCAAGAATATGACAGATATATTTCTAGAGCTTAAGGCTCTCTTATGCCCACATTTTCCACATAAGAATTTAAGCAAGGTCAACTCTGCTACCACTGACCAGTTTTCCTACAATTTCATCTGTGTTTGTTTTATAACTTTTTCCTAAACCACCCACATGATCAGATACACCTTTGCTATGAATTCTCAGCATGGTCAGGTCTCCCTTCTACTTAAATTTAGAATATGTGTGGGCAGGAAAGCAAAAATAGCATTTATGTATTGGCTGCCTTGGATTTACAGGGGGAGAAGCAGAGGATGCTGTGCTGTTGGGAAGGCAAGGAAAGGTAAAAAGGTCTTCATTTCCCTGTATGCACATAGCTCAGGCCCTAAACTTCCACCCACATCTCTCTCTGCCACTTGGCAACACACAAATAGATGCAGCAGATGTACAAACTCACAGCCAAAGCTGGAAGCAATGAGATGTTTCTAGATGGTATCTTTGAAGGAATAGTTTTTAACTTCTAAAAAAGTGTTTCTGCAGCAGCACTGGAGTCACATCTGCAGAAGCAGAGTGAAGCACTAACTTCTGAAACCCCTCCTGTGTCCCTCTCTCTTGAGGAATTTGTTTTAAAGGGAGTGAGATTTGCTTCTGAGAGTTGTCTCTTCACGCTGAGTTCAGGAGGTGAAGATGATGTCTAATTGCTGTCTGATAACAGCTCCTTATTGTTATTTTCCCTCCCTACGTTTTCACTCCAAACAACAAGCAGTGTTCCTTCCAACAGCTTGCTTGAACATTTATCCTTGTAAGCTCTTTCCTTGTAGCTCTAAATCCTTTTTTCTCTCTACTGTGCAGAAGGAAGAAAATGTGTACTTTTGTGAGTGTAAACACATCAGTTGCCATGGGAGCAGGTGCTGGAGCTATGATTATTTGCCTGCAGCTGCCACATTTGCTAGGTGCCCAATTACCTTACCTGGTTACTCTAATTGAAGGGAGAACGAACACAATGCACATAATTTAAACAAAATCCTTCTTGACTGGAAAGTGCAAGACGAGAGGTTCATGATCTGTGGCTTGGAGCAGTTTGTGTCATGTATTTTCATTACAGTCTATGTTACATAAGGAGCAGTTGATTAACAGAGATGAGTGCAAAAGAAAAAACAATGATGAAGAAATGTGTTTATAGAATATGAGGTAGCTTAACAGCTTGAGATAAGCAGCACTTAAAATAGTAAGTGTAACAGGCAGTCTTAGTTTTGACTATTAAAAAAAGAGAGAAAAGTAAATTTCTCCTCTAGAACCAAGTAGCTTCAGAGGCAGTTTGAAGAAGGACAAATAAGCATCAGTGTAGGATGTTTGTGGGTGTCAGACCAGACCCTGCTTCCCCTAACCTCCTCCCCACTTTCCTCATTTTAAATCCATTTAGTTTCTCTTATAAAAAATTTCACACAAGGCTGAACCTACTCTAATTCGCTGACACAATAGCACCCAAAATCCAAAATAGAGATCCATGAAGGGTTTATCTGAGTAGAAAGATTCCCTGTATGCATCAGTCAGAGTGAGAACTAACAGAGAAAGCAGAGGGTCAACAAGAAAGAATGAGCTGCACTCACAACAAGAGAAAAAGCTTTTGAACCAAGCTTTTAGCAAGGCCTTGAAAGTACAAGCATGTAAACAGTCTTGGTTTTCTCTGAATAGAACAGAGAGAAATATTCCAGGTCTGTTCTTTGTAAAAGTGCAGAGCTGCACATAATATGTGACTGAACCAAATGTTTGTTTTCTATAGAAAATTAATCCCTCTAGACACCAAGCTCTGACTAGCAAAAGGTCTACAATGCCAGCGTAAATTAATGCTAAACAGATCAGTGTGTAAGGACTGAGAGCCTGGAACGTTTCCCAATTCATCTGTGAAAAGCAAAGGACTACATCTGAGCTGCTGCACTCATGTCTTGCTGATGACAGGGCATCACTCCTGGCAAGGCACATCTTGGAGATTTAATCCTTTCCAGCAGCTCTTGTCCATTCAGTCAGACTTTGCAGACTTGTTACCATAAACATACACAGACAAATTAGATGAAATTAATTGCAGGGTGGTTGTAAGTGGTTTGGGCTCCTATAGAGGGTGCAGTCAATTATTAATACTCACACTTCGATGAGGGTATCTCACCCTGAAGGTTAAATATCTGCTTAAGGGCTTTGCCAAATTGGGACACCAGCTTGTACATATTCCTGACGTGGGAGCAAGAGTGTATAAATTAAAAAAACAAAAATTTGACTGTCATTTTATGTATTTAACTATTTTAAACTTATTTAAGTAATATATCATACCTTCTTATTTTAGGACACTTGATATCCAAAATATTTCTTCTTTTATTTATTGTTTTTTAAAAGTCTATAGTGTACCAAATTGAAAAGCTAAAGTGAAACTGTGAATATACACAGTAGAAAATGCATTTAAACGTCCGAATATACTTTTTAATATCTGTATCTATGAGGGCACAATGAACTATCCAGCAATAATTTTAACCAATACACAAAAAAGTTAGGAAAGTAAATCTGAGATGTGAATGCAAAACTAATACCTAGATATCTCTCAAAGTCAACCCTGGATATTAGGCAATTAATTTATATTATAAAGAGCAGCAGAGCTCTCTAAGGCCAATATTTAAGGCATATTGATGATATAAGGTAAGTCTCTGTGCTTGGAAAGATGATCTCATGTGAATAGAGGTAGAAGCTCTACTGCAATAAATCCTTCTTATTTTTTTCAAGTAATTGAGCTCATAAAACATTTTTAAAAACCCAAACAATGCATATTTTATTGTTCTTAACACAGTGAAATAGTTACAATACATCCAAACCCACTCTTCAGGAAAAATAAATATAAATTCTTTTATGTGCTGCTAATTTAATCAATTTACAACATATAGTACCTAAGTAATTAGCTTGGCAAGGAGCTGTGATAATTTAATCTGAGATAGAGATAATAAAATTTAAATTTTCCATAATTACTTTATCAGAGAAGAACTGGAATTAGTTTTAAAACAAACATGAAAAAAGGCCTTTGAATTCCAGGAAAATATTTTGAATATATGCAATTTCTAAAGCTGTGCAAACCCCAACAGCTATAGTGTGAAATCTATAGCCTTAGTCAAACAAATTACTCATGAAGAGCTAGGACTTCTGTTTTACCTTTTATTACTAATTAATCATTAATCAGGTATTTTTGTTGGCAGGGGAGATAGATTTGTGTTCCAAATTTAGGGCAGACCTCTAATGTATTAGACATTTGTGTTTGCTGTAAATATGAATTCAAGTCTGTGATTTTCCATCTCTGCTGTACGGAATGCCACCGTTTCATCCATATTTTTTCCTTGACTTTTGTGAAATTTTTTTAACTAAATGGTGTTGATTATGTTTTCCCCAGAATGCAGCTTCTAAGTGCCTTGGGCCAGAACAGGCAGTGTCCTGCAGGAGTCCTGCACTGCCAGGCATGGTTTGCACAGCTGCCGCTTCCCTGCCCTTGCCTGGTTACCCACCGCAGCCTGCCATGGAGGGCTGCACGCAATTCCTCACAGTGGAGGGGTCTGGCTGGAAAAGGACAGGCTGGGGCTGATGTACAGCACTGTGGGGATGGCAGTGGGGAAAGGATTGAAATAAATCAGCTGCCCAAGATGAATTTGCAGCAGTTGCTTTCTAACCTCAAGTTCCCCAGCCCTGCACTGTAGTGGTGTTCCTCACAGGAGTCCCAGGATGAGGGAAGAGACGTGAATGTTGACTCCATGTTTCAGAAGGCTGATTTGTTGTTTTATGATATATATTAAAACTATAGTAAAAGAATAGAAGAAAGGATTTCATCAGAAGGCTAGCTAAGAATAGAAAAATAGTGATAACAAAATCCTGTGACTGACCGACACAGTCCGGACAGCTGGACTGTGATTGGCCATTAATTAGAAACAACCACATGAGATCAACAATCACAGATGCACCTGTTGCATTCCACAGCAGCAGAAAATTAGTGTTTACATTCTGTTCCTGAGGTCTCTCAGCTTCTCAGGAGATAAAATCCTAAGGAAAGGATTTTTCAGGAAATATCATGGCTACACTGCGCCTGTGCATGGAGCATACAGGTACATATACATATTCATTAACCTCCAGAGCTGAGCACACAACTTGTTTTGGCCGTTTCTTCCTTCTCACAGTTATGCACATCTAGAAGGCAAAGCATTTTGTTAAACTACTATGATTCAGAAAGAAAACCTGAGTAGGCTCCTTCCTAATATGTTCCCAAACTAACTTGCATTTCTAAAGGACATTCAGCACCATTTCTTTCCTTCTCACCACTCAGCAACAGATTTCATAATTTTCTGATTACAACCAAAGGAGAAATCATCTCGAATTCTTTAACCAGACACATCCATAGAGTGTTTTTTTGCAGACTTCTTTCAAGTGATATCAATTGCCTTCACATTCGGCTGTGCAGTCACAAAGCTAATTTCAAATCATACTCTCAATGCAGCAATGGAAACCAACTGAAAATTAAGAATTCATTTAATTGGCTGAAAGCAATTGAGAGCTACCTGTTACCAAGGCAATGCAAACCTTCTGTGTCTGAAAATTTGCATGATATTGTGATTCTTCAATCACCAAAAAACTTTATTGTACCTCATGTCCAACTACTGTGTCCACACACATGAATTGAAATCTGCAGGTATTAAAGGAAATGTTTTTAAAGCACTGGCTTGAAATACAAGGGAACTGAGATTTAGCACCCTGTGTTTTTCCCATGCTATCTTGGGCAGTACACAGACAACCACATTTATATCAGTATCTGACATTTAAAGATGCAGACAGTTGCCTAGTGAGGTTTGAAAAAAGCCCCCATATTGGGTGCATAACTTATACAGGTTTTTTTTACTTCAGCAGGCACTGGAATCAATGGACAGCACCCCTCCAACCTCCGTGGATTTTAAGTCACTGCTTTCTTTGCCTGTCCAGGAAAAAAAAAAAAAAGAAGAAGAAAAGGTCTCCATTTGGGCTGCTTTATCCTACTGCAGCATAGCAATTAAACAACTGTGATTCACATGAAATGTATTATTTCAGTGATCCTAAATAAGTAAAGGTAATTGCAAGCAGACAGCAGGAGGGAATAACATGTTATCTTTTGCACTGTGCAATTCACAGCAAAGAGAGTGGGCTCCTGATAAGTTGTGGTTGAAATTACTCATACCTGAGGAGAAGGAGGTATTAAAAATCATTTGGTACACATCTCAGCATTAAGTGTACACTAAAATTTACCTGTGTAAGCTGATACAGCTGTGGTAGTTCTTTTTGCTATCTCCTCATTAAATAAATCTTTTTGTACTGTGTGTATTAAGTTCTGAATTATGTGTCTGACCAATGTCAAACAGGAATTTAAAGAGGAAGGAGTTCACTGCCAGTGGAAAGAGTCACTATGAAAAATATTTTTTATCTAATAATTTTGGCAAGGGACATGGTTCCCAGGCTCTAAACCCATCATTATTTCTGTTGAGTGGACAGGTTTTAATCTCTACAAATGTGGTATTTAACTATGGAAGCTTTCAGTTCTGGACCAAACCATTTGGTTTTAAACCATGCTGCACAGCAACTTGTTGAATCAAAATGCTTCCCTTTCACAGATTTGTGAATAAGAATCTACTTTTGTTTGAAACTTGTCTATGCTCCTCTGCATTTCTTACATTTATGACCTTGCCTTTTTGTTTCTTCCATCACTAGATGCAAAAGGAAGGAATGTCTTCTCAATTCCTCAAGTTTGCCACAGTGCCAGGTTTTCAATTAGGCACTTAGAGTGATTCTAGCTAACAGAAAATGAAGTTCTGAAATCTGGCCACTAAAACGAAGCAGAAGCAAGAAACATTCACCAGAAAATCCTTATTTCTGTTCAAGTGTCTGCTGAAGTGTGTTTTCTCTGTGGTCTGGTATGTTCTTGAGACAAAATCCTGTCTTTTCTATCAACCTCCAAGGTCCACCAAGAGATTAGCCAGAAGTGACCCTTCTAGCACAAGCTCCCCTGCACTGTTTGCCATGAAGAGGAAAACCATTTGCTGCCATTCTTCCTACAGCCTAGCCCAGAGGTCTAGGAAAGAAGGAAGCTTAAAGAAGTTGTGTAGTTCAAATTCCACCTGGTTTTGCTTAGCAATTAAACCAAGCCATGGGAGGGAGGTAGAAGGTTGGCCAAGCACTCAGAGGAGGTCCAGGTCTATGTCCCACTGTGTCCCTGTAATCAACCTTGTGATGTTTTTCCCTTCAGTGAAGTTTTTCCAGTGTAACTCTAATTTTAAAACTGGATCATATGCCATTTCTAATCAAAATATTCTTTTTGTGTTTTTCAGACCTTTTCATGGCAGTAACAAAGTATTTTGTTTGGGATTTAAAATATCTTCCTCAAACTGAGCAATGACATCTTCACAGCCCTTTTCTTAGAAAACCAGAAGCATTTTTGAGGTTACACGAGGACAAACTGGAAGATGACTCAGACACCTACTGCTTCTCCTCATCTGACTTTTAGCAGCCTGTCTTCTTGTGGTTTTTTACAGACTTATCTATGCAATACAAAATTTTCTTTAACAACTTCCAACAAACAAGGAGTCTCCATTACTAGCACAAGCTCATCTGAAACATCTTAGAACATTAGGATAAGGGGGTTCATGTGTGATTTTTCAGTACTGCAAAGAAATTTAGTTGCAAATGAATTTATATAGGGATATGCAAGTGCTCTAGGAAATTTAAATCCTGCCTATACCATGCTTTCTAACATCAACAAAGTATTTTCATTTTCAGGTATCTTGGTACTACTGTAAAATTCTGCTTCTGTTTCCAGGAATGGACAACATCTCTGAGAGCCACATCACAGTAAAAGTCACTCAGCGTAGCTGATGCTGCCTCTGTCTCCTTCATGTATACAAATTCCCCTGAGCAGTGACTTTCAAACCAACCCTGCATGACCAATCAGCTCTGATGGTCCACAATTTCCCAGAAACCTTTTTTAGAAGAGCTGTATTAGCTGAAACTAATTTTGCCCCATGCTCCAACAAACAAACTGTAATCATATTTTCTTGGTAAAATCTAGAGATTTGTAACAGAAAGCCTTCACTTTTTTTCTTTTGCTTTCATCTGTCATAGCCCTCTCACTCCTCTTAGAAAAGCTTCTTTTGAAGATCCACAAGTGATTTCTTTGTACCACTACATGGACACAATTATTAATGTTGGATACACAGATTACAAGAAACATATTTATACTGTGCTTCTCTGTCACCATCATATTTTCTGAAAAATCCCTTCACCAGGATTTCTTCTCCTGGGAACCTGAGAAGCCTCAGAGAAAAACAAAAACAATAATTATCTGATTGCTTCTCCTGTGTTTTGCTGCTTTGGAATGTGGTTGGAGATTGTTTATCCAACATGTGAATTGTTTTTACTTAATGACCAATCATGGTCAGGCTGTGTCGGGACTCTGGAAGCAGTCATGAGTTTTTCATTATTATCTTGTTAAGCCTTCTGTAAGTATCCTTTCCCTATTCTTTAATGTATTTTTAATATAGCATTCTTTAATATGATATAAGTACATAAAATAATAAATTAACCTTCTAAGAACATGGAGTTAGATTCATTCCTTCTTGCCACGGTGGGACCCCAGAAAATACCACAACCAGGCATGTGCCAGCTGCAGGCTACCACTTCCCTGCCAGAGATGTTTTATATAAAATTCATCTCCATTTGATAGGGAGATTCATTTTGCTTGATAAATTTGGATAAATGTAGGTTGATTTCGTTTGATAAATTTAGATCCTTATAATTTAGAAAACAGTGTGCCCTCTCAAATGTTTTCCTTTGGCCAAAGTTTTTCTTTTTGGAATTTCACCTGAATTCACACATGCATTCAGTCAATCAAAAAGAACATCTTTTGATAGAAAAAAGGTTCACCTGAAATTCCCCCAGTTCTCTCTATTATGGATAAAACAACTGTGAATGTGCAAGACAAAGCACCTGCCCCCAAAGCTTTGTGCTAGTCTATCTTTCTCATACTCTCATAAACAATTTTTTCCTGATGACATCCCAACTTTTTATCAACTTAATTTCTTCTCTTTCAGGGGGATTCACCACCTGTAATTGCTAACATCATATGGATTATCCCTCTGAAATCAGCCCAACAATATGTTATAAGATTTTCATTAATAGGGAATGTTCTCTAAGGCTCCAAGAAGACCCAGGAGGATGTTCTGCAGAATTCTGGAGGTTAATCTGTCCCAAGAGTTATCTTTATACCTGGAATTTCCCCTTTCCCCCTTAGTGGCAACAGAAAAAAGGACAACAAGTTATATGAACACATTTTATCCTGTCAATAGGAAAAAGTCTTAAATTCACAATAATTTGAAATGAGAATACTCAGAATAGAAATGGCTTTATTTAGAAATGAGATCATTTAAAAGAATTAACTATTTTTCTATAGCATCTTATAGCTTCCATTAATAAAAAAAATGCAGGAAAACTGTGTGGGCTGCAAACTTCTAAAGCTTTGTGTCTAATATGAAAGAGTCTGATCTTTGCTAGAAGAATTAAAGATGTTCTGTGATTTCTTGCAAAGCATTATGCAGCTGTGGCAGAACAGAACTCAGCAATCACCTTCCTTTACCCTATTTTGAGCAGAAGAAAAACTCCCTCTCCAAATCTGTGTAGAATTTACTTCAATTATGTATTTTTGAAAGTAACACCAAATGGAAGTATCTGAAGAGGAATACCCAATAGAGTGAAAAGCTTCTTTAGGCAAAACTCTTCATTTTAAGCTCTGTACAGTAACCGCAAGTATCTGGTGAAAAATCTACAAAACTCACAGATCAGAGGGTTTTTGAGCATTTCTTTCTTTCTAAGCAGGAAACTTTGATGTGAAGAGAGCAGAGCAAGCTCTCAGTCTTTGCTCACCTATGTCATTTTGCAGGGAGGGGTTTCGGGACAGGTTCCTGAGCAGGGAGACCGCTGTCTTCTTCACGGCAGGGTGGCTGACGTGCAGCATGGCGCGGATGCTCGGGAGCCCGTTGGCCTTTTGCACAACAGTGCGGGCCACTGCCAGTGGCATCTGTGGAGAGGCACTTTGTGTCACTGCCACCAGTGCAGAGCCTCAGAAACAGCCAGCTCTCTGCACCAGTTTAAGCATATTTCAAATAGTTTTAGACCAGAGTTACACAAGTTGTAGAGTGGCTGACATGCAGCACGGTGCGGATGCTCGGGAGCCTGTTTGCCTTTTACACAACGGTGTGGGCCACTGCCAATGGCATCTGTGGAGAGGCACTTTGTGTCACTGCCACCAGTGCAGAGCCTCAAAAAAGCCACACACACAGGCAGCTCTCTGCACAGTTTAAGCATATTTCAAATAGTTTTAAGCCAGTTACATGTGAGTTGCAGGGTGGCTGACGTGAAGCATGGAGGGGACGCTCGGGAGCCCATTGGCCTTTTGAACAACAGTCTGGGCCACTGCCAATGGCATCTGTGGAAAGGCACTTTGTGTCACTGCCACCAGTGCAGAGCCTCAGAAAAAGCCAGATCTCTGCACCAGTTTAAGCGTATTTCAAATAGTTTTAGACCAGAGTTACATGTGAGTTGCAGGGTGACTGATGTGCAACATGGCGCAGATGCTCGGGAGTCCATTGGCCCTTTGCAGTCTGGGCCACTGCCAATGGCATCTGTGGAGAGGCACTTCTGTGTCACTGCCACCAGTGCAGAGCCTCAGAAAAAGCCAGCTCTCTGCACCAGTTTAAGCATATTTCAAATAGTTTCAAGCCAGAGCTACATATGAGTTGCAACAGGAAAGGGAGGTGATAAAAAAGAAGTTGCAAGCCCACTTTCTCCCAGGTGCTCTCTCAGACAGATATCATTAGTTTCTTCAACAAAAATGTGATCTGCTGCTGTGTCAGAGCCCTGCTCTCTCCACAGGAATGTCTTCCACAAAATGACTTTTTTAGTGCTTTTAACATCTGTTCATCCCTCATAGAGTGATGAATTAATAAACGCCACACATGCAGCTGTACACAGAAGGAGAAGAAGCAGATCCCACTATCTGCCCAGCAATGAAAAGCTGCACTGCTGGTTATGACTTTCCCTTCAATGTTCTTCATTTTCCTTCACCATGTCAGTGAGCCAGTGACTTGTCAGTGCTTATTTGAGTTCAGCTGCAGAACAGACCTGAGCTCTATGCATTCACATCAAGAATTAGATGAAAAGAAAAGGAAAAAAGCTGACTTACTGGTCCAGTACCAGCTGTGAGGTTCTGGAGAGCTCCCAGGGATGCTTCTTGGGTGTAGTTTCTGGTACTCTTTGCTATTAAGGAGAGGTATATCCTAATCAATGTAGAATGCCAGAGCGACTCAACACCTTTGGGATTGCTCTTTTCCTCAGGAAGCGGGGTGTCCTGCTGCTTCTAAACATGCCAACAGATCAAGCCTTTAGAAACAGTGATCTCCAGAGCTTAATGCACCACAAAATGGCTGAACTAGCCATTTTGTAACTCTGCATGACCAGATTATTTGGAGACTGTCAAGTTCTGAGCTCAAATAATAACGTGCAAAATTTCAGTACTTAATAATAGTGGCCAGTCCATCCAGTGAGTATTCCTCAACTGATAAAACATTTGCTATGTCATTGCCATCAGAGAATTGGTGTCAAGAAGGGCTATCAATAAATTTGCATTTTTGGGGCAAGGAAGTGTCACCCTACCAGACACATCAATAACAAACTGTTAATTAGATTACAGCCTTATTGTTCAGAGTTTGCTACAAGTTTTTAACCAAATGAGATGTAACTAATCATGTACTTTACCTCTTTTACTTTTCTGCTCCGTGTCCCAAAACAGCCTGGTGTTTTATCATTGTTAGAAATATTTCTTCTTTGCACATATATGCTCTGGGCATAGCTCTCAGGGAGCTCTAGCTCTAGCTGGTAGGAAAGATTGTGTAGAATGCACACACAGTTCTCTGTGGCCTAAAATAACAAAAGAATATATATTAAAATCTTTGGCAAGTGTTGAAGGGACATGTACAGACATGGGAGGAGATTTGTCGATCTTCAGTAAGTGACTGCAGAGTTTCTAATGCCTCATGGAAGAGCCAGGCTTCAGGGCAGTGATCCACCAGACTGAGAAATGAAACATGCCCTGGGATGTTCCTGAGCCCAGGGGGTATTTGGGGCTGCACTGGGAGTGGGGTGCCTGCCTGTTGGAAATGGTCCTGGGACATCACAATTCCTCAGCTGTGCCTGGGAATTGTTTGGGCGAGTGCTGCTCGACACAGAAATGTGCCAAGAAGAGTTTAAGGGCTTAGGAGCAAGGATGATCATGTACACACCTCACCACAGCACCAGCAAGAGGAAAGCTTTTCATCTGCCCCAAGGAGAAAGTGTTTTTCTGTGGTGGAATGCTTTTTAAAACAAGACATTCCTTCCTGAACGTGGCTAAGGTCAGGTCTACAATTTTCTCAGTGGCAAAGAGCTTTGTTACCATTGCTCCTCTTTTGAAAGCCAAAAAGGAATGAGTGCTTTTAAGACAAAGTGCAGCAGGGAGCTACTGGCACACGTTTAACGTGCTGGATTCTCCCTGAAGCTAATGGCACTGGATGCAGGGAGATGGGCAAGCTCAAGTAACTAATCCTAGAGCAGAGCTGTAAATGTGCAGTAATTACCACTACACAGCACAAGCTATGGCAGGCCCACCAGAGGTGCCCTGCAGGCTGCAGCCCATGTCAGTGACAGCTGCTCTTCTCACCCAGCTTCACCCAGCTGAAAGAGAAGCCTCTGCTCCAAGAATCTGTGTCCAGGCTTCACCTGCACTCACTGGGGGGAGGAAGAGTGAGAGAAACTGGCACCTGGAGGTGTCCATGTCCTTGTAGTTAATGCTTTTGGCTTAGGCAGCAAGGAAAAATAGTGCAGCTTTTCTTTTCCCTAAAAAACCCTAGGAAAATTAGTTCTGTTCTAAATGATGCAGGGTCCTTAATCACACTGCCACCCAAAGGGATTTAGGTTCTTCATTTCCTAAGGGGTACGTAGCATTAAATATATAGGAGAGTAGCATTAAATATATAGGAGACTAATCAGATTAATTTTTTAAGCTTCTGGCTAGCTAGCACCCTGAGACAACCAAAAAGGCAACATCTGACTCTTTCGTGTTCCAGCATTTCTGAAAGCTGTGATTTTATCTCACTTAAAAAAAAAAAACCCAAACCAAAAAAACCCCAACAACAACAAAAACCCCAAAAAACAAAAAAAACCAACAAAACACCAAAAAAAGCACCCCAAAATAAAAATCCCACACCCCAGAAGTTTCTACCTTTCTCTCTAGATATTCTGAAAATGTTTTCCCAGTGCTGAGTTATACTATTCTTTTAGATTGCTGGATAAAAATACTTCAAAAAACTTCTTACTGGACTTTCACCTTTGGTGGCAGTTTTAAAATAGTTAAGAAATAAGTTTTGTAATTGCATCACAGCTGTTTCTGAACACTGGTTTCTAAACAACAACAGAAAAATGTTCACTTGGCAATTTCCCCTAGGAAAACACTTTTCATCTCAAAGAGTACCTTGTCATTGGGCTCATGATCTGCAATGGCTCCTTGGGTATAATACACAAGGGAATCAATCAAGCCCTCACATTCTCTCATCTTCTTCCTTCCTTCTGGGCCAGCAGAGCTCATGTTTCTGTGCAGGAAAGAAAATGTTGGGGAGAAGAGACTTAGTCAAAGGGATTTTCTTGTGCTCCTCTCACAAACTTTTCCAGTCAAAACTTAAAGATACTGAAGTTCAGGTTGACTCCTTCTTTTCTTCAAAGGTGTAAGACAATCTAAGCCTCCTCTAGATAAAACTTTCATTCCCAGCCAAAAATAAATACTCCAGGGAAACAAACCACTGTGGTTGGATGGGGGAGATCTGACTCAAATTTTCATCTCTAAGTTGAGTCAATCCTATATTAAGCAGTCAAAAAAACCCCAACAACAACAACAACAACAAAAAAAAACCAAAAACCCCAAAACAAAACTTGGACTTGTTTTCTGTATTCCATTTTCAGTTATAATTTTAATATTTGGGATGGTGAAAATATCAGAGGAAAGATGCCTGTGAAAATTTCAATGCACACAGGTGTCCTTTAGAATTAATTTACCTACACTGGGCTGGTTCTTGATCCAAGATGACCCATCAACAGGCACATGGTCTGAGAATTTCAGCAGCATCTGCACATCCACATGCACAGACCCACCCTTTGCTTGCCTTTCAAGTAACATTTGCTGGGCTTTGTAGTAAACCAAGTACAGCTTACAAATGAATTACAAAGCTGATTTAAAAACCCTTGGAAAACCAAACACACACTTGCTGCTTGAAGCTGCTTGGCTCTAAACAAGCTACTGGTTTCCATGGAAGAAACAACACTTACACTTTTGGGGTGTAATTATTTTTACAAATCAGCAAAATCTGAATTATGGAATACCAGAATCGTAAATCCAGCTCTTATTTTTTTTTTTGACTCCTGCAGCTCTGGTGGACAAAGGACTGCACACTGCACATTCAAGCTTCTTTGTTTGAAATAACATTAACTATTAGCCCATGCCAATCTTAGCATCCATCAAAACACAGAGGGACATGTTCCTTTAGATAGTTTCAGGTTGCTTATTTTCCATGCTTTACCCACTAAAAATTACAATGTTCACAATTTTATTAATGACAAAGACAGTAAGGTTTAAGCTTTCCTGTGGCTTATGACTGTACAATCAATGTAGCATTTTATACACTGTCATTTTACTTCTACTCATTTTTTTTCCTCTGGGAAGTACATGTTCAGGTTACATACCTGTAATATTACATTTTTTACATGTAATTTTTTTACTGTAATTTTTTTACATGTAATTACATACTGTAATTACAATTTTACTTTAGGTCATGGTGTTAATGATGTCTCTATTTATGAGTTAATTTGTTCTCTCATAGAATTATATACCACAGAATCAATATTCAGATCCCACAACATGGCCTGCTGTAGAAATCCCTTTGGAATTTAATTTCACCTATATATGTCATGTTCAAGGCATGTCACCCTTTCCTATGCTTATGCTGACAGAAGTGTACAGCTCTCCTGGTGCATAGCAAAAATAGTTTCTGGAGCACACAGACTAAAAATACTGTTAAAGATAAGTGTGGAATTTCCCTTGCCAAAGACACTTCAGCTGATGCAGTGTTTGGTTTTGTCCCACATATTCTAAAATCCCCCAACCCTTTTACAACTGCTCCTGCTGTGCAAGGAGAGGCCATGCCCTGGCTTTGCTGTCACCAGGAACAGAGCAAAGAGCTTTCCTAGCTCAGGAGGCAGAGAAGAGCCTGAATTAGGGGCACTGGCCTGTCCTGCAGGGAAAATGAGTTCCTGGGCTCTGTTTCATTAAGAAGGTGATGCTCAGCCAGATTCAGGTATCAGTGTGTGTCCCTGTGCACAGCTGTACACACGTGGCTCCTCCTTTCCCCCCCTTTCCCTGCGTCCTTAGGGTGACATCGTGGACTGGGAAGGGAAGAGCTCCTGCTCTCCCACCCCTCCAAACACTGCTGTACCCACCTTACTCAAAACAGGGCAGACAAGAGCATTTCAGGCAAAACCTCAGCTGACTGCTTAAATGTGTTTGGTTATGGAAACTTTTAAAGCTTTGTGTCTAATAAGAGAGAGTCTGATCTTTGCTAGAAGAATTAAAGATGTTCTGTGATTTCTTGCAAAGCACTATGCAGCTGTGGCAGCACAGAACTCAGCAATCACCTTCCTTTACCCTATTTTGAGCAGAAGAAAAACTCCCTCTCCAAATCTGTGTAGAATTTACTTCAATTATGTATTTTTGAAAGTAACACCAAATGGAAGTATCTGAAGAGGAATACCCAATAGAGTGAAAAGTTTGTGTAGGCAAAACTCTTCATTTTAAGCCCTGTACAGTGACCGCAAGTATCTGGTGAAAAATCTACTAAACTCGCAGATCAGGGTTTTTTTGGGCACTTGGTTATTGAAGCTTGATGAATTTAAGGAGGTAAAAATATAATTTGATTTATTAAAAAAAAAATTCTGAGAAGCGTCACAGAAATGTAAATTTAAATATATATATTTTTTCAAAACAATGGAGACATTTTGCTCAGAGAATTTAAAAACTGACTTCATCTTGGCTTCCTAAGATTTGAGACTCCTGACAATTGAAATGCCACCCTCTGAGCTTGGGAGCTGGACTTGACTGCAGTGGAGTTCCAGGGGCCCTGAAATACTCAGTGTTTGTAAAATTGAGGAGAACACAGCCTTGGGGAGACTGCCACTTGTGGGCATGCTCTCCTCTAAATGACTCAGAATTGACCATTTGGCAGCACCCACTTAGCAAAAATCTCTGACTTTGGGCATGCTTGGCTGGGGTAATCCTGGTGATGTGCTCAAGCTCTGCCATTTGCTGATCTGCACATCTCATTTATCTCATCTTGCATTTGCTGCTTCTGTCCCCTCCTGCACACATGCATGGTGCAACTGTAATCAGATATAAAAGAGCTCTTTGCCCACAGTCCTGGGGTGAGGATCAGCTAATTTCCTGCTGGGAAACGTTATTTTGATCCAGAGTTGTGAGGCAGATACAAAGACATTCGAGGCAGTTAAACCAAGGGTGACTTTGAAGTAAACAGAATGATGACAATAAATGTTCAAATAGCTGATAAATGACAGCAAATGAAAGGGATACTCCCTCTAAGCCAACACTGAGTCATGCACTGACTGTTGGAGAAGGTTCTTGAACTGCTCTGAAAGGTCCATAAAACTGATAACAAGAAGGATTTTGCTCCTGAGATTCATTCTGCTAAAACTGGTAATGTGAATTTAATTCAAATACCAGACAGCATTTTGGGAAATTCTATTCCCTTCTTGCCTTGCACAATTCAAAAATTCACCAAGGAGGTAAAGGTATCAGGTATCCACTTGGTAACTAGATGTGCCAGGTTTCAAGCTGCTTGTTGGAAGTACCAAAATTCCTTTCAGGAATTGGGGGAGCAGATAAACTGAAGAGGAGGCAAGAGGAGATAAGAATGGATGGAAATAAACTTCAAGGACTGGCAATGCTATGCAAGAGGCCTTGGTTCAAAGACTTATTATCATCAGTCACTTGTTTTACATTCTCTCTTAGAAGCTGCCACTGTGAGTCCAAGCTTTCCAACACATGGGGAGAGCTTTGGCTTCACTTCTCTCCAGAGTAAATGGAAGCAGATGTTTCTGCAGACCCCTGGGTTGCAGTGACACAAACACAGCTCCCTACTGTCCTTGTGGGTCACTGTGTAATTCACAGGCAGCTCAGACAGGGGCTGGGACAGACAAACTGTGAAAAATAAAAATGAAAAAGGAAGGATGGCTTTAATTTTGCTGGGTGAGAAGAGAGAGGTTAGCTGACTATCCTGGAAATAGTTATCCAGAAAGTTTTGAAAAACTAGAATACATAGGGGCACCAGGATGCTTCAGTTACAGGGCAGATAAAAAGGGAGGCTCTGTAGGGAAGTACAGCAGCTTCAGCACTTAAATTAAATGTTCTGTTGGGGAAAATGTGATAACTGTGTATAAATTTGGGAAAGTTCAGCATTGCAGAAGTTCTGGGAAAAGATGCTTCAAGATAAAAATGGAACCAGTTCATTATCAGCTTTCAAGGTGTGATCCAGCAGCCTTCCATTACCCTTCCTTTCAGAGGAAAAGCCATGCCAGAGATTCACTTATGTATACAGACAATATTCAAAACCATGCCTTCTACATGCTGCTGGAATCTTATCCTTTCAGACTCAGAGGAGTATGGGGAAATATCCTGAAGATTTTTATCCTTTGTATTGGAACTAGAAGCAGAACTTTTATGTGTAAGACTTTCAGGCCCAGAAAAAGAGACTTTACCTTTAAAATCCTACAGGACTTGTCTACAATTGTCTGTAACACTCCTCTAGATAGTTTAATACACCAGTTTTACTTGTTCAGCTACTGACAGGCAGCCAGTGAAGTCTGTTGATTTGGCTTACTCTGTGGGTCCAAGCAGAGCGCATTTTCTCATATTTCACAACCAAACAACACTATTATTTATTTTAACTGCCAATTCAGAATTCCATGGTTTACACAGCTTCTTTTTGCTACACAAAGCTTGTGACCTGTGGTTTCTGTACAGCTTTGCTTCTCACAGGGTCTTAAGACAAAATGCAGACCTAGAGAATGGGATTAACAAATCATTCTAAGGTCAGACTTCCTTATCAGTGACACAGAGATTGAGGACCCCACAGTGCTTCTGGCAGGAGCTGGGGACTGGTCTGGTCATGCTCTCATTCCAGGGCTTGAAGTACCTGCAATATTATCTGCTAGACATGGATTCACGTCTCCTGCTGCTGTTTTCTCACAAAGGATGAAGGAAGCTTTAATTTATAATCTGGTACTGGTGTGGTGCAGTGCACATACCCCCACCAGGTGCTAGGGTTGGGTTTGGGCTGTGCTCGTCCCTTTTCAGCCAACAGTTTTATGGGAACTTTTGAAAAGAATTTCTGGCATTCTCCTGTAACTAAGTACAGTACTGTGCATAATGTATTGCACTTCAAAGTTGTATTTTTACCCTCTAATAGGAGCTGCAGGCTACAGACTCTACCAACACACTCAACAAACATGTTAGCATCACAAAAGGCAAGACTAATTACAGATTTATATTCTGGCAAATAAGTAGACTCTTTTAACATATTCTTAAGTAGCATCATTCCCTCAGTGCTCTTTCAGTACTCAGCGGTGTGCTCTTCTTTTTATTGATGCAGAGATTCTGTGTTTTCCTAATACATAAGGAAGGAATACTTCTAGTGACCTAATCTGGGAGGTGAGTCAATTTCCAGAGAAGAAATGCAAACTGATTGATCCTAAAGATCTCAGCTATTTAGTCTGTACAAATAGGTAAGCCTCATTCAAAACTACTCTGTGCTAGAAAGTATGTGGCAATCCTGCAGATCATCTTTACCTGGCAGTTTTCAAGCCCTTCTTTTTCTATTTATAATTTTCAGTGTTGAAGCTCTTAGAAATGAGAAGGACTAGAATGTGGATATCATATTTTTAAAATAGGTAATGTATTACCTATTTTTGAAATAGGTAATCCTTAAGCACCTACATAAGGGCAGTTTCAGAGACTTTTAACTAAGGCTGGAGAGCTCACAGCAATTCTGGAGCAGCCCCAAGCACTGGCTTTGTGTCCAGAGCAAGGTTAACCCAGGAATCCACTTTCATTTAAAAGAACCCAGGTACTGTTACACCTTATTTGTCACAGAACAAGCCCTGTCAATCTGCTGAAACAAGCTCAGGAAGACCAACACCAGCTAAACCTGAGACTATCTGTGCCACCATCAGCTGCCTCATAGGGAAGGGACAGTTCCAGAGTCCAAACACCAAGAGAGGAGCAGCCAGACTGGTTTCTGCACAAAAAGGCAGCTTGGGCTCATTAATTTGAAAAAAGACACCCTCCTTCCTTTCCTAGACAGCAGCACTCTAGTTAGCTAGAGAGGTTTTATTATGGGTGGTCAGTATTTATTTGTATTTGGTTTTGAGTCATCACAGTAAATAACAGTTAATTATTACTTAGAGATGAAGTTAATTAGCAGTTAGTGGGCTGACAGGAGTTCCTGCAGAAAAAGGTGTATTGTTGTTGAGTATTTTGTAAGGCTTACAATTCATTTGTCTTCTGAAACCACACGAGTCAGACACAGAGCTGTTGCACAGGAAAAATCAATGCCATGCACATACAAATACTCTGCTGTAGGACATGTTAGCATAGCAGGTATGTCTGAGGCAAAATGGGCACCTTTCCAGCCTCCAAATTCCAAACTTCATTCCTTGTATTTTTCTAGAAGGAGTTTAAACCTCAGGTCATGCCTTTGCAATTGTACATTACACCTTAGGCAGTTCAAACTGTGTCCTTTTGTGCATTTTTAAAATGTGTAAACTTACTTAATGCGCAATGACTTTGAACTCACAAAGGGCCCCCAGCTTATAGGCTGTTAAAGATGTTTTTATTGAAGATGTGATTTTTATACTTCAGCCATTTAGAGGTGTGTTCACTGAGGCCTTGGGTGTTTCTCTGTAGTAACTGCTACTGTGCCCACGGGTCTATCAGCAGAGTGCAGCACTAAATACACAACTATAAATCTATTCCCCCACTCCATGGCTGCAACTTGCTTGAACTTGTGCAAAGGGCTGGACAGGGATTGCTCTGCTTTTAAAAATGGCTGTCCCATAATTTAAGTTGAATCACTTTCTAATCAGTTTAGGCACAGATTATGGTATCTTCAAATAAGCATCTTTGGTAGCAGCTGGAAACAGAAAACATTTATGTGCTTATAGGTACCATTGTCCCCTTTCTAAGTCATCTTGACTTGAGAAGTGATTGTGTCTTGAGATGGACTCTGTGTATTTATCCAAAAATAACTGAGCAGACCTGTTGTGTCATCACCACTGCTTTGGGTAGTTGTGGACAGAGTGCTCACCTCAGGCATCCTGTGGCATTGTAGAAGATATCAGGGTCAGGCAGAACACTTGATTTTGGGTAATCTCTGTCTGGCCAGCCCGAGTGGGGGATGAGGACAGCCTCAGTCAGGGTCTGCAGGGCTTCTCTGACCAGCAGGTGCTTCAGCTGGTCATTGGAGGACAGGTTCCACAGCAAACCTGCAACAGCCACGGGAAAATCAGAGAGGCAAAAGGACTCCTCTGCTCTTTGACAGACTTCATCTCACAGCCCTTGGTGTTAATGAGTGGAGACCCTGCCGGGCACTGATAATCTGGAGAGAAACAGAAGGGATTGGTAAATGCTCACCAGCCCTGATCCAGGGACATGGAAACAGGGTAAAAATGGGGGCACAGTGATCCATGTGAATAAAGTAAAATCTCTACACAGTCAACCCCATGCCCAGCCAAGAAGCGCAGCTTTCCATGGCTCTGCCATGTCCATCTGCTGCAATCACCTTCTCTGTAGCAAAGCAGCACAAACTAAGGGAAAACAAACTCACAAAAGGGATAGATGGGAGGTGCAGAGAGTTTCCAGGAGATCTGCTGGAAGACAGGAAATGTCCATTACCAAGTTTCTGTAACACTTGAGAGCAAAATTTCTCATAGGAGGGAAAGCTGTTAACACTGGCTGGCTGCTACTGCCCAGACATTAGTCACTAAACAAATCATTCAGTAATGCTACAAACCTTGTCCACTCACAATCTCCAAGGCTAATTTCAAATATAATCTTGTTGAACTTAATAGGTTCCATTATGTTCTGTTCCAACAGACAACAATTCTTTTTAAAGTCCTCTTCCCTTGGAAAACAACACATATTTCTGCTTTTCACTACAAAGGCATTCATTGTTCCTCCAGCTTGCTGCTCCAAGTTTCACAGACCTCCTCCTCCACACACTGGCAGAGTATTAGTGAACGTTCCTTTCATCAGCTCACAACAAGAACAACAACAAAAAAATGTTTCTTTTGTATCTCCTTACACTTTGAATTTAATTTCAGTTATTGTGAGCAACAGTAAAATCAAAACAAAAGCCAGCCCATTCCTTCTTCTGGGATCAGCTCTTCAGCCTCTGAATCAGGGGGATGAAAGGAAGAATGTGCTTTTCTGAAGGATAGGTAAGGCTTACAGGAAAACAGACAAGCAGTCCAAAGGGCATTGCTAAGCTAAGCAAGTTGAGACAGAAGGGCACAAATGTGAGGAATGGCACAAGGACAGAATATACTTTGAAAAAAAAAAATATACATTTGGAATTACAGGCAGATAGAATTGTCAGAAGAGAATCTGAGATACTGCTCTCACTGTAAATTTTCCAACAAGAACCCTACCTTTACCCACAGGCACTGTCTCCTGGGCTCAGAAGGATTCTCTCAGTGGTTTTCTGGGTGTGGATGAATTTGTGCACATTAGGAACTGTCTTTAGGAGTGGATTGTTTCCTTGCACCTATGCTATTTTCTTAGGAGCACAGTTTTCCCTTAGATGGTTATTTGGAAAAATGGGTGGGTCTGCTTTTAGATTTACATTTCTTTTAATGACAGTTCTGCTCATGCTGTAATCTTCCCCGCAGGAAAACTTTTCTTTCATTTCTTATATTTATGCTGCATGATAACAGGATCAGGAGGTTAGCTGCTCCCTGGAGGCTCATCTGGCTTACCTTTAAAAGCTAAATCTTTTGGTTCTTTCATGCCACAGCCATTTTATTTTCTGTTCCTCAGTATGCTCTCCAAATACTACAAAACTCCAATCCTGTCTTAGGTCCCACAAATGAAATGACAATTTTGGAGGAACCTCACTCCTTTCCCAAGAGTTTTTTAAGTAACTTGTGCGCCAAAGAAAGGACAGAGCCTCTGCTGACTTTAAGAGCATCAATGCTTTTGTGAAGCTCCCAAATTCAGTCAAATGCATTTATCTCCACACACTTGAGTTGCTCTCAGTGTTCTCTCAGCACAATACAAGGCACAGTGGCTCACTCTGTGTTCCTAAGCCTGGGTCCTGAAGAAAATCCAGGCCATCAAAGTATTCCTTGAGAACACATGATAAAATATGGATTAATGTTAGGCAAGTGCTTGTCTGTATGAACACTGATGGTCCTCATAAACCAGTGACCTTTAAAGATAATCTTGTAAGGCTGGGATTTACTTATCTGAAGGGCACCAGGACTGTATTTCTGACAGGTAATGAAGTACAGTATCAGAAAACTGACATCTCAGAGTTTTAATTTCCTTTTCTCCTAAAACTTCCTTATTTCATATATACATATTTTTTATATATATATATATATATATTATATATATACACACACACACACACACATACATATAAAATAGGTATATATTATATAATATATATATAAATATATATAATATACATTTATATATTTGTATATATTTAAATATAAATTTTATATATTATATAAAATTATACATATTTATTATATATTATTTATTATTATATAAAATATATATGAAAAATATATATTTTCATACTTTTGTCGGGTCGAGTGCTTTAGTACCAAGCTTTCCACACAGCAGTAGAAACCAAAAACTTCCCTCTACTGAGCTTAGACATCTTTATAATCTATTGCATGCTTTCAATCCTTGGCCAGGAGTTTTTCACTACAGTTCAATGAGGTATTATCAGGTACCAAGATGGTTTTATAAATCTTTTATAGGCAAAGGCATTTAGCTGAATTGGATGCCATACATTTGGAAGTCCCTAATTTATAGTCAAAGCAGGATGAGGAAAGACAAATGGACTTCTGGTGCTGACTGGTCTAAGACCAAATCTTTCACATTAACGTTTTCCTGGAAGTGCACATTTCAGAGAGATTGCATGCATAGATATGATATTCCACTAGTCCTGTATGAAGTCAAAGGCAATGCAAGAGGTGAAATTATTCATCCAATCTGCCTTTTGCTCTTGCAGCTTGCTAAGGAGCTGGAAGAACTGTTCAAGCAATGGCAAAAAGTGCACTAGTGGCATTTTCACTAAGGTACCCAGTGCATTTCCTCTTGGCTGCACATTTGGTCTTGAACAAAGCAAGATACACTTCTCTCTTGGTGTGCTTTTAAAGTTGTCCTTCGCAACTGATAGGCATGAAAGCACATCATAATATTTTGCTTTGCACAAGCTACATCATCCTGCTTGGCATAAATATTTTTTGGTGTCTTCTTTGTTTTGTGAGTAAACATTCACATTCAGTGACAGCAGTAATTGCTGAAATAAGATTTTCCTTTATCCATTTCCACACTGGTGAAGGGGAAGACAGTAATATTCAGAATAGAACAGAATAGAATAGAATAGAACTCAAAATACAGGGGAGTTATCAGGCACATTCAACATTTTTGTCAGAAATTATGAAATTGCTAGCAAGGAAAGAGCATTGGCTTTCTGGCCACTCTGCCACCACTTTCACTGCTTCCCTCACTGGTCTGTGACAGCACAGAGACTTAAGGCACTGTACAGTAAATTACTACGTGACCCAGTTCTGCAATTGATGACTGTGAAAAACTTCAAAACATTTTAACGTTGCAGAGCTGCCCCTAAAAAAAACTGCTGCAGAACTGAGCTAAAAAAGAGCCAACAATACAAAGCTTTGTTCTCAAGCTTAGGGAGCAGAGTATTTCAAATACTTTAAAGAATGCAGAATTACAGAAAGTCTCAACATGTCTTTGCTTCAGGACAGGGCTGTTGGGCAATTTCAGTATCTTTTCACACACTGTTCTCTTAATAGATTTTGTTCCTGGTGTCTTTAAAGCTCACGTGAAATAAATCCCCTTTCATTTATTCATGTTTTCCATTTATAAAATATAAGCCTGCTCTTCCTTTGCATGTTAATTAGAAAGAATGTGGGTCACAAGCAGTGGAATTCCAAGAGGCACACTGGGGACTGCAGGGATGAAGCAGGAATCTGGGGCAGTGGGGTTTGTGGGGAATAGAACAAGCACTTTCTGTCCAGGGCAACTGGGTGTTCAACTTCCAGTGGGAGCTGTCAGCACTGAGTCAAAAAATTAAAGTTGAGCTGCTGTGTAAGTAGCAGGCATTAATTATGGTCCCTAGGGAGCCTGACTTTCTTTTCTGGAATATCAAGGATTTAAAGCTTCCTGCAAGCACACTCACATCATCTCTGAAGAAGCTTTAAGAGGGGAAGTTGCAGTTGCCAATCTCTTGTTGCTGACTGAAAGACTGGTCTTGAGTAATGACCTTGGAATTTCACCCTCCGGGAATTGCTCAGAGCAGGTGACAAAGTTTTTGTGTTTAGTCACTAAACAATCGTGTACCTCTCCCTGAAAGCTTCTGCACTGCTTAAAGCACTTCACGCTCGGCTGCAGAGCAAACACTACCTGTGATTTGCTTCTTGGTCTCTATGTCCCGGGTGTGCCGGAGCAGGCGGAGCAGCAGTGGGATCCCCCTCTGCTCTGACACTTCCAGCTTGTTGTCATTGTCCTCAAACACCAGGTTCCTCAGAGCACCACAGGCTGCCCGCTGAATGTCCTCATTCTGAACCTCAAGGAGCTGCAAAAGCTTGGGGATACCGCCGAGTGAGAAAACCTGCCAGGAAAACAGAGCACAGCAGAGAATGCTCAGATGCTGTAAATTACAAACTCCCCTTTCCCCCTGCCCCAGCAAACGTTTAAATAGGTATAGGGACTCCTTTCCTTTGCTCCTATTTGAGAGACTCGATCATTAATCATATGGACATGGCTATTAACCTCTGGGCTTTTGTGTGGCTAATACTTGAAATCCACAACTAGGAGAGGCAACATGTTTTCATAATTAATATCAGAGAATGATGCTAAATCTCTTCCTGCTTTGCCACAGATTTGCACTCTCTGACAAGACATTTAATCACTCTGCTCTTCAGCTTCCATGTTGGTGAAATGAATATTTGAGATTTAATTCCGGAACATTTGTAAACAGGTTGTTTTGTTTTTTCCTCAGCAATCAGCCTGATGAGAAGACAGTGTTCTTCCCAATGCACGGATTGAAAGTGTATTAAAAACCAATACATTATACTTAATACCTCTTAGCTATGCCACACAGAGAAAGAATAGTAAAAGTAAGCATCAAAATGTAGAGTATTAGGCACTGTTAGCCAGCTATCTACGGACAGACTACTTTTCAGTGTTTAAATCTTCAGAAAACGAGCTTTTGGCCCCAAATGAATGAAGGATTTAAAGGATGTTATTTTACAGTAGCTGTATGGAAACAAATAGTTTGTTGTGGTGAATGAAGAATCCCATCCAAACTGTGATATGACACAAGCAAGCCTGAGCTGACTCAGGAATGAATTTACTATGGAAAGTACCTTACATTAATGTACTATTGTCAGCAGTCTCCTCCAGCATCTCAAAATGCCGTATGGTTTTTGTGGACAAACTCACCCTTGTGCAGAACCAACAGCACATGAAAGGCTCAGAAATCTGATACAAGTGTCTTAAACAGTCCAGAGTTTAACCATAAAAAAAATTCAATACAACCAGCAGGTGCTGGCAACACGAAGAAACGGAATGCAACAAAGCCTTTTGTCCTTCGTGGAGTAAACTACACAGCCTGGCAGCCTCTCCTCTGATCCACCTGTACAAATGGCACAGCTTCTTTGTCCTGCTCTGCTGAGCTGATTCCCCCTGCAATCTCTCAGCAATCACCCAAATGCCAGCAGAGTGGGATACAGGAATATTTGTGGTGCACAGTGCAGGCTGAAGGCACACCAACCTGTTTCACTGCAGTGGATCAGCCCTTTTCGACACCAACACTGTAATTGTTTGGTTCTTTTAAATGTTTCTGCAGACTCTCTGTCAATAATTTTAAGGCATTTATAGCTCTTGTAAAAGGAGTGCTATTTCAGCCTAATTTGCTGAGAATTTACAACAGCTATTGACTGGTCCTTCTAAATTTTTATTAGTAGACAAAACTCACCAAAATACTGAGAAGTTCACAGAAACAGAAAAACCACTAGACCCACAAAGTTTCAAGTATCAGGGAGCAGCAGACAAAGAACGCAGGCTGAAAGGCTACAGAGGGGACACAGGACCATGCCAATGTGAACAAATCTGATGGGCACCAAACAGAAACGCTCATTACAGGATCGGTGGGACAGACAGGAAAATGTAAGGCAGCTTCAGGCCGACTGCTCCAACCTGAGCACTACTCAGTTTTTCTGGGAAGCTGCCTGAGAGAGGTCTGTATAATAACCCACTTTCAAATTCTGAAGCTCTCTCCTCAGTTTGAAGTTAAGGTTGACACCTGTGCTGTTATTTTCTCCCAAAACTGTCTCTGATGTATCCTAAAGCAAGTAAAAAGGACAGAGAGATGTTTGGCTGTCACTGAACTGGATACATGCACATAATGATGGAAGTAAGGCTGGGATTACTGAGTATACTACTAACCAAAACATGTGTAATAATGTCTATTAATGGTTAAAATAAACAATCACACTTTATTGTACAGAACTGTTCAGCAGTAGAGACATATTTGTGTTTTCTAATGACATTTAAAGAAAAGGAAGAGAGAATTTTTTAATAGACCCTTTCAAAAAACTTCCAAGAGACTTAAGTTTCTCGTAAGAGAAAATTTCAAATATTGAAAATTTGGTCAATCTAAACAATGTAATTATGCATGTGCACAGTTCCAGTGAACCCTTAACATTTTTGCTAATCCATGTACTTTTTAAACACATTTGTGCAGTCCTAACAAACCCTGAAGCTTGGATAAGTTTGCACTGTACTCAGAATTTTATTTTTTGGGATATTTCTGCGGGCAAGTCAAAAAAAGGAGACAGGAGCAACTATATTGACAAAATTCAGATTCCATGGTTTATAAAGGCTGAAAGCATTAAGTTTGTTTGGCTGAAAAAGGGAAAATGAGTGGGTATACAGTGAGTGGGTTCAAAAGAACTGCAGCAAAACACATCAATGCATTTTAGAGAAAATATCTACCATCAGTATCCTATATGGTTACTCAGACTGCCTTTCTTCTTTTCATGTTGGCACATAGGGCCAGAAAGTATGGAACAGAATAGAATAAAGTACAGAATAGTGTAGAATCTTATTTTCTCTGCCTGATTGTAACTGGCAAAAGAATAGTGACTTACTTTTCTCCTGGCATCTGCTTTTTGGAAGCACTCATGCTGTATGAAAGTCACTGCAGCAAGGATCCTGGGGGTGGACTGTGTATTTTCACTCTTCAGAATGCTCACTGCACGCTCCAGGGTCATCTCCACTTCTGGGCTCCTTCAAAGTATAGACACAGAGATGTAGTGAAGAAAGACTGCAGAAAAATGATCCTAGTCTTGTAAAACTAGGGTTTTTGTGGTTTTCATGTAACTCTAGCTTTTCTTAGAAATTTTTTTTCCCTTTCCAGTAGCAGAAAATATTATAATGGCTTTCAGAGGTACTGACATTCAGGGGGAAGAGAAAGTCATAAATAGAAGTGTGGTTCTGGAGAAAGCAAGTCATGCTTTAAGTTATAATAACAAAATGGAAATATCAGTAGATGTTTGTATGAGTGTTTCCATCCAGTGGATGAATGAAGAATGTGAAAGGAAGGATGAAGAAGTGGATGAGGATCAAAAGAAGGCCACAACCATGTCAGAGTGACTATTACTGGCTGTGAAGATACTTTGATGTTTTCCTCAATAGTGAGAGGATTGATTCTTTATATTTGTCCTTATGCCTTTCATCAGTGCCTTATCTCCCAGACCACACCTATGCAGGATTCAGAACCTCAGTTTTTCAAAAAAAAAAAGTTGTTCTTGTTTGAAATAGATGGGCAAAGATATTTTTCAGGTGGGAAAAATAAGAATACCACTCATTAAACTGAGTATGTAGAGATTCTGTGGTAGAAAGCCAATGTAGAGATATCTAAAATGTGCCGCCACTTCCCACCACTTCCCTTCCAACACGTTTGCTTAAATGATTGATTGTGTTAGACAACCATATAAAAAAATGCAAAGCGAGGTCACCAAACACATTCTTTCTCCCAGTAAATGGAACATAAAACAATTAATGGCACAATCAGGTGCATTAGCTCTGGGACAGGTGGTTATGCTCCCCAGACTTTTTATTTACTTTTGGTTTCAAATATGCTGCACCCAGATAAAAAAATGGGGAGAGAAAAGTTGACAAGAATGTGAGCATTCTTTTTTTTGTTTTTAATCCAGAGCATTTTGTAGTAGCAGCTGTGCCACCAGCCAGAAAGGGATGAGAGGGCAGTCTGTGACCCACAGCAAAGCATGCAGTAATTGGCAATAACTCCCCACTGCAGAGCTACCAGAATCAGAATGGTTTACTTCATACTCATCTCAGTAAATGAATCTGTACTTAGACATTTTAACTCAATTGCCTTTTACATTAAAATTAGCATCTGGGAAGTAGATTAACTGAAGTTGAAACTTTAATTTTTTTTTCTTTAAACTAAGCAGAAATATTAAATAATAATTAACAGTGCCTAGAAAAGTGGAATGTGGAAAATTAGCCAGATGATATTCCTTCTTTTTACTCTGTAGTGGAATTGAAAAACAGTCTTTTCAAACTTTGGTTTTAGTTACGTGTCTTAAATCAGCAAAGGTTTTGAGACAGTGTTATAAACCTGCCCATGTGACCATGTCTACCTGTTGGACACAGCAATAATCTGGGAGTGTTGTGACCAAACTCAGTCACCTTCTGTGAGCAGCAGACATCTCTGATGTACTGAATTGTGGCATTTCACTGAGCAGCAGCTGAAGAGGAATAGAACCATGGGCTTTCCGAGGTCAAGCATGAGCTGATCCCTCAGGGCACACCAGAGAATTTATGTAGGAACTCAACCTCAGGAGGCCAGGGGTGTTCTAGGGGAGCAAAAACCTGAGATGGACACATGGACAGGCAGACAGTGCATTTCTAGGTGCTGGGTGTAGCCCTGCCCCGAGACTGACAGCAGCTCTGTGGCATTCACATTCTCTGAAAAAATCCCTTTGCCCAGGATTTTTCTCCTGGGAAGCCTCAGAGAAAAAGGAAAACAATAATTATCTCATTTGCCTCTCCTGTGTTTTGCTCAGGTGGAATGTGTTTGGAGATTGTTTACCCACAGGTGATTGTTTCACTGGATTCTGGTGTGAGTTGTTTTGCCCCTTTGGCCAACTGGAGCCAAGCTGTGTCGGGACTCTGGAGAGAGTCCCGAGTTTTCATTATTTTAGCATTCTGTAAGTATCTTTTCTGTATTCTCTGGTATAGTATAGTATTCTTTAATATAATATAGTATCATAAAATAATAAATTACCCTTCAGAGAACATGGAGTCAGATGCATCATTCCTCCCTGCCACAGGGGTGCCTGCGAACACAATGCAGCTTCCCCAGTCACAGTTACCCCTCCATGCAGCAGGCAGAGGATTTCTCTCCTGTTGTGCACTGCCATACTTGGATTGCTCTCCACTGGATAAAAATAACATTCCCTAAAGTTTTATCTGGCAGCAATAAGGGATGCAATACCATCTGTGAGCCTCAGTGGTATTCATAAAGCTGCAGCACCCTAACTCTTGTCAAAATAGAATTTGAGGCAAAGATTCCGTTCCCACCCTCAAAGTATTTACAGGCAAACTTAATTAGCTCTGTGGCTGAGTGACACATGAAGAGACACCAAAGAAATGGTCAGCCAGGCAGAGGTTGTTCAACAGAACAGTGATTTGACAGATTCTGATTTCAGCTTAATTATAAAGTAAAGTATAACTGCCAAAGTATACCAGTTTTGAGACAAATACATTTTGTGTCAGTTTCAGAACATTTAGAGGTCAAATTCTGCAAGCAGCCATTTCTCAGACAGCTTCAGGTTGAGCCTCTCTCTTTTTAAAGCTCTTAATCATGAGGATGCTCTTAACTGATTCAGTTCACCAGAAGATACAGAGATAGTATCTCTGTACTTTGATTTCTTCTACTTTGCTTTCATAGCATGAGATAATTCTTTTGCAGGAAGTTTGAAAATGCATTTGTGATATGTTTCAAATATTGTACACAATATTTGAAACGTATCACACTTTACTTACACGACTATTTTGCATTCTCTTAATTCACTTGGAAAGACTTAAATTGCAGCCTGCATTAAAAAAAGTACAGGTTTCTGGAAAAGTTAAATTACTCCAGAAACAAGCCTATCTTTTTTCTCCTATTTACATTATTAAGGGAGCAACAAGTAAGGTAGCAATATGTCAGATAAATGCAACCTTCAAATAAGAGAAAGAGAAATAACAAGAAAACTGAGAGGGTCTACAAATTCCTTGAACTGAGAGAACTTCTGGCAAATGCTGAACCTAAAAACTGGCCCTTAAGGAATAATGCCATCACAAAGATTTCCAGCAGATCACAAACCTCCCATCTGAGTTAACATGGTCACATTAAAGCCACTTGCACAAAGACTCAAGGCTGTTTTTTACATCTGAAGGTACTAAAATATGTTGGTTGATGCTTGTACAGACAGACAACCAGACTCCAGTGTCTGCACCTGCAAAAGAAAAGCCAAAATTGCTCCTACATGTAATTCGAGATAAAAATTGTTGGTTGTGGCTCAGAAATGCATTCTAGAATGTGCCAAAAGTGAAGCAGATTAATAAATCAATGGGATTTATGTTTGTAAATTGTCTTACTGAAAAACAAAGTCCTCCCTACTGAAAAACAAAGCCAGGTACCTATTTTCAGTATTACTACTCCAAAATCTTTAACTGTTGTGAGCTCCCAGCTGCTTTTTTTTTGGAATTACTAGCTGCAAAGTCTGAATACTTATAATTCAACATAATTAATGTCAGATCTCCTGAGTCCTGCATCACCCAGAGATGAAAATTTCTATCGAGAGCAGATGTGAGCATAATACCATAAATGTTTGCAAATATAATCATAACACACAGCATGTAGCTGACAACAAAAAATACCTGATCTGCACATGGCAGTGATATCAGGTGATGCCTTTTCTCACAAAGAAAGTCAGAAAATGAAGAAAGATAGGTCTTCAGAAAAATGAACTTACCAGCTATACAGTCATGGGAAAAAATCAATTTCTTAATAACACTGTTGTAAATTACACTATGATTAACTTAAACAGAAATTTTAGGATCCTAATTTGAATTCTGAAACAACAGCAAAAACCACAATAAACATGCAACCTTCTCCTGTATACCAAGTGGCTTGTTCTGTCCACTAAATGTAACAGCTCTGGAAATATTCAGAATTATTCTAAAATGAAAAGATATTCACTCCTGAGAGGAAATTCAGGAATAATAAAATTTCTCTTTTGAAAATTGAAGAGATTTTAAATATTCTGAAATCTTCTCTGGAAAGGAATTTTTGGTAGGGGAAGTAATTTTGTGAAAAAATCCAAACAACCCTTTCCAGTATTTTAAACAATTTTAATGAAGTCTGGGGGCAGATTTTGGACTTTTGGGCATGGAGCTAACAGAGTTTCAAATTAAGATAACTCCCTCAGAGCATGTAGGATCTCGTGGTGGTGGGAAGCACTGGGATCTTGGGATTCAGAGCAGTTTGTATTTGTTCTAGGGAGGGATGGTGCTACAGAAAAATTTCTGCCTGTGTTTTACTTGAAGTTTATAAAAACTAAGAGGTGTCCTTGAAACCATGGAGGATTTTTAATTGGAAATTGTCAATCTGCCAAAAGCTGTCCCACTGCTACTTTTCTGACCTGTTCCCGTGAGAACCAGTGCTGATATTGTATGGGCTCTTGTCAGCACAACATTTGCCAATGCAATTTTGCGTATTGTGACTTAGGTTGTAAATTACTCAATGACTGTTTCACGTCTCCTGATAAAGTTTAGAGAAACTAAGAGGTGTCCTTGAAACCATGGAGGATTTTTAACTGGAAATTGTCAATGGCTAAAATGTCCCACTGGTACTTCTCTGACCTGTTCCCATGAGAACCAGTGCTGATATTGCACGCGCTCTTGTGAGCACAAAATTTGCCAATTGTGCATTGTGACTTAGATTGTAAGTTACTCAGTGACTGTTTCACGTCTCCTGATAAAGTTAACTCTTGGCAAAAGGGTGTTCCAAACTTCAGCAGGAGGTGTACACCTTGCACTGTACATACACTTTTTTCTCCTCTTTCCTCCGTTGCACTGGATGTGGCTTTTCAAAAGCCAATCTACTTTCTGCCTCCTCGGCATTGATATTTCATGAACCAAAAGCTATCAGTGTACTTTCTAACAAGCATGTTTTTGTCAGCTGTGAGAGCCCAGAGCCAAAGCAGGTCCTTTACTATAGTAGGAGTCCTAGTAAATATCTGTATTGTGTAAGTGGCGGTGCCTCAATCCTAGTTGTTCTAAATGGGCTACAGCTCCGAAGTCCTTAATTGGGCAGCAGCTGTGGCTCGTGAAGGCAACGGGGATAAAAAGGGGTGGGCTTTCCAGTCAGAGAGAGCCTGGAAGGAGCCCTGACTTAGAAGCAGCAATAAGCAGAGGAAGAGGCCTGTGCTGTGAGGAGATGCCCATGAGAACTATCACTGAGAAGGTACAGGACTTTAGAAATATGATTGCAACGCTTTACTGTGCTTACCCCAGCTGAGATCCATTGAGGGTCGCTTGCTCGCTCTGCAGGAACGCATTCCTCCCCGCTGCAGCCACGGCAGCTGTCACTGGCATCCTCTTCCCATCCGTTTCTGCAGTCACACTGCCAATGGAAGCTGGCTGGGAAACCTCCCTCCTGCTCTGGGTGTTTCTGAAGGCGGTTTGGTAGAAGCTGGACCTCACAGAGTGCCTGTTCTGCGACAAGCGGGACGCGGCCGGGGACCGCACTTGACCCACGGCGCTCTCCGAGGCCAGGTAGTTCTCCTTCTCCAGGAGGTTGCTCATGCTGCGGCTGTTGCCAGGCTGGTGGAGCAGAGGGACAGCGGGGCTGGGGTAGGCACCGTCGAGGAGAGCATCACTGGCAGCCCCCAGGCGGGAGCGCCTCCTGAAGGAGCGGCCCCTGTGCACGGAGTCGCGGAGGCTGTACCCCACGATCTCGGAGCGCGCGTAGCGCGGCGGCACGGTCCCGCTGCACCTCAGGCCATCTCCTCCGTGCCTCAGGGACAGCCCAGCTGAGATCCCTCCATCGTAGAGATAATCCTTGGGTATGTAGGCCAACCTGTCCGGGTTTCGCTGGGGTGAAACCTCCAGTCTCTTCAGAGGCTGCCTTTGAGCTCTCTCCTCCATCGTCCTGTAGGCAATCCTTGTCCCCCAGCCGTTGGTGTAAGAGGATGGGGAGCCAACCTGCTCCAGGGGGCACGAAACAACAGGAGCCACAGTAAGGTCACAGCACTTAGGATTAGCAGCAGAGAAACCAAACCAAGATAACCCAAACCAAGAGAAACCGAATCAAACAAAGGCAAAAATTCTACGGTTTGATCTCAGAATCACAAAAAAATATGTCAATGTTGCCAAAATTGTGCACCAGTTGCACTTCTTGGTACCTCCCTCATGGAGGCAGGAAGAAGTACATCTAAACATCAGGAGACAAAGGCTAAGCATCCTGTCTTTTGTCATGAACTCAAACCAGTTGCATAAGTCAATTAAGGCAGGTAATAAATAGTTTGATTATTAATGGAGATTCTTCTGTTGAAACTCCTTGGGGATTAACACCAACATCTGCTACTAAAGCTAAATTAGGATTAGCAGCAGAGAAACCAAACCAAGACAAACCAAACCAAAGGAAAGGCAAAAATTCTACAGTCTATTCTCAGAATCACAAAAAAAAATATGTGAACGTTGCCAAAATTGTGCATCCAATGGGATTCTGCAGCATTTCTTGGTACCTCCCTCATGAAGGCAGGAAGAAGTACAGTCTAAAGATCAGGAGACAAAGGCTAAGCATCCTGTCTTTTGTCATGAAATCAAAACAGTTGCATAAGTCAATTAAGGCAGGTAATGAACAGCTTGATTATTAATGGAGATTCTTCTGTTGAAACTCCAAAATCAGCTACTAAAGCTAAACTAGGATTAGCAGCAGACAAACCAAACCAAGAGAAACCAAACCAAACAAAGGAAAGGCAAAAATTCTATGGTCTGCTCTCAGAAATCGCAAAAAAAATACGTCAACATTGAAAAAATTGTGCATCAAATGGGATTCTGCCACACTTCTTGGTAGCTCCCTCATGGAGGCAGGAAGAAGTGCAGTCTAAACATCAGGAGGCAAAGGCTAAGCATCCTGTCTTTTGTCATCAACTCAAACCAGTTGCATAATTATGCCAGGTAATGAACAGATTGATTATTAATGGAGATTCTTTTGTTGAAACTCCTTGGGGATTAACACCAACATCTGCTACTAAAGCTAAATTCAAGGCTGTCTAATAGACAGAAGAAAATTAATCAATCAGATATAAAAAAATTGATAATGAAGTGTTTTGATATTGGTAATAACCTTATTAATATAAAGTTATTTAGCACTTGTGTTCATTTGTGGTAGGATGTAGTTAAAAGAGATAAAGTCCCCTCTCTGTTTAGCCTCTTAAAAATTAAGGAGACTGCATAACATTCCAAGAAAATGAAAATTACCATTTCACCATCTTAATTACTTTCCTAATTCTACAGTTGCAATTTTTAGATTATTTTTTCTTCCTACAGCTACTGGGGAGAGACTGTATTAAATCATAATCTGGCTTTACAATTTTCTCTTTTCTAAACCAAACAAATCCACTGCAATCAACCTTTCTTTGTAGAATATATCTTCAAGATTCTTACTTTTAGGTACCATTTGAGGCCTCTTGATTCTTATATTTTTTTTCTTGCATTCTCCATTCAAAACCTTCCAGAACTAAATCAACTTAGGACACTATCTGGCCTTGAAATAGAGGAGTCATAGATCAATTTTTTAAAAGATCAGTAAGCATAGGGACGTACAGCCATAAAAGAAAGCTCCATATCTCCACATTGTGTTACAGTTTAGAAATATTACAGGCATTTTTTAAGGTAAACTGAGAAGTTTACACAAGCTTTTAACTGAAGAAACAGTGCTTAGCAGATAGATGCCAGACTGAATTCCCTTTATTTCATTGTTGAGGAGATCCTGAGGGTGGTAGATGACTCACAAAAGGAGTAAAGGTTGTAGAAACTAGCAGGCTCAGGCAAAGATCATTGGATATATCTGTTTATTTTACAGCAGTTACGCAAGGATATCTTTATCTGTTGTTTGGGGACAATTAACGTTTTTTGTGAAGTACTAGACCTTGTGGCTTTTCCCAGCTTTTACACTTTCCTCTCTTCTCCCTCCACCCCCTGCCTGGTAAACTGTATTATTTTCTTGTGATTCTTATGTCACCTCCAGCTTTCCTCTTGTTGCTGTCTTCTGAAAGGAACGAATTCAGGTCAAATATTATGGACTGCAGGACAGGTGAGAATAGAGGATGGGAGGACAAAGAATGAAATGTGTTTAGGTAAATGCTTCTGTCTCTCCCTGTACAGAGCCAAAGCTGCTTCACTGCCTGGTCAGAAGCTGGGCTACTGCTTTTAATGACAAAAGGCCATTCTTGAGTAGTCTAAAATTAGGAAATAATTGCCCCCTTCATACACAGTTATTTACCAAATAAATGTTTCTGTTCTCAAGCCAAAATGCTTTCAGTTTACTGAATTGATTGTGCAGGAGCATCGCTATTGAGCTGTGTTAATTTCCCAGTCGCTCCTCCAAATAGGTCCAAAACCAATTATGAGCTGTGTCAAAAACCCTGCAGAAAACCAATTATTTATCTCAGCATTCAGGCCATGACCCCAAGAGAAGCTGGTCAAAATAACAAGACAATTTATGATTAGATGGTTTAGAAACACCGTTGCATTGCAAGGACTCTACTGCTGGCATTCTTATAATGATAACACAGGTTACAACAGGAGTATTGAAAATTATAAGGAACCACTCTACATTGTGAAAACTAAAGTATTTGTGAAACTAAAGCAATCTGTTTTCCTTTGGTTTTGGATGCTTAATTCTGTTTGCCTGGGCAGCCTGGCCTCTGGCCACCCTGCGCTACAGATGTGCTGACTGAACTGCTGTCTTGTGACAGGGATGAAGATCTGACTTGTCACAGCCTTTGCCTCAGTGGAGTCTAAATATGATTTTTCATTTTCTACCCTGATGCCAATTCTCACAAACCCAACAGGACTGCAAACAGCCCATCTGTATGATTGGCTTGAATTTGGCTACTGAAGTCATTGGAAGAAAGGGAGAACACTAAGAGATTTCACTGTAAAACCCTCATTTTTTAAAAATCAGACTTTAAAAGGAAAACAAACAAGCAAACAAACCCCGTAACACCATCTAAATGCTATTTATTTGTGGCAACGAAGTGATTAAACTATGTGTATGACACTATTTTTATTTCTGCTCATTGTCTTCCTTTCCTCACCTGGTTTGCCTGGTAATATGAGAAGCTGTAGGGAGACCTTGGTGCAGAATCATTCTCAGTGATGCCCATGTTGTAGACACGCTCTGGTACACTGGATGCACGGTGCAGGCTGCCTGGAAACAAAAACTGGTATTAGCAAGATCTTACCAAAACATGGCATGCTTATAAAGGATGATACATAATACTGTATAATACTGGCATAATACTGGTATATACTGTATAATACTGGTGGCAGTCAGCACTGACATTTTTGTAAGCTGAAAATTGAACAGGGAGGGATGGAGGGATATTTGCATTTTCCCAAGGACACAAGCCATTTTTTTTCAGTTCCCTGTGTACTTTGCTTAAGAGTTATTTTTAGTTTTTAGGAGTCCAGTGACTCCTGCAGCTGTGAAAAATGTTTCAACAAAGCAAGCTGATACTTTAAATATCCCAGATAACAAACTGATTAAGAGCTGAAAAACAGCATCACTGAACTAAGAACACTTATTTTCCACTGTAACCCCTTTGAGTGTACATGCAAATATACAAATGCATGGTTTACCCTGGCTGGCTATGTACATAAGAGATGAAAATATTGCAGCTGTAGACTGGAGCTGAGGAACACAGGTTGATGTCTGTATCTGTTACTGTGCATGCTAGAGATGCAGATTTCACCATGTACAGTTGTAAACAAACTGCACACACTGAGAACAGACTCTTCATTTCACAGCTGTCTGCCTCAGCTGCTGCTGTTTCCTCTCCCTCAGGTGCCAATTTAATGACAGCGTACTGGAGCAAATAATGCCTCACTGATCTCAGTGCTCCACCAAAGAGTCTGTGAACAAACCCTACAGTTCATGGTGCTGTGAAGTTGGGTTGTCCAGTGGCACTTCAAATCTGCACCTGGAAGGTTCACTAATCCTACAAATAATACCAAAGATCCACATCTTATCTGGTTATCTGCTCTCTTTTATTCCATGACCCAGCTCTGAAAACAGAGCAGCACATTGTGGTTATTTCTTCCAGTAAAACCCCAAACAGGCCCACAAAACCTTTGAGCTGTTCCTTTTTTTCACTCCTTTCATTTTCAAAGAGTGAGTGCTTCTGTTAATGAAACTTTTAAAAGCAACAGATATCAATGAAATAATTATTTATGAGATTCTCATGCTACTACAAGAATCTGCACATAGGAATGTAATTAACACAGGTTGAAAGGGGTGAAATAGAAGTTGAAAGCAGGACCTCAAATCAGTCACAAATGGCCCTACTAGGCTGAACAGGTTACAGTGGTCAATAAAGAAGTTAACTGGCCACCAATTTTCAAAACAGCAAATATTACCTGAGGTACTACAGAGAAGAAATCTAAAGAACCAATTGCTGACTTGCCCAAACTGCTGAAGATCAAATTTGTGTATCCCATAATACAGTAAAATACACTATAGTGGCAGAATGTGATAATTTGAGGCCTAATTCAAACATTAATTGCAATTATTTTGCTTGTATAATCATACTTTCCAATTCTCTCATTTTGGCAGATTTAAACATGTATGAGGTGTTTGTTAGGACACATTCACAGTAACTTTGTGTCATGAGAGTGGAATGGTGCAGCTTGGTCAGGCTCATGATTTGGATTGTAATAATTCCTTCCTGACATTACAAGGTTACCATAGCCCAAGGGTTACCTGAGCACATGAGAAAGGGGCAGGAGTAAATTGTTCTCTCATACTGCAAAAAATTCACAGAAATATTCACCAACATCCCATATCTACAGATTTATATGAATGTCTCATTTGTGTCATATAATTCTCATAGAAATGTACTATTTCAGGTGCCCAGTAAGAGACCATCTCAGCTAAGTGCTGGCTTTTTAAAGATTCACTTTCTTCACTGCTGCATATTAAAGGACTTTCATACAATAAATCATGAAATATAAATACACATAAATTTCTGTTTCTTTACAGTTTGTATTTTTTTCCTGTTTACTGTACTTTGTGAGAAAGTATTCTCAGTTATCTACTTAAGACACAAAAGGCCCTTTCAGCAAGTAATTTTTTGCATATTTTAGATAACTCTAAGCTTGTTTTTATTGAAAATAAAAATACAAAAAAGAGGACAAGTTAAAAATAACAAGGTCATTCATCAACTAGCTGAGGATAAACTACATATCTAATAGTTCCCTCTTAGAAAAACAAAATACAGTAAATCATAATTGTACCATGCAGTTATCTTTCAAGCAGTCCCCTTTTTTTACCCTGTGAAATTATCCATCAATAAAAATTTTTCTCTTTCAGAGACAAACACAGGACTTGTCAACCTATGGAATTTCACTTTGCAGTTGTGTCTTGCTTGCTCTTATCACATCAGCAAGTTATTCTGCTGGCCTTTCACCTGTAGATTTATTAGGCAGACATGAAAGGCATGGTTATTACTGTGTGCTGGTTAGTTACTTGTGCCAAAAGTCAGTGTGGTAAAGGAGAAAGTGGGAACTGAAGTGCCGTGCCTTTCCAAGAATTATGAGATGCAGGAAAAGTGACCTGATCAGAACTTGCCTGTGCCAGAGAGGCTTCCCTCAGCTTATTTTCACTGTACTTCAAAAACCTTACACACACAGTGCAATGTTTTGTTCTTTGATTTTTAAAAGCCAAGAATTATTATTTTTTAAATTTATATTATGTTCTTATTTACTGTTAGGACTAGTACTCTCTGACTGTGGTTCTCAGTGTTTTAAGTCTCCCAAAAACTCTCTCCTCAGGAAATAAGCACATGATTCAGATACTCATCCACAGGGGACAAACACTGTTTGAGAGGCCATAGGACACCACTCTTGATTTCCAGCAGCCAGTCAGGAAAAAATGGGTTTGCTGCAGGCCCTGCATCATGTCTGTCAACTCATAAGGGTATTTTGGACAACCCAGGCACCTCAGACAGCATCAGACACCCATGTGTGGGCAACGGAGTGGAACTGCTTATCAGCTATCCCTCTGCTGTCAGTGTGAACTAAAACAGCCGAGGAACACCTTGGATGTGGTCAGTGGAGGAGGAAAACTGAACCCCTCTGCTCTCCTCCAGCCTAAAATAAAAACTCTGCAGAGGTCACCTGATTCTGCAACAGTTGTAAGAAAATTCTGAGTCCAGAAAAAATAATTCCGGTATCAGGAGGCAGGAGCAGGCTGTACAGATGACAGAAATCCCATCTTTCTCCAGAGAGGCTCTTCTCAAAGTTCCCTTTGTCCCCCTGGAGGTGACAAGCCCAACACCTCCCAAGGCTTTGGGAATTTCTCCCTATGGCTGCAGACAGACCACCCTAATGTCTGCTTTGCTTTGCTTTCAGAAGCAACAATGACAAGAGGCATCTCTAAGATATCTGGAGGATGAAAACGACAATTATCTCCACTAAGGGGCTGGGTGTGTCAAATCCCCCTTAAATCACAGACAGAGGGAACTCTCTGAAGTGAGTTTTCACATTTGAATGGATACCATGAAAGCCAAATTTTGGCTTTGAACATCTCAGAGCAGTGATCAATGTAGCTGTAGCTGTAAAAATCAGGGTAACAGGACCTGAGGGACTGTCACACACCCTGCCCAGTGCTCGCTGCCCACTCCTGCTCAGGGCACCTGGGTGGTCACCTCCTCCATGGGAACTCATCCCATCCCTTTCTGTACTTCAGCGCTCAGGATGGACCGAGATGATGACATTTAATGATGGCATATCAAAACCATCACTGAATCCCTTCATCTCCAGATCTAAGAGCCTTCCTTTTGATGGTGCTCCTTCATCACTCTGCCAGCACGTGCCTGGTCCCAGAGGAGTTTTTCTAACATTTTGTGTTGGTTAGGACATTCACACAAGAGAAAGGTTTCTTCTGTCTCAGAAAGCAGAGGAATGTAACAACACCAACAAAAATTGAAAGTCAACACAGATATTTTTTCTACTTCCTTATCAAAGAAAGATGGAAACAGAAAATTACTATGGAACAGTTAACATGCCAGCGTTCTGAAAAATATAAAGCTAAGGACAGAAAAGTGCACAGAGTCCCTAAAAGCAACTGCAACAAGAAAATACTAGGAATTTTAGAAATTATCAAATATGAGTCATAAATAAGTCTCTGATTTCCATTGTCTTCTATCTGATGCTGGTTTTTTATTTGGAAATAAATCACATAAGATTTAATTCTGCTTTTATTTTTTTGTTTGGTTGGTTTTTAATAAACACACTGTGTTTATAAAACTTGTTAGAAAAAGAATCAGTCCACAGACAGCAGTTCATCAGGCCATTTGGTTTTGTGTGATAGATTACTTAATTCTGCCCTCATTTTTTACAGTCAGATAAAGCATCCTGATTTACATCCTGATAAGGATGCCTTAAAGAGCCAATCAAAATCCAAAAGGAACAAGAGCAGAGGCAAATGGACTCATAAACAGAATGAAGTTTAAAAGATTTCTAAAATGTACATGAAATAAAAACAGCATGGGCAACAAAACACCAGTCATTAAAATCTCTGATTCCAAATGCCACTTTTACTTTGATAAGGTGGAACTACCTACCATTGTACTTCCATTCCTAAACAGCATCAAGAAATTTGATATGACTGCTTTAGTTGTTCAAAACTTTTAAGTGCAGCGATTTAATTTATAAAGGCTCAGCAGTGGGTAAACTGGACAAGGTGCAGCTGCTGTTGGACTGCTTGAAAAGCTATTAACAATGCTTGACAACATCTTGAAAAGAGTTGAGCACATATGTAACTTCATTCCTTTGGCAGCAGGTGGAATCCTCAAATCTGGAGATTACTGGATTTCTATTATCAGAAAGAAACACACCTTCCAAAAGGGGGGAAAGGGCATGAAACAACAAATATATGGGGGTAGGAGGAAAAGAAAAAGTTCCATATAAAAGTAGTGCTGAAGGCTAAGCAGACACCTCTGATTTACCTCTAATTTGAAAATCTAGGGAGAAATTATGCTGGCTGACAAATTGCTTCTTGTGGCTTCAGAGTTTCAGTATAGTCAGAGTAGAGTCAGCAGAAAATGGGTGTGCACTGATGACACTGGGCAAGAACTGTTCCTACCACTGACTTTTCACACCCAGGGGTTATGTGGTTGGCTAATTTTAGGCATTCATGTGAACACTGTGGCTCGGTATGCACCAAGTGCCCTGCTGAGCAGGGTCTGAAATACTCCTGCAGACAGGACAGTTCTGTCACAGGGGAGCTCCTGCTCCCTCTAAATCTGTGTAATCCTCCCTGAAACTGAAAACAGTGTAAGAACCTTAACTGAATGTAGCCAGAAAAAGGCTGTAATTCACAGAAAGAGATGCTTTTGAATGTAAAAAAGGGCATATTTTTTAAAAGTTCCCTACACATCAGAATTCTAGTGTTTCTAAAAGCATGGTCTGTTTTTGAGCAAGTCTGTATAGAAAGCACATTGGGACACACATACAAGTTTATCCGTATTTTTCAGGAAAGTCAACATGTTAAATGCAAGACTGGCTATGATTCACATTATATATATATATATATAAAACACATATGTATAAATTAATTTCAGTTTTCATTATTTTTTCTGAGTTTTACAGTGGAACTAAAAATTGTACAGCAACTCACCCATAAAAGTAAGTTTGAAAGAAGAAAAGTTCAATTTTTTGCATGAACAAGACATGTTACAGACATGCCACTTTCCACCCCTTATCCTGAAGTTTAAAAGGTTTGGTGTCTCAGAAATGCAAGGGCATCAAATACTTGACCTTTAAAGCAAACAAAGATAACTACCCCCAGATACATCAGGTCTGTTAATGTACTCCAGGGAAGCCAGGATGACTTGGGAGCAGGGGAACTCTGTTTTCATAGTGGTTTATGCCTGGTTTAGAGGCATGAGCTCAGGTTCACTACACTGTAACATTTATAAACTACCCTTAAAAAGCTTTTTGCAGGCTCTTTGCTGAGAGAAAAAGAAATTAAGTTACCCTAAAAGTGTTTAGAATCTGTATTTAAATGGCTGCAGCCAAGCTAAGGACTTGCATGTTTGGGTGTGCACATTACACACCCATTTATGTGATTTGTACAACTGATTTCTACAAGTAGAATAAGTCCATTTTTGCCATGAACTGTTTTTTAAAATAGAGGCCAGACAAAGAACAAGAAAATATTTGTCTGCCTGTCTCTTAATATAGATGATGAAGCATGGTTATAAAGACTTGTCTCACAGCTTTTAGCGAATGAAAGGTGACAACTTCTTTAAGGACAATGGAGCAACAGGCACGTAGCCTGCGAGTCAGTCATATCTTCCCATTTAAAAACAAAATTAAAGTTCCATGATATATAAAGTTTTGAGGAATAGTTAAGACTAAGCCCCTGGAGCATCCTGCCTTTAATCCCAGCAGCTGGCAGTGACCCTGGTGCCGCGGTCGGGCTCTGCTTGGGGCACAAGGTGTGGCCGCGGGTTTCCTGATTTCCTGCCGGGTTTGGCCTCCTGGCTACGAGATCTGGGAAGCGAGGGATGATTGACGTCAATTTGCAGCACGCATGTCAAAGAGCTGGGTAAATAATGTCTGATAGCGTTATCGTTCTGCGCTCCCCATTCATGCCTTTCCTAGAGTTACTTTTCCAAACTTTTTTTTTTTTTTTTAATTTCACGGTTAAACAAGGCAAAACTTTTCCTATGATTCCTCCCATTTTACTTAACAAACAAGAGCAGTGGGTAAAGCTAAAGGCATTAAAATAAGCACACGAAGGGGTTGTTGGATTAGGGGAATTTCGCACAGAATTTCAGCTCGGTTCCCGTCTCGGGCAGCGGAGAGCCTGGAGCGGCCCCGGCACTCACCGAGCACGGCGGGGCTGGGAGGGAGGAACTCCTGCTGTGGGAAAAGGGTAAAAGAACAGGCGACAGAGCCACGATTTTGATTTAATGCCCGAGCAATCCGCACGTCCCAGAGCCGGGGAGCCACAGTGCCGGCTGGGGTCCCATCCCATCCCGGAGCCGGGTCCCGGGTCCCATCTCCCGTCCCGGGCGGGCACTCACCATTGTACAGCGAGCCCCGGCTCTTCCTGGCCAGCGTCTGCTGGACCTGCCGCTGGATCCGCAGCGCCTTCTCCTCCCCGGCGCGATCTCCCGACAGCTTCAGCCGCTCCTCGGAGGGCAGCGCCAGGCTGGAGCTGTCCAGCTCGCCCAGGATCTGCTGGCCCAGCACGGTGCGGATGTAGCCCTGCTCGGGCCCTGCTCGGGCCATGGGCACGGCACGGCACGGCACGGCACGGCTCCGCGGACCTGTTGCGCCTCCGCCGCTTCCCGAGCGCCGGGGCCGAGCCGCGCTCCGCCCGCCGCACAGGTGCCAGGCACGGCCCCCTGCCCGCCCCGGCCCGGCCCGCGGGGACCGGCCCTGCCCTGCCCTGCTCGTCCCGCGCCGCTATTCCGCTCCCCGGCCCTGCCTAGGGAGGGGAAAGCCCCTAGGCGGGGCTGCCCGGCACAGCCCAGCCCAGCCCGGTACAGCCCAGCCCGGCACAGCCCAGCCCGGTACAGCCCGGCACGGCACAGCCCAGCACGGCACAGCCCGGCCCGGCACAGCCCAGCCTGGCACAGCCCAGCCTGGCACAGCGCTCCCCGGCACAGCCCAGCCCAGCCCGGCACAGCCCAGCACGGCACAGCCCAGCCCGGCACAGCGCTCCCCGGCACAGCCCAGCCCAGCCCCGGCCAGCGGGGAGCGGCCGCCGCCTCCGGGAAGCGCCGCCTGTGCCCGTCCTCCCGCCGGGGCAGTCCCGGAGCCGCCGGGGCCGCGATCGTGCGTGTTTGTGTGTGTGTGTGTGTGTTTGTGTGTGTGTTTCTGTTTGTGTGAGTGTGTATGTTTGTGTTTGAGTGTGTGTGTATGTTTGTGTGAGTGTATTTGCATGTGTGTTTCTATTTGTGTGTGTATGCTTGTGTTTGTGTGAGTTTGTATGAGTGTGTATTTGTGAGTGTGTTTGTGTGTGTGTTTTGTGTGTTTCTATTTCTGTGAGTGTGTGTTTCTATTTGCTTGTGTGTTTGTGTGTGTTTCTATTTGCGTGTGTTTGTGTGAGTGTGTGTGTTTGCATGTGTGTTTGTGTGTTTGTGTTTGTATGTGTGTGTGGTTTTTTGTGTGTATCTCTGTGTGTGTGTTTGTGTGTGTTTCTATTTGCTTGTGCGTTTGCGTGTGTGTTTGTGTGAGTGTGTGTGTTTGCACGTGTGTTTGCGTGTTTGTGTTTGTATGTGTGTGGGGGTTTTTGTGTGTATCTGTGTGAGTGTGTGTTTATGTGTGTTTCTGTGAGTGTGTTTGTGTGTGTTTCTATTTGTGTATGTTTGTGTGAGTGTGTGTTTGCATGTGTGTTTCTATTTGCGTGTGTTTGCGTGTTTGTGTGTGTTTGTGTGTGTATCTGTGTGTGTGTGTGTGTGTTTGTGTTTCTGTTTCTGTTTTTGTGTTTGTGTCGCACCCGCCAGTACACCAGATTCCCGTGGCACACACACCCCTCCCTGTGAACAAACACACGGACCCATTTTAGATGCACAAATATGCGCTGTCCTCGCATGCCATCCCTCACAGATGCTTTGCATCACGGTATATATCAGGTAATTCTATGTTCTTGCGCGTTTACACATTTTGTACATAAAATGGAAATGGACAATGGAAATGGACGATGCTGTAAGCGCGGTGGTCTGTGCAGACCAAACTTTCAGGCGGGAGTGGTTGCAGGGCTGCTGGTTTGGGAGGTTTTCCTGCTGTCTGGGTTTTTTCCAGGCTGCCCTAAGGGATTGCAGAGAGATGAGTTACAGCCGCCTTCTCTCTGTTTGATTCTAAAGAGGTGATGAGGGAATTGCTCAATTAAAGCTTGGAAAAACCCCGGCTGGATCTGCCCCTGCTGTCCTGAGCGGGTTTTGCCCCACTGGGGAAGGCTGAAATTCTCACACCATCTCAGGACACAGCTTGCATTCAGTGTTCAAACACTTTACTCATGGTGGGTTCAAAGGAGGAGGGGCAAGGGAACTTGGGGAAAGGAAAATGCAGGCTTAAAAAAAGAACTGAGAGATCCATGGTTGCACAATTAAAAAAAAAAAAAAAACAAAACAACAAATTCCACCAAACTAGATGTAGGTATTTCAACAGAAAACCTGTTGATTCTTAAAAGCAAATGATAACTAATGTGGCTTTCAACTTCATTTATTGCTATTTCAGAGACATTGGACTCAAAATGAACTGTTGAAGCTTGTTTTTTACCAAATTTCAGACAGCAGTGGGGGTACACATGGCTGGGGAGGAGCTGGGGTGATTTTTCATTTAGGCTACACTGCAACCTAAGAAACTGGGCACCTCCTCACAAAAATCAGGATGGGGAGGAAGAACTGGCTCTGCACTTCTGAGTCCAGAATCCTTTTACTCCTGATTTTTGCTCCTTGTCTCTCTTCTGTTTTTTTCATTAAAAGGGGGAGGGAGCTCTGGCCCTTCTCTGAGTTAAAGTCACTCCCCTTTGTTCTAATGTGGCACCCACAGGAGAGGTCATGCTAGTGATACATGAGAATAGTTTCACTGGTTGAGAGAAAATAAATGAGTGACGCACTCCTTTCCTTATAAACGGGGAAAAATTATATGTTGGAGCAGAAAGGCTGGAGATGGTGGGGTGGAGGGGAGAACCAACTGGGAAAGAGGAGCAGGAATTTGTGGAGAGGAGGAAATTGGAGGTATGTGGCAGAACGGCAGATAGCAGTGGCTCCTCAGGCATACAGCTCTTTTTGTTGTGCAGTAGGACAGGACTAACTTGCACCCTGACCTGTTAATAAAGCTGTGTTCATGTCATCAGTCAGTCATACACTCCTGATGAATATGGGCAGAATTGGGATGGACAGGAAATAATTGTAACAGAAAAGTGCAAGGGTAGAAAAAAGAAAGAAGGGACAGGGTAGGGTAGGAAAAACAATGGGGAAGACACATCACAGCTAGAAAGGAATGTAAACTATGTCAGAAGCTATGTTAGACCCTTTGCTGACATGCAGACAATCACAAAAGCATTTCCAGTAAACAATGGATACTTCATTCTCAGGCAGTATGAGTGAGGAGATTAGAAATAGTCTAAAAAATGTGAAACATTTCCTCCCCTCCTCCTTTTCCCTTCCCTCTTCTCCATTCCTGAATTCCAGCATAAACACGATTTCTAGATAGTTTTTATAGTCAAAACCAATTTGGTTTAGCACAAACTAATGCACCTGAAATGGATTTAATATTTAGAAAAAACTCTTGCAGAGGATGTCCTCGGATGCTGCTGACAGCACAGAGAGGTTTACAAGCTCTTGGCACAGTGGCATCACCTCTGTTGAATTGTTATTAACTTTGTTTAGCAAGTGTGTGCATTTATTTGTGCTTGTGAAATCCGTGGCAAAAGAAATAGCAGTTTGCTCTGGGCTTTAAAATATTTAAATAGAGATAGATTTCTCTCCTTGTAACCAGGAGTGCTGACTGGGAAGTTGGGGGCAGGGGGAGAGAGGAGAAAGAATTTTGCCTGCACAGCAATTCAGAAAATGCTTAGCCAAGATCTGAAATAGAAATGAATTAAGGTTTTTTCTTAGCTGAAGGAAATAAACAAATATCATGTAACTGATTGCCCCATCAACAGCAATTCCTTGAAGTTGATTCATTTTGGGTTAATATCCCATCTCAACTGAATTAAAAATAAAAGCCCCAAGTCTTTTCAGAGTGAAATACTTTAGCAGTGTCATTTGCATAGAGAAAACAACATAGCTGGGATTATCCCTATAAGATTGCAACTTGTGAAGCATGTTTGCTCATTAGATTTTTGAAAAAGAGAATTAATTACAATGCAAGTGCTGACTGAGGGATGTGAAACACCATATAAAAGCATTTGCTTTCAGCCCAGTGTCCGATGCAGTCAAGCAGATCAGGAAACCTAACTTTTTTTTATAAGACATATTTCTTATTCTTACCAGATGTGCTTGGCCTAAACCACAAAATCTTTCTCCATCAGAAGTTTCCCACAAGCGATATTTATATGAAAGTTGTGGCGATTTGTTCTTTCACTCTTTTTTTCCTTCCCCCCCCTCCTCTCTGTTAGGACTTATGGAACCAGCCGGGTTTGTGCCCTGGAAACAGATGTTTCAGCTGCAAAACGGGTGTAAGTATGATGTGTTCATTTAAATGTGAAGCAGCATCTTCAATACACCCAGAAACAGTGTGTGTAAATCTCTAGGACCGCACAGAAAGTGGATTGCCATTCACTCAGGGTTTGGTTTTTCCCCCCGTTTTTGTTTTGGATCCTGCGGCTGAAGGTGTTGTATCTAAGTGATAAAAACGAGAGCAGGCTCCTACTACTGAAGTGATTTCAGGTTTTATTATAAGAAAAAGAAAGGCCTGAAGCATGGGGGGCCCAGGCTGAGCAGGATTGCTCCTGCCGAGGATGCTGCAGTGCCACATGTCCCCAGTGTCCCAGATGGAGCAGCACAGATTCAGTGGGTCAGAAGTCCCTTTTTATCCTGTTTTTTGTCCCTTTGGATTGGTTTCTTTTTGGATCCTTTAAGGTTCAAGGCACTGGATTGGCCCATTTCAGCTCTGTCCAGGCTGGCTCGTTTCACTGGGGGGTGCTGCACTTTGCTTAGGTGTATTATGGTTCATTGAGTACCATATTTCTTATAACTACTCTTTAAAACCCCTTTTACAATATAATAACCAAACTAACATGTTTAACAATGATCAACTATTTTACAACAGTTTCTAACCTATTTTTAACATAAGTACCGGCTAGTCAGGAGGAGCAGGATTTTTTTCCACACGTGTCCCCTTCCCTGTGGTTGGATTTGATGATCCCGCCGAGGGAAAGGGAAGAAGCCAACTCGTTCTGGCCACGAGAAGCGCTCGGAGGAGCGAGAGGCCACAGTGCCACCGCGTGTCCCCTCGCTGGAACGGCACGGCCGGGCCCGCCCGGTGCCAGCCCCGGCAGGGAGCGCTTGGAAAGAGTGAACTGCGTGCTGTAAAACCGCATTTCATTGCAGCTTTGTTTGTATCTTCTTCCAGCAGCTTTTTTTTATTTTTTATTTTTTATTTTTTTTTTCACTCTAGCATCATTTTTGACAATAGAGAAGCGGAAGATGATGTATTTGGTCCTGTAGGATAATTTAAAGTAAATATATATATATATATATTTTTTTTTTTCTGAGACACCTAGAGGAAACGTGCTATTTTTACATTGGTAAAATGAGTGTGGTAGGAGTTCTCTGCCTGTAAGAGATATGGCAATAAACGGAGTAAGGGCTGTGATTCAGGCTGTTATAGATGGATAATGAGATGACTGGCTCTCACAATTAAAGATAACTATTGTGTGAATATTAAGAAAAGCTGTAGTGATACACAGTTATGTTATTGTAATTTAGATGCCCTCTGCTCTCCTCACAGTTCCCTTTCCCCCTGTATTGCTGCCATCAGACAGCCTGGGCTGTCCAGGACAGGTACAAAGAAGCTGCACAGGTGTCCCTGGCATGGGGCAGTGGGGAATGAAAAAGCTTGGGGGTGCTCAGGGGGGCAGCATGGCAACACCTGACCTCCAATCCAGTTACAAGAAAGCATCTCCACTGATAAATGGCAAAGAAGAGCTGAGTGACAGACTTTGGGAGGGCTGGGCTGGCTGATGCAACCCCAGGGGTACAAAAGACTGAGCATCCATCTTGAAGATGAGCTGGCGCATGTGTGCACAAGGGCAGTTCCCAGTGCTGCAGCTTTTTCCTTATGTAGTCCTTTGTTGTATTTTTGTTAAGGTTTAATAAACCTTTTTGCATTTTCAAAGTGAGCAGTTGTCTCTCACAAGGCTCTCTCCTGACCTAGACAGAGTTCAAAGGAGCAGCAAATTGCCTGAGGAAAGGGAAACCACAGTCACACACACATTATGAAAATTATTCTCATTGAGACGTCACAAACCTTCACTCAATGCCATGAGGTGGGTGTGGAGCTGCTGGTTTTGAAATTCCAGGCCGGAGCCTAGAGCTGACTAAGGGACTTGAGCAATACCAAAACTGCTGCATGGCCATGAGCTTTGCTTTATGTCTCCAGAGAGCCAAGGACTGCAGATAACAGTGGCTCCTCAGGCTTCTCTTTTTTATTGTGCAGCAGGACAGGACTCTGCTGCATCCTGCCCCCTTTAACAAAGTTCATTTCATCACTCAGGCCTCAGTTTGTTCCTCCCTGCAGCTGGGGATGTTGGTGTCTATCCCACCTAGGGCAGGGGGGCAGCTGGTGCTGGCCAGTGCTGTAGCCCCAGGTAAAACCTCTGCCACAGGCTGAGGAGCAGCTTTGTGTGGTGTCACTGCCACACAGTGACAGGTCTCATGGCAATGGGGTGGTGCTGCTCTCTCTGCTGGAGAGCTTTGCTGGGCTGCTTTCAGCCAAGGGATGTGTTTGTAGGCTTTGCCCAGCACAGGTTGTGGGGTTGGATTGTGCCCTGCTACAGCAGAGCAGTCTCTGAGAGAAAGGGGGATGTACAATGACATCTGCCCTCTGGGATGCTGTAAAAAGGTTTTGTCACAGTGAAGGAGGCAGCAGGAACAGAGGGAGCTGAGACAAAGTTTTTAACATGCCTGACTATGAATAATCCCTGTACGGATAGATCCTGGGGAATGTTTTACTTGATAGCAGGCTTCTCTGCACTGTGGGTAGGGGACGGTCTGGCTGCACAGCCCCGTTGGGAAGATATTTTTCAGAGATTAAGAATGGAGGAGACAGCATTAATCCAATTTTTCTGTCTCCCAGCTGATCCTTTGTGTGTGGCAGGACCACCTGCGCGCTGTGATCTGGAGGTGGGGTGTCACAGACATCTTTTATGAAAAATCCTTTCCTTAGGATTTTTCCTCCTGAGAAGCTGAGAGGCCTCAGGAACA
>JAXCLO010000056.1:61040822-61052646 GCA_035583995.1 Arremon aurantiirostris | reverse complement strand
TTTTAATGTAATATATATAATAAAATAATAAATCAGCCTTCTGAAACATGGAGTCAGATCCTCATCTCTTCCCTCATGCTGAGACCCCTGTGAACACGGTCACAGTGGGATGCTCAGCAAGTTCTGGGGAAGGTGGCAGAGCCCCTTCTGTCCCAGCCAGTCAATATCTTGTGGATGACTTTCCCCTGGCTGTGCTCTTCTTGCCCAGTTTATCTCAGCAGGCTCAAGGCTTGCTGGCAAAGCAGACAAAACTGAGCAGCAGGGAAATATGGGCAAAGCTGGTAATGCTGCATTTAAGCATCAATAAAGTAACAGCATGGCCCTGCCCATGTGTTGGACTGTTGCCCTGATGACTCAGGCAATTGCCTGTGCCTAAGACTTGTTCTCTGGTCCTCATTTATTTCCTTTCCAAATCCCTGTGCCCTGTTTCATCCTGTAATTTTTAGACTCTAACAATCAAGTGTAATACTTTAAAAGAGTGTGTTTTCTTCTTCTTTCTCCTTTTTTCAGCCTCAGGGATGCACATAAGCAGTTTTTGGAATGAAGGTTATGCCCTGCATCTGTCAGTCCTTGAGTCATGTGGGAGCTGGGAAGACAGCCAGGAACGATGTGGGAAGACACAGTCAAATGGTGCTATCAGATCCTGTGCCATAAAGAGCAGCAGTGCAATGTGACTGTCTGCAGGGCTTGCAATGAGAGGGATGGAGTGGGGCTAATGCCAGGAAGCTGCAATCTCTGCTTTGGGTAACACACTCATTCTGTTGTCTCAGGTGTGGATGCTTTCCCAGGCATTAACATTTTGGTGAAAGGATGTGCTGTATATGTAAGTGGAGGTATAAATAATCTGAAAGTGAGGACATTTGGGTTTATTTGTGTTTATTTGAGCTGTTATTGCATGCAGTAGCACCTAGAGGCTCTGAATTTTATCAGAGCCTCTTTCATTGGGTGCTGCATGTGTGAGAGTTTTTTGGCTTCACCTTGTGCTACAAGGAAACAATACCATCCAAATGGCTGGTGTCTCATCTTTATATATAAGACAGGGATGGGGAAATTAAATGTTTTTTCCTTAAGAAATATGGTATCCCAGAGACTGAAAACCATCTCTTATTTTTTGGCTCCTAATTTTGAAATGTATGAGATAGGGTTAGTGAGGAAAGTATTAGAGTAACATTTCAAAAAACTTTTTCCCCCTTAGTGTTAGTAAAAGAGTTTCCATTGGTCATATTTCCTCCATCAAAAAGATGATAAAACTTTGAGATAAAACTATATTTTTGTAAAAATAAGAACTGTCAACAACTGTCCTTCAGGCAAAATGAAAATTCATATTTTCATTAAAATATCCTAATTTATTTTCCTATTATATTTAGCAAAGTTGTAGAAATAAGTGCTAAAGGGGCTTGAGGAGTATATATGTTCATTTTCTGCTGTAAAACAGGATTAACTGTATCTAAAACAACACAGATATCTTTTTAATCTGCTTTTAATATATTTAATGCATGATGGGAAACTATTTCTGTGTCATTCTGTTGATAAACAACCTGAGGATGCAGACATGAAAGATTTGTTATAACAGACACTCTATCTGCATAATACCAGGTAATGCATCCATCCTCCCCAGCCACCATGAGAGAAGGACAGAATGCACTAAAAGTTACAGGAGATGAAGCTGGAAGGAAAATGAAGTGTACATGCCTGTTCATTTTGGAATTCCTGGCTGCACAAAGCAGGCACAAAGCTGGCTGGCCTCTGTTCTTGGGCAAGGAAAACCTCAGACTCTAGCTGCCAGAAGAGTTTATAAGCAATCAGATGAGTTTGAAAGCAATCAGAAGAGTTTAAAAGCAATCAGAAGAGTTTATAAGCAATCTGTGTGTTAGCCCAGCAGATCCATCTGGCCAGCAAGGACTGCTATCAGGAGCTGCTCCATGACACAATGACTTCCCAACAGTGTAGGGAGGTTTTTTGGGGGTGGGTTTTTTTTTTGGATCAATCAGGTTGATCCACATTTTATGGGCACATTTTTTGTAAATGATGTCAGGAAAAGCACAGGCCAATCTGCTCCTGGCTCAAAATAAATGCAAACAGGTTTGCAGTAAATACTTGCCTGGTTTCCTAAACTTTTTAAGGTTTGTAGCTCTATTTAGGTTTTGCTGTTAGCACGATGAGTGGTGGGTATAATACAAGGAAAAAGGTAATATCCTAGGCATTTCCAGCAGGGTTTAGGAAGTGCACAAGAGCCATGGCTACCCTAATAGCTTACCATGCTGTCATGGTGGCCAGTGGTGGATGATATCTGGTATAAAACCAGCACAAAGGTGGAGCAGCACTCCCCGAGCATCCTTCTGCAAGCTACAGCAGTGTACGGCTCTGATGCCTCCAGCCAGAGGCATTACCTTTGTGTTTAATTGTCTTTAATGATTTTCCCCCATTCTTTTGAATTATGCCTTTTTGCATGACTGTTGCCCCTCTGTAATAGGTTACACAGTTTAATTACAGGGTATGGGGAGATACATTCCCTTTTGTGTTGTTCCAAAATGCTGGATGATGATTTCATTTGATGTAATCTATTTTTGGTATTATGACCAAAAAAAAAAAAAAAAGGAAAAAGGAATTAGAGTTTCTTATTCATCCTGTCTGTTCTACTGATTATACACTTCACTGTTATGTTCCTCTGAAATTGGTTTTCCAGGCTGAAAAGTCCTCTAACCTTTTCATCTCCCTTTCTATGCAAATTGTTTCATTGTAGGTCACCTTTATCAGCCTACAATTGTAGATTGTAGGTCACCTTTATCAGCCCTCATTTTTCTTGCTCAACTCTACAATTTCTAAGATGGGATGTCAGAGCTGCTCACAGCATTTAAGGTGCTGAGACACCTTGGACTTACACAGTGATTACATAGTCATTATTTCCTTTCTTTTCCTGCCTATTCTGCACCTAATAATTCCTTTATGTTCAGCTAGCATTTTTGGCTGCTTCTAAACTGACATTTTGAAGCCAAACACTAGTGCAGAGGATTTTTTTTTTTTGACCTTCACATTCCTTGAAGAATGTTGAATATAAACACATTTTAGTGGTTATTACAGAGATAGTCCTTGATAGTAACATTGTGACACGAGCCAAAAATGCCACTGGGAAGGGAGACAAAACCAGATGCTCCCCCTTGAGCTGCCTGACTAGCTTATCCATGAAACATTCCTGTAGAGTGTCTAAAAATACCAGAGTGACATTTAAATGTACATAGGAGTAATTAGATTCTACTATTATGATGGTATTTCCAGTCCTGGCAGACTCTCTGAAAGGGATTTTTTCTTAGTTTGTCCCTGTGGTTAACTGTCCTGATCCTGACCTGGATTAGTGCTAGTGTGTAGACTTTGCTTTGAGATTGCTTTTAAATATTTTGCCTGACACATCTGTAGGAGATTTGAGATTTGCAGTTCAACATCAAACCACTGCTGTAGTTTTGGTGGCCATTCAAGGTGTCCATGGGGCTTTAGAATGCACATCAGCTTTAGTGATGATGGTCAAGTGTGTAAACACAGTTTAAAATTGTGAAGGTCTAAAGGAGGAAACCAAAATATTTGCTAGAAACATTTTTTAACCTGTAGAAAGTAAGCAATGGACGAAATCCAAATTTAAATTGCTTGCTTTGTTCCAAAGACTGCAAAGTGTTTCACTTGTGCTCATGAACCAAACTTGACAGCATCACCCAAACAGAGAGTTTGACACCTAGGGCCTTCCAGCCATCTGCAAAATGAGATTAAACCTTGGAGGGGTTCTTATAAACATTCTCTAGCTGTGGCTTGATCAATATACCCAAACACTCTCAAGCCTCCCCTTTGCTCCCCTGTTGCATAATAAATTCATGTATACTTATCTGTACCACAGCACCTGCCATCTGTTGATCGAGGTGTTAAATGTGGACAGTGGAAGTTCTCTGTGCCAGCTCCTTGCTTTGTGTTGCTTCTCCTGAAGTCAGTTTTCATTGTCATGTTAGCAGGAGATTTGGATGCTGCTGCTTTTTTTGCCAGTTTGTGGAATCTTTTAGGTAAATTATAGAAATATGTGCAGACCCGTTGTGCTCTCTGTAGTATCCTGATTCATTTTTAAATTCATGAAGACTGTAACTAGGAATTTCCTTCTCTGTGCCAGCAGACATTGTATTTCACTCCCCTTTGGCAACTCCAGGCAATCATTCCAAATGGGAGAATAGGATAAAGTGCTTCCTGAAATTCTGAAGTAATGCTTCCAAATACATCCCTGATGTGCAGCCACTGTCAGTAATGCAGATGCAGCATGGATGGATATTGTCCTGGCCTCCACTGAATCTGTTTCATTTGGTTTTGGCAACACACTTGAGATTTTTTGAAATGAATCTGTCAGTCCCTCCGCAATCAGAATCCAGTCTGGCTGATCTTGTTCAAGTTGTATTTTTTTTTTACATTGATGAAAATTAATTGATCCCTAGACATGCTGTTGATACTAATTTATTTCCTGCAGCTGCAAAAAGCCCTTATCTCAACAGGCAGTTTAAACTGGAATATTCAACCCAAAAGCAGTCTAAGCAGACAAGGACATTTCTTTTTTGTTTAGATCTTATTTGGAAGAAGGGACTGCACAATACACAGTGGTCAGTAATTTAACTGGAAAATCACTGTGGACATCTTCTGTTACTGACAGGTTCCTTTCCAGCCCTCTCTGAAAGCCCTGCTGAAAGTTTTCCCCACTAGACCTGGAATCATATGCAGAGAAAGGTGGGAATCCCATCCCCAAACTCTGTTTTTTTTAACAAGGAAAGAATACCAAAGGCCTTCAGTTGCTAAATCACTATTTCATTTAGAACGTAAATTAATCAGTTTGGGCATCACAGTTGTTTTAGGACATTTTTACAGCTAAAGTGGTTGAACTACAATAAATCTCCTTCCTGATCACTCTGATCCTTGCAGGTCTGTTTGTTTCCCCTTGCCCATCAAGAGGACATTGCAGAAACTCCTGCAGCCTCCTCTGCTTTGCTAAGGAGGTGCCTGTCTCAGGGTGCTGTGCAATGCCAACTTTCATTTAATTTGCTGCCAAAATGATAGGTTCCACATCCTTTCTTTTGCACTTTCAATAGATGCTTTTGTTCTTTCCTTTATGGTGGGTGGGTGTAGCAGCAGCTTGGTCACAGGGTGAGGTTCCAGGCTTGCCTTGCTGCAGCTGCTGCAAAACGAGAAATTTCTGTTTTATTGGGTTGGTTTTCTGTGAAATTGGCAGGTGAAGGAGCAGCACCAAATCTTCTGGCAGTAGCTGGCAGGTGACTCAAATTGAACAGGTTTGTTCTCTCCTGCAGGCTGCCCCTCACTTCTCTTGGGGTCTCTCCTGTCACTGCTTTATGCCTTTTTCTCCTTTCTCCCTCTCTCTAAAGAGTTCAGTATAACTCAGAGTGCAGTGAGACAGATGAGACAGACCTTGCTCTCTTGCAAGATGCTAAAAATAAAAAAAATCCACAGTATGGAAAGGAAATTAGGTTGTTTCATCAAATGTATATAGGCAAACATACATGTAAAATGCATACATCCAATTTTATGCATTTTAAGTGGAAAAGAAGATGAAAATTTGTGTCTGTAGGAATTGCAGTCAGTTGGAAAACATGCATGAGCTACTTTCCATTAGCTTTCCTCTCACTACTGGGATCCATCAGTAACAGTTTGTTTATTCCCTCCTGGACTGAGTAATTTAGCTCCCCTTTTCTCCATCACAGGGACAAGGCTGAAGAAAGGCTCTGTCTTCTATGCCGTATTCCACAGCTCTGAAACAACATCTTAGCAATACCTCAAATCAAGAAAATTGAATATTGTTAATATAGATCTCTTTGTACTGTATCAGCTTTCTAGGATTGTTTTTTTCCTCAGTTTCCTCTCCTTCCCCACTGTGAAAGCTGCTCTGGGCTTTTTGAGCCCCTGCTCAGTGCTGGGCTGTGCTCTGCTCTGAGGTTTGGCAGTCTATTAGTAACGGGTGATGTGGCTCTTCATTTTTTGTGTATGAGCACACAGAGGAATGCACAGACAAGCACAGACTAATGCTCTCATTCCTCTATCCAGGGCAGTTCACTGGAGAGGAAGAAACTCTGGATTTCTTGTCTACTCATAGCTATGAAATAGGACTGCAAATTGTTTTCTAGGGATGTCGAGGTTTTAATCAGTTGCAATTCCACATGGACAGAAAATCCAAGAACAAATTACTTACAACATGAAGAGCATAGATCTGTGCATTCAGTGGTTGTATGTGGGACTAAGGAATGCATGTTTCATCCAAACCAGAGTAGAAGTTTGACCCTTTTTCATCAACATATTTCCCAAGCTGTATCAGTACAGAGCTCATTGTATCTTTTCATGCTGTCTGCAATAGAAGTGGGGGACAAAAGTACCTTGGGCTTCTGCCATCATATTCATGGGAATTTGGCCATATAAAATAAAAGGAAAATGGGATTTGGCCATATAAATAAAATAACGTGGCTGCACTATAATATTTGGCTTCATGTAGCCATGCTTCTTTCCTCTGAAAGCCAAAGTGTGACAAGGGGGAGTGAAAAAAGGTGGGGAAAAAAAAAAGTGAGCCTTGCATCCTTGTGTGAGCTGGGATTTGTCCATGGCACAGCATGTGTCCACTTCAGGAACACTCTGAATTTATCTTTTAAAAAATAACCTCAGTAAGTCAGGCTAACAGACAGGGCAGCAAAGAGCTGCATGACAAATCCAAGGTTGCCAAATGGAAAATGGAGACAATAGAAAACCCCAGGAGATCTCCTACTTCACTTTGCCCAAAGTCATACAGGTCTGGAATCCTGAGATCCAGCCCAGGACTTTGACCCTTCTGCTGGCAATTTCTTTGTTCTAAGTATGAATTTAATGGTTCTTTGAGCCATTTCTCTTGTATTAATCATCAAATGGCGATAATGCTGTTCAGGTAGTTAAGAGCCTTCTATCCTTGTTTTTATCTCCTCCAGAAGGAGAAATATTCAAAAGGACAAATTTTATATTTGTATTCCATCTTCTGAAAGATAACTATATATTATGGACTTCAGTGTGAAATAAAAGTAATTAAGAAAAATAGAGAGGCTGTGTATCAACATGGGCTGTTTTGCTGAAACTTAGGTACATTTGTCAAACATAAACTCTTCTCTGCGTTCTCCAAAAGCTGATTTTTAATTACTGATATTGTTTCTTGGTTACTGTACATAGAAGAAAAGTGTGACTGCACTTGTCAGCCACTTTTCCTACACAATGTTATTCCTTTCAGAAATTATGTAATCTTGTAGCCTACTGAGAAAGAAATTAAACCTCACAGAGATTTAATCTTTGAATAAAATTGCAATTAAAGTTACAATTGCTCAAAGTGTTATTTTCCTTTTTCAAACTTAGTAAAAGGTCACTTGGAATACAGCTAATGACAATTTTGAAGGAATTATAAGAAAATGTGCTTATATATTATTTGACTTCAAAGTCACATGAAAACGTTGCAGTTAAGTTCTGTGAGACTCACTGAACTCTTTGGTTTCTTTATGTGCAGACTTTGCAGGAAGTTTTGCAGGCAGGAGCAAAGATGGGGAGGTAAAGACTGTGGCTTACCTTGAGCAAGGTGAAATCTGCTTCCAGCACAGAGATGGGGAAAGAGGCACATTTTCTGTTTTCATCAAGAGGAAATAAGTAGGAAATGATGAAGAAAGAATAATAAAAAGAGATGGGAAATGATGTTAGATTTATTCACACTGAGAATAGAGCCTTCATGAATTGAGTAATAATAGCAAGAAAGTCTTTGGACTTGGGGTTGAATCAATCTGCTCCAAACTTTAATGAACTTTGATTGTGTCTCTGCATTGTTAGTGTCTTTTTAATGGGAAATAATAAAAGATTGGAAATATAGGCAAGTTACATGTTACAATAAGCATAGTAATGAGACTATAAATATGCTAAATTATTGTAATAAACATAAATCTGAAAATGTAAAACAACTTTCTGAAAGCAGAATATGTTGGGATATCATAAAATGTCTCATTAAAAATCTGGATGATTTATTTTGTAATTTATACTTCTAAACTTTTTACTGAGACAAATAATAAAGAAAAATGACAATTTCTTTTTGGTCACACAGGCCAGTAAAAGTTTTAAGAAAGTTATTTTATGTAAGAGAGAAGGAAGGGTGGGTTGAATTTATCACACTATAAACCAAAATGGGGATTCATAAAGTACTAATGAGTCTGCATGTTTCATACCCATCATATTATATTCTGCAGAAAGTGAAGATTTGTGGGCTATTATCCCACATTGTGGGATATTCTCTCTGTTGGGACCAAACTGACATGATGGTATCCATACGGAATTGCAAATTTACCTGTTGATACACAATGGGTTGAGGCCTGAAAAATAGATAGTATATAGTAGCCTTTTGAAATATCATGTAAGTTAAAAAAGATAATTCCACTCAAGGATATTATAACCCATCCAGCACCTCACAGCTCTAGAAAGGGATATTTGCACAAGAACAACATTTTAGGAGAAGCAAGGATAAAGCATGATGACTATAAAATAATGACTGTGTGCAACCTAGAGGCCACTGAAGGTGGAAAGACTTATTTTGAGCAACAAAGTCATCTTTTTTTTTTTTTTTTTTTGTTTTGTTTTGTTTTGTTTTTTTAAATTTACATTGAAATAACAGTGCTAAGTCATGGCTGAAATAAAGACATTTCTTGCACATCAAACAAAACGATCTATTGAAAGGTGTGGACTTTAACTGTGACCATCAGGAGAGCTTTTAGATTTTAATTTAGACTCTATGAGATGCATCTGAGATGTGATAATCATAAAGAGTTCAAAAACATCCTACAGAGAAAAAATGAAAGGATCATTTTGGGCATTCATCTGTCAGAGAGGCTTCAGTTCACAGAAATCACCTGTTCTGTGCCAGAGGCAACATAAATTAAGCCAAGTCAGTAATATTTTTCAAGTTTGGAAGGTGCTGCTTTTTGTGGGATATTGATGGAAAATATGGAAGACTCTATTTCAGGTAATTGAATGAGTCCTGAAAAAAATCATTGCATAATTTGTGTTGGAAATGAGCTTTAAAGACCACCTAGTCCAACCCCCTGCAATGAACGGGGACATCTTCACATCAGTCTGGCTGCTCAGAGTCCTGGCTTGGAAACAGAGGAGCATTATTGTCAGGCACATTTGAGAAGAAACAGACTAAACCATCACACAAATGTTTCAATTCTGGGATAGTAGTGTTGTATACACAGATGCCCCCCAGGACCTTCTGCTCTGCTGCTCTTTGTTGTTCTTGTGCTGCTGCACGGTGCCTGAGTGATTTTCCCCACTCTCTTGGATCTTTATGGAAAATGAGATTTCTTCCCTGGGAGTTTTTGACCAGCTATCTTTTGTCAGATTTTACCCTTCTCCAGTCTGTACAACGTCAACCACAGGATGACATTCTGCTTCCCAGAAAAGAAATGCAGGAAAGCAAGTTCTTACAAGCTGTTCAATATTTTTTTTCTTTGTGTCTACTGTGCAGTCCAAAAGAATATTGCATAGCTTGCATGTGACTTTTCCATCTTTGAAGGTCTTTATCCAACCAGGAGGTCAGGATGCAGTGATTTCAGTGATTTTATTTTGTTGGAGGAAGAGTGTCACTGTCATATTTTCTGAAAAATCTCTTTGCCCAGGATTTTCTCCTGGGAAGCTAAGAAGCCTCAGAGAAAAATGAAAACAATAATTATCTCATTTGCTTCTCCTGTGTTTTGCTGCTTTGGAATGTGTTTGGAGATTGTTTACTAACTGGTCATTGTTTGATTGGATTCTGCTGTGAATTGTTTTGACTTCACAACCAATCAGTGCCAAGCTGTGTCGGACTCTGGAGAGACTCACAAGTTTTTCATTAGTATCTTTCCAGCCTTCTGTCTGCATCCTTTCTGTATTCTTTAGTATAGCTTAGTATAGTTATAGTTTAGTATTCTTTAATATAACATAGTATCATAAAATAATAAATTAGCCTTCTATGAACATGGAGTCTGCTTCATCATTCCTTCCTCCCTTCATCGGGAGTCCCTGAAAATACGACAGAAGAGCAGCAAGGGTGAGAAGCATCAAAGGGAGCAGCAGAGTGACAGGGACTGTGAGGAATGGCTGGTTGGGCACTTGTGTTGGTGTTTATCAGCCATGCAGATGCCATCTCCTGAAGGAAAAGCAACAGAAGAATAACCACACTGAGTGGAATTTGCTTCTCCCACTGGAGAGACTTTTCTGTGAATCTTTCAGGGAGACAGGACCTGAAATCTTTATATCCTATCACATAAGATAGTTACCATCACTGGTAACGATCTGGAAATGAGTATAATTATGTGGAATGAGTATTCTTTCCCTAGAAATGAGTATACCTGGCACAAAAGCCCTCAAACCACTGACACACAATATAAATTAAAGCTTGCAGCTTTAATTAAGAGAACTTCAAGAAGAGAGCACCAAGGTTATGAATTCAAGGATTTTGAGTTAAGAAATGTGAGAGTTTAGACACACTTTAGACACACATAGAATATGTACAATTCTAGCCTGGTCAGGCCAAATCTGGCAATAAATAAATTATAGGAAAATTTGCAGTGGAAAGGGTTAGAGTAAACAAAAGGAAAATGAGTCATCTGTTGTTTAAATGCCTTTTGATATGATAAGAACTTTGGATTTTGATCAGTAAATACACTGAAAGAACTTTGTATGAACCTGGCTGCATTAAACTGAATTTTCAAACTGACTCAAATAAAGGATAGGCCAACTTTAGCAATAAACTCCAGCTTCTTTTGGAAATAAGAATTTAATGCTGTGATATTAATCTTGCCAGCATATTTTTACTCCCCAAATAAAACTAGAAAGAAGGAAAAGAAACTACAATATGAAGACATTGGAACTGAAGAATTAAATGACTTTGCCAAAAAATGCTGAGTATGAACATTCTGTGTGTATTTTCCATGTCATCTGGAGGTAACAGACTGCCCAAGGGGCTTTTCTCAGTATGTGCCTTGGCCAACAACTAGAAATTATAAACCACAAAATTATTCCTATGGGTAAAAACTGACCTGTAGTAGTTCTTTGTAATCTCACAGCATTATTTTGGGAATGAAGTACAAAGTGGAGACACAATTCTGTGTTCTTACATGTGTGAAACCTTAAAGGAGCCATTTCTATAAAGTGTGCATATTCATTTCTATCCAGCGTTCAATATTGTATTTACTAGGAGCAGTGTTAAAAGGAGGTCATTTGACTACATTCTTTCTTTCTCAATACCTGCTATCAGTACTCTTAGTATAACTCTTTAATTTGTCTGTTCCACATAGTTCTGCTTTGGTTGGATTGTGATATTAGCTGAAATAAGACCTCACAATTCCAGCCACTCTTCTGTTGTCAGCTATGCCTTCATGTTCTGATTTGCAGCATAAAAACATGCAGGTTTTTTTAATTTCAGAAGATTCATAGTGTTTAAAACATTGATAACTTAGGGCTTTCATTTGATATCAAACAAATTATTTTCTTGTTCTTCCAATATCATACTTTGTAGTTTTGAATGATAGTTGAATCCTGTGGTCTTTTAAAGAGAGCAAGAATAATACATGATCTTTCTTTCAGATTAATTTTCCTGGTAAAGGCATAGATAGGATCTTGGTGGGGTTGAATTATAAAATTTCTTTTCTCATTTTCTTTCTCTCCTTCTCTCTCACTTTTTCTTTCTTTCACTTTTTCTTTTTCTTTTTCTTTTTCTTTTTCTTTTTCTTTTTCTTTTTCTTTTTCTTTTTCTTTTTCTTTTTCTTTT
>JAXCLO010000056.1:61027945-61040776 GCA_035583995.1 Arremon aurantiirostris | reverse complement strand
CCTTTTCCTTTTCCTTTTCCTTTTCCTTTTCCTTTTCCTTTTCCTTTTCCTTTTCCTTTTCCTTTTCCTTTTTTTTCCAACAGCTGCCATCAATACGAGCAGTGGTGTGTACTCTGACAAAGCCTTTATGCTTGTGAAGGCGGGAATATTTTTTGTCCCAGAGCTGAATCACATACCAAATGATGAGCATAAAGAAACTTGAGAAGGCAGAAAACCAGGTATCTTATAAAAACAGGCGTTTCCCACCATATACTTGTTGTGTGTATGTGTGTGATTAAATCTCATATCCTAGGTTAAATTAGATCTTTCTGAAGCCATCTTTGTATTTTTTTTAAAAACTGATTTTTGTTTCAAACCTACACAGGAAAATTTTTGTTGAGAAAGATAAATGGCACTGTATTAATAAACCAAATCAAAACATGACTTATTTGAACAGCAATTTTTCTCATGCTCAAAGTTTATTAAACTATCATCTGACAAAGTACTCTAACTTCCCTGCAGCTGACAAATAAATAGGCATTTTACAAATATTGTGTGGGATGTACAAGCTAATACCAATTAATAGGTTGTCAAGTTAGAATTTTTAATTGCGTTCAGAGTTGTTTAATTAACTTCATAAATTTCAAGTAAAAAAGAACTGAAGCATACAATCCAAAACATGCTAATACAAAATCTCAATTAGCTGTCAGAGAGTTTGGTCAACACCTGCAGTGCTGTGGTTGTCAACAAAACCGTAGTAAAAAAAACAAAACCAACATTGTACTCTTGAGGAAAGGAAAACAGCTTTTTAAATCAACACTGGTCTATATGGTGAACATGACACCAAAGGTACTCTGGAAGAAGGGGTAGATGGTTGTCAAGATTCCTCTGTGCAAGCCTTTTAAATATTTTTTCCATGGAAGGCTTAAGATCAGTTAAATATTGTAATTTGCTGTCCAAGAGTACAGAAAAAAAGGTGATATAGATATTTTTGAGGCTCAGAAGTCAGTCACAGCTCTACTGCCATAGACTTTCCAAAAAGGACACCCCAGATGTTCCACCTTATATCTGAGGTAAAACAAGGAGATGGCCAAGACTGAGGACTTTCATTTTTGGTGTTAGAGATGCTGAGTCAAGAGTTGGAGATATTTCATGTGTCCTCCAAACTGTGGTGACTTTCAGGAGGAAAAAGAAGGGGGAAATCAAAGCAGTCTAGGGCCAACAATTTCGGGAATTTATAGCCCCTGTTAAAATCCCAATGCTGGATGACTCTCAGGGACTGGAATTTATCCCTCTGTTGTGTTGGGCGGTTTGTGTGAGATAAGATGAGGCCAAGAGGCCAATTTTTAATTGAACAATGATTTTCACAAATCATTTTAAGTGAGCTTTGCTTTCAGCCTCAGCACACACAGAAAATACAATGAACCATTGCTGTTCTACTTACACTTTTTGGAACCAAACTTCTCATCACTGCCATGGGTACTTGGAATAATGAAAACCACAAGATTCCAATGATCAAATAAATCCAGCTTTACATTGCCTCAAAGCTGGTATCAGGACTGGTATATTTTCTCAAATGCATTTATCCTCACCTGAGTAAGAGAAGCAGAGCTCCCTAGGGCTCAAAAATGCAACTTCCAAATTGGCTTAGCATTCATTTGTAAGTAAATGAGTACAGTCTGGACAGACATTTTCCTTCCATTTTATCAAGACTGCCTTTGAATTGTGCCAACCCAGCTGGAATATGATCTTTTATAATATTCATGAGCTACTCCTCTCCATCATTTCACTATGGATTGTATTTTCCAAGAGTGATCTACAATGTGAGCACAGATAATCACCTGCTTCATGAATAAGACAATAATTTCCCTAATTTAAAGGGAAAAGGAAAGGGAACATGGGCTAATTTAGGGAAAAAGGGGGTCATCCACTTGAACAGGTTGCCCACAGGTCTTTTGGGGTGTTCATCCTTGGGGATTCACAAAACCTGGCTTGATATAACCCTGAGATACGTGCTCTGTCTGACCTTGGCATGAGCAAGGGCTTGGACTGGATGGTCTCCCAAGATCCCTTCCCATCTCAACTATTCTGTGAGACTGTCCAGGCCAAACTCCAAAATGGAATTGAAATAATATTGTCTAATTGCTAGATGTAACCAGCCTGTAGTTTAATTTCTGATCCACCTGCTTAAGGCATGGGCAAATTCATATTGCAATTGTAATTGAAAAAAGGTCTGTAACACAAATCATGTTTTACAAATACTCTTATTTTTGCAGCAACTCTGTTAAATATATATACTTTAAGAAAAATAAATGACTGTAAGAAGCTAGTAGCAGAAAAGAAAGTGCTATCAGGAGTTTTTGATGCAATGCCATTCTTGATTATGTTTATTAAGATTTGTTTACTAAACTGATCTACCTATTTTCATCTCATCTAATTAAAATTAATTACAAGAGGAATAATTATGCTTGCCGTCAGATTGCTACACTGAGCAGATTATTTACTTGAGTTCTAATTTTACAGCTGTATCTGATTTTTCAGTATTGGATTTTAATATGTGGATGCTCATCTTCTTGTATTTTCTAAAATGAAATTACTTATGTCATGTGTGATTACTGAGACTTTCAAGAGTCATTTTGGTCTAGAGTGAGATAATTTTCCACTTTACCGTGGAAAGATGGAATTTAAGCTGAGGAGATTGCTGTGTTGGAAATATAGGCTTAGTTAAGTTATTGTCCTTTCTCTAAATAGAATTAGAATAGTCATTTTATGAACATATATGTGTGCCACTGGCTTATGCTGGGCAAATAGAGAAATAACTGCTCAGTTTAAAAAAAGGACATTTAGAAATTGCAAGAAGATTGAAATCAGTGGGCATGACTTCATCATGTTTCGTGCAAGGAAGTGGTGTGCTCCTACTAATACAACACTTTGTTTATGTCTATTTATAAATGTGCGGTGTCTATTTCATTAAAAGTCTTAATGGTTTAAAGGTAAGATGTGGTTTGCCTTAATGAAGCAGGTTCAGTGCTTTATCTGGAAGAAAAAATAGAGTTTTCTATCTCAATGAAAATATAAATTTTCTTCTTACAATCAACAGTGATAAATAGAAATTGAAACCTCTGAAAAATTATAAGAAAGTCTTCTAATTTACACATCAGCCTCAACTTGCAGGATGAGACTGACATCCCAGTGATGGAGGTGTGTTTTGATAAAATTGTGGTGGTGAAAAGGTATTGGTTTCTCTGGGTCTGGACTGAAGGCACTCGAGATGGTAGTTCATGCTCTGACTCAGGTGTTTATTATTTCTTATAATTGAAACAGCCTCACAACCATGAGGTTCTGCAACCAGTTCTGCAGCCTTTCATTGGCAAGACAAAAAATGGCTAACTGTGTCTTGTTACAAGGTCTTTTAAGACTAAACTATCCAATTAAGAAAGGACACCTAGATTACTTTCCCTTTTAACCCAATAACTGATCCCTCAAATCCTGCAATGCGGACTTTTCTGCCCAATTACAAAACATCACAGAAACCCATGAAGAAGAAGGAAGAAGAAGGTAGAGAAGAACAACCTGCCTCCACCCTAAAACCTCCATCTTGCTTCATATTTATTTCTAAATTCTAAAACCCCAAACTCTAGGTTTTCCATCCTGTGATATTACACACTTCTAACCAACTACACACCCGTAATCCCAGTGCTATCAATCACTTTTGGAAGCCTTCTCCACAGCCTCAGGTCAATTGCAGTGTTCTCTTGCAAGTCTGTGACTTTCAGCACAGAAAGTTTAAAATTCTCAGCATCCAGGGTTCCAACAGAAAGGAAAAGAATGAAGGGAAGTGTTGGATGAGCTGCTCAAGTGCAGCCCAGCAAAGCTCAGGGGAAGGATGGAGTGGAGGCTCCATTCTCCCACCATGCACATTTCCCACTTGTTCTGGTTGAGAGATGAAGTATGATGACTTTATTAAGTAATTCTCAAAGAATAAAAATAAAGGATAAAGAAAGAATAAATTGGCCAGTGCCTACTGTGCACCACTGATGAAATTAATGGAATATAGTGACTGAGAATAGAAACTGAGCTCACTGTCTTGGCGGGTGTTTGCTCTATAAACCAATAACACCTGGACACAACCAACCTATTCAGAAACAGCAACTGGCCTGAGAATGAAAGCAATTAATCAACTTTCAAAAGCAACATCCACTGTAGTTTACTTATTTCAAATTGCTAAACAAGTTCTTTACAAGCCTTTTGTAACCAAAATCCCGTTGTCTACAGTTATTGATTAATTCTATTCCTGCTGAAAGGGAGTGTTTTGCTTATCTTCATTATGGTAGCTCCTATTTATCTAAGATAAAATGCACAGAAATTTGCTCATGTAAGCTGAAATATGTTGTTAAGAACGGAAACAATATAAGGGATGTGCCACCTTGTTAATTTGTTGTGTTGGGTTTGCTTGTTTTTATTATTTTTTTAGTGCCCAGGTAATGTTGCACTGAAACACACACACACACACAAAAAATATAATGACACTAATCAAAAACCCAGACAATGTTTCTCCTTGATAGAATTTTCTAATTATTTTATGTAACCTGAATACACTAGGCTCTTGAAAAATGTGATGTACTTTAATAAATGGAGCACTGGAAATGCAGCAATGATATCACATATGTACCATTCATTTAAAAGCATCAGAAAAGAACCCAAAAGCAAAATGTATTTTAAAATGCATTATTTAATGGTGTTATTCCAGCATAATTTCCTTTTCTTCACGGAATGTCCTATTGCCTTAAAAATGCTCCAAGCATTTTGCAAGTATGTAAGGATAAAAGAAGAAAATTAAGAGAGAGATGATGCTGAATAAGCATTTTAATCAATACAATTTTTATAATAAGTTAAAAAACCCCTTAATATAGTGCTTTAGATGTATACCTAGGAAATATTCCTTCTTTAAGCAAAAGTCCTTTCACTGAAAAAAAGGAGAACATTTTAACTTAAGTCAGCATAATCCATCTGCAAATCATTTTTTCAGATCTTCAAATACACAAAGCCTGCATCTTTCTTTTCTTTAAACAGACAAGGATAGAGAGGATGCCATCAGGGGAGCTTTCTGACATTCTTGAGTTATTTTGCCTCTTAACTATTGAATGGTGCTCTTCTTAAATGGAAATTCCTGGATCATTGTTTTTTCGTATCTGCTTAACCTTCTCTTAGAAAATTTGAAAGCAGCAAGCTTTAATAAGAGTCCCAGATCAAACTTTTCAAATAAAAAAGAAATTTCAGCTCCATGGAGAAAAATTCAGCAAGATTCTGCTGAGATTTCACTGAGAGTTTAATGCCCAAATCTTTTAATCTCAAAATATTTGATAACAGCTTTTTGCCTAAATGCCTTATTTTCCTGATTGCCTTCAAAATTTAACTACTTTTTAATTAAATTAAGCGCAGCTTACTTCCTTAGGGGAATTTTAGTGTGTAAGTGAAAAGTTATGGGGACTTCATATTCCACAGGAGGGAGCCTCTCTCCCACTGAGCTTGGAGCAAGACTTAGGCATAGCATGTTTTTCTCTTTTAAAACCTGTGTAAAAAGACAGTGGCCTGTACAAAAAAGTTTGAGTATGTTGGAATAGCTACTTAAAAAAATAAAAAAGGACAACCCCATCTCTTTTTAATTATAAGTGAAACTTTGGGATAAACAAAACTTATGCCATTGAAATATTTGAAATATATTAAAAAAACCTCTGAAGAAATTTGCAAAGACAGCTTTGAAATTTGAATCTTCCTTTAAATTTTGCTCTGAAAATTGTTTGGTTTTTTTTTCTTTTTTTAAATAAATAAATAGTTTTATAAGAAGTTGAAATAGGTTTTAAATATATCTTGAGATAGAGACAAGACAAGAAGCAGTTTTGGGATACTTAAAAATGGAAGGATTGGCTCTCATAGAATAATTTTCAAATTCAATAACCAGCCTTACTGAAAAGGGTAGATTCTTATTTACACACATTAAAGTAAAGCCTGAGAAAAACACACAGGTTTATTATCCTGGCAGAGACTGTGGCAGCCCTGGACAGCTCATGTGCATTTGGAAGGATGAAGCTAAATGGACGTTTTGTCCTGCAGGCTGCTCAGGAAATTAAAGTTACAAAGGATGGAGTTTAACTAGTTAGGCCACTCAGGAAACAGGGAGAAGATTGAACTAAATCTTAATGAAGACAAGTGGCAGCAGCCTCCACATCAAGCTGCACCTGTGCTCTGTTCTTCCTATGGGACAGGACACCAGATTTTGGAAGGCAGCCCCAACTCAGGATCTTCATTTTCCTTAATATTTTGTATTTCCTTCACCAGCAAATTTCTGAGGAAGTTTTACTGCAGGAAACATATCTTGGATTACCCCTTGGGGATGCTTCAGGACTCTGGCAGTGGATTTTTAAGAACAGATTGCGCTGCTGTTGTCCCCAGTCATTTCACACTCAATTTCTTTACTCATTGCAGTTCCTGGGCCCTGCTGTCTGCTTGCAGGTGATCTGAAGAAGCCACCCCTGCAGAGGGGTAAAGAGCATTCATGGGCCTGACACCTCCCTGAGTATAATATTGCATGTGAAATCTTACAGAGGGATGATGAAATCATAATGATTTTTGCATCATCTGGGCATTCTCAGTGCTAAATGAGTCCATACAGCAGCAGATTGACCAACATGCTAAGAGTTGCTTTTACAAAATTATGGGACAGCAAAAAAACCTGGGAGAGTAAATCCTTTTTACTATTGTTACTAATACTACTATCAATATGAATAATACTGTCATTACAAGAGTTATCATTAAAATAGCAAAACAGAACAAAAAAAATACTAAAACTTCAGAAAAGTTTTTTCCATGTTTATTTTGAAAGGATCTTTCCCAGGAAAAACTGAATGAAATAGGAAATGTCTCTCAAAATCTATGAACAGGTTGAAAAAGGTTTCTTGTGATGTTAATTGCATTTTTAACTCTTGCAGGCTCAAAATGCTATTTTATATTGTGCACAAAAATGCCAGGCATAGACGTGTGATACTTTGGAAACTTTATACCCTTACAAATATGGACTTTCATGAACTCACAGTTCCTTTCTTGTTGAAATGGGAACTAACACAAAACAATCCCTACAGGGATTACTTAAAATGCCTCACTGGAGCAGGAAGTCCTAAGTGAGAAAATCTATTACGTGAAAAATAATAAATAAAATGCCACATAATTTTGTGTTCTCTGCTGTACTCACAAATGCAATGTGATTGTTCCAGAGCCAGGTTGGACATCCAGAACTTTGTGCATGAGTGGAACAGGAAGAGCACAGCTGAAAAGTTGCTTCAGAGTCAGTGAGTTGCTGTGTAGCTCACATCTGGTGAGGAAGGAATGAAGAAGGAATGAATAAGGAATGAATGGTTTTTGACCCCAGAGAACTCAGATTTCCCCAAGAATGAAGCAGATCTCCACATTAACAAGGAGAAATATGGTAAAAATTCTGCCTGAGAACCTTTCTGCTCTGGATTTTTAGCACATGTTCTTTCTGCATCAGAGAGAGGGAGTTAAAGGAGACAAAGTGTCCTGGCACAGGTTTCAGGGCAGATCTGCTGGAATGGGAATAACCACACACATTCCTGTAAGATCTTCCAGACAAAGTCACCATCTCACAAATGTTTTAAAGATTTAATAAGGTTTGTCAGAAGCCATCTGAATATTGAAAATGAAAGAAATGCTGTTGCATATTTTATGAGATATTTTTCAACTGCAGTGATAAAATTTTTAATGCTATTTCATCTTTTTTTTTTTCCCCTAGAACCACTGACAAAATAATTGTTTTACAGCATTCTTAGACTCAGGATCCATTTAATAATGTGGGGAAGTGAATACAAAATGCAAGACAGCAGCTGAATACTGTTTGTTTCTCATTGAAAATTTCCCAGGAGGGCTGTGCACAGAAGATTGGTTTTAACTCTGTATTTTTGCATGTTAGCTCCAGTCAGAAATTAAAAAGTATGTGTTTAAAACACATACATTAGAGAATATTATCTGAGCACACACTGAGAAATGCTATTTTTACCATGTCATTGTTTTGTTTTTATTCTTCAAATATTGGCCAAGTTGAAATATTTTTTCCAAGTGCTCCTGCCTTCCTTGGTTAAAACTAATGGTGATGAATATATCAAAATAGCAGGTCTTCTCTTTTTTCTTCAGGGAAAAAGCCAAAGGATGGAATTTTGCCAAATAAAATCACCTCTAATTAACTCATCTCTTTCTCTAACTCCATCAACAATTCCTGCTCATGTCTTATCACCTCTTCTGCTTCATTCTGCAGAATGACCTTCCACACTTCCTTTTTGATATCCTTCTATTCTTACCTAAGCTCAAATCTGATGTATTTATTGCAAACTAAGAATTTGGATGAGATGATTTTATAGTGCTTTATTTGCTATTAACCGGCCTGTGCCATGCAATGCCCCTTAATTTCTCTTCTGACATTTTCCATAGCATTAGGAGAGGTCCTAAGATGAATTCCTAAGTCAAGGGGCTGATCAGAAGGGCTCCTGGAAAGGACAGAGTTGTTTGGAGTAGCAACAGGGTCTGCTTGAAATAGAAATACTTAAAGGCCCAATTCCTATCTCAAAACCAATCAATCTTCATTGTATTTTAACAGATCAATTGGAAAACTGAGATGTTATGCTTTTAAAAATGGAAGACAATGACTTGTATTGAAATAAAAGTGATGATGTCCTGGTTTTGACAGAAATAAATTAAATTATTAACAGATCCATGGGCTGTCTGTGTTCAGCATTCAGATTAATTGACATTGTGAGCAGCTGCTATAATATTTAGGTGGTTTTGAAAATATGGATGGCCAGAGTGAGAAAAACCAAATTGCTATTTAGAGATCTGAAAAAAATGCTATTAATGCTGTGTAAACAACAATGCTCTGAAGTCAGCTAATACAGGAAACTCTCTGTTTCCATGCTGATTTCATTTTAGTAACACAGAAATATGTTAGTAGTTGTATAGATCATCTAAATTAGTTTCATTGCAACAAAATTGATTCGAAAATGATAACAGAACAGAAATTTTGATAACAAAAAAATGGAGTGATATTTTACATGCTGATTAGCCTGTTAAAATGATTAGTCTTGCTTTTGAACTAAATCTGCCTACTTTTTAGAGGTGTTTATGAAACACAGGCTTAAACACAAATGGGTTCTGATTATAACAATTTAGCAAAATATATCCTTTTTTATAACAGGAACTATAACTGAAATTTCAGTTTTTCTGCATATTGCTAACCTTAAGTAAAATTTAGTCCCTGTATTGTTACCAAATTTGTCTTTCAGAAGTTAAATACACATGGAATAATTAAAGTAAACCCCAAATCTATCACAAATATAAAATTATCAAACTTGCTGCTCTGAAGTACAAATCTGTCTCTGATAAACAGTGTTTTAGCTAATGCTGACCTTGACCAAAGCAGTGCTTGCACAGTCTCAGGGACTTTTCTGCTCCTCCCAGTGCCCTGAAAGTGAGCAGGGACAAAACCTGAGTGGTGCTTGGCTGCCTGCTAGGGCTAAAGCATGACAGTGAGCACTGATTCAACTCCACTGAAATACAGGGGATGTTCTAGAAGGCTTGAGGCTGATGTCAAAATGTAAGAGCATTAAAGGGATAAGTGGCTCATTATAGTCAATTTGATATAGTGTCAGTTAAAATAATGGAATGGTTTCATAACAAATTTAAGTAAAAATAGTATAATTAATGCCGATCGATATGAACTTATGAACAACTGATCTCGTGTGACTCAATTAACTTGGCATCTTTTTATTATGACTTATTTCATGGAAATAATTATGTCTGTGCCCTGTACCAGGGCTTCTGCAGGGTTGTTTAACCTGGTTATCAAGGAGCATGAATAATACAAAGTCAGGTAACACAGAACAAATGATTGTCCAAGTTGGATGTACCAAATTTTAATTTTTTATGGAGAATTTCTCTCCTAGGTAGCTCTAGTGAATCTTGGAATGACAAGTTTTTTTTAAAAAGTCTTTAACCACTATAGCTTTACACTTTGGCAACTGAAAATTCCAGGTATTCTTAAAAAAATAAAATAGGCAAGTCTGCAAGCAATCTCAGCCAGTTCATAATCTGAATCCATTAAAAAGACAGTTATCCATAGATCCACTTGCGTTGATACTGAGGAAATAGGCTGCATCTACAGAAGAAGCACTAAAGGCCAAAATGCTGTTTAGATGCCAAGCTCCCTTGGGCAGCAGTCCTTTAAAGGAGGAGCAGGGATGATCTACTCAATGCAAAATATTTTGGTTTCCTTCCCGGGTTGGCCATGATGAGAACTGACAGTGGTGAGACACTTTGTGGTGCTACCTGTGTTGCTATAGGATACGAAATAAAACAACGCGGATACTGGAATTTCTAAGGTAAAAAGAAGCAAAGTTTAATTTCTGACTCTAACATTTATAGACTTTCTAAAGTGACAGTGGGTTGGAGGATGACAGTGCCACCTCTCCAATGACACCAGACAAACCAACAGTCTATAAAATTTCTCTTCTTCCAGAAAAGAATGTAAAACAATAATTATTTGCTTAAAACTGTGTGACAAAGTTCATTACAAGAATGTAAACATCAGAAGGCTTAGAAGAACTTAAAAGAACAGGGTGACACTACCTATGGCCCTGGACCTTTCTAGTGGGCTAGTTCAAGAGCTATGCAGACAATGGAGATTTGTGCTCTAATAACAATTTCTGAAAACAGACTTCTTGGCTTTGTCCTATTATTTATCTGGCAGTAGGAGAAAGTGTTTCGGCATCTCAGATCCTTATTTCACCTTCAATAGAAGTAAAATGCACATGGGTGAGTTTGAAGAACCCAAGCTGCTTACCAGGAATACATTGATTTATGAGGAAAAAGTGTTTAGCAGCTGTGATTTAGTTCTCATTTTAGATATTTGTGTGCCTGGTGTAGAAATTAACTAGAGGTAGTCATGAAACACTTTTATTTCATAGGAGCAGCAGTCTGGGGCGGCGTTCCTCTATTCATGGATCCAGTGACTGCTTAGGTATCTTTGTTTCTCTCTGTAAGGGACTTCAGTAAAAATGAAGATATAAATCTTGTAGATGGCTGAGTTGGACAAGATGAAGGCTACACTGGCTGGTGATTTCCTAGCCAGGCACACCCTGAAGAGCCAGACTTGAAATCACAGAAGGCCCAGGCTGCCTGGTGTGTTGAAATATTCAGCTTCCTAAAGAGTAGGTTTGTAGCTGCTTAGAAAACAGTGACAGAAAGAAAAGAATAACTGAGGCATCTCTGGCAGGTAAGACGAGGACCTGCTACACCACGAGAGCTCCTGCTGTGCTTAATTCTGAAGAGATGAGTAATTACTTTCCTCTTCAGCTAGGTACTGCAGCACACATTCAGTGGCAACATCAGCATTGGCCAATGCATTTTCAAAAAATTTTGCATGACGCTGGGTAAGAGGCTTAAGTACTTCACTAAAACGTGGCCATAGGGCAAGAGACAATTTCCACTTTAGATACCGTGCTGCTAATAGTTTTTCTGATCTCTGTAATGGAGTTCTGAGGGCACAAAACACAATTAAATTAGAAAAAAAATCATAACAAAGCACTTAGTGCTGCAGTATCATATCTTTGCATGATGGAATTCCTGTAAAAGGGCAGCTGCTAAGTTTATTTACTTCCAGGAAAAATGATTTTTTCCTGACAAAAGCAAAGCCCAGCCCCACGACACAGTCAGGTACAATTTTGTCTGGTTGCTGTGTAGGAGTACACAAACAGCTGACAGCTGGATCAAATAAGGCACTGCCACACCCACTTTGTAAATGATACTGTGGTTATAGAAGAGATGTTATTAAAAGGCAAGAAAAGCATGAGGAGCTAGTTAAATAGATGAGACTTTGTGCCTTGTCCCTTTACCCCAGGTTAACCATTCATCACAAGGTGAAGAAGACACATTGACCTTGCTGGAGCCCATGAGCAGGCTGCCATTGATTGCATCACTGCCATGGCATAAAGTTGTATCTCAGAAATATTTCTGAGAAAAAAAATGACACAAGAATTATTGACAGACTGTCAGAGGCTAAGCAGAACTCTATCTTATCCCACTCAAATTCTAGTCTCTGTAATGTAGATGTTGGTTAGGAAAGAAGGAGAATAAAGTGTAACCAACTGAAAGGGTACATTACTATGTAAATTTTGCTAAATTTTAACTAGCTACAAATGTATATTACTATGTTGAATTTGTTATGAAGTTGTTAAGGTTGTTGTTTTGGCCCTCAATATTGCCATTGGTATTAATGTTGATAATACTATAAAGAGAAGTTTCTAAGTAAGGTCATCAAAGCTGTGCCTGAGCTAAACTAAGTGTCCACTCAGTAAGAAAAGACAGTGAACACCATTAAAAGGTGAGACAATGCAAATTAAGCAAAGCCCCTGCTGCATTCAGGATAGACTCCAACAAGGTTGTGTAAAATTATTCCAAACATGTCACTGTCATATTTTCTGAAAAATCCCTTCACCTGGGAAGTTGAGAAGGCTCAGAGAAAAATGAAAACAATAATTCTCTCATTGCTTCTCCTGTGTTTTGCTGCTTTGGAATGTGGCTGCAGATTGTTTATCCAACATGTGAATTGTTTTGGCTTAATGACTGATCACCACTGGACTCTGAGGAGTCAGTCATGAGTTTTTAGTTAGTATCTTGTTAGCCTCCTGTAAGTATCCTTTCTCTATTCTTTAGTATAGTATAATATAGTATAGTTTAATATAGTATAATATAGCATAATATAGTATAGTATAATATAATATAATAAAATGT
>JAXCLO010000056.1:61001618-61025747 GCA_035583995.1 Arremon aurantiirostris | reverse complement strand
AACCATTGTTTACATTTTGTTCCTGAGGCCTCTCAGCTTCTCAGGAGGAAAAATCCTAAGGAAAGGTTTTTCCATAATAGTTGTCTGCAACAACCTTTGAGGTCTGTCTAGTTATGAAGGTGGTTCAAAGTTCTGCAAATCACAAAATTTGAAGATGGTTGGCTGCTGCAAACCAATTCACTGTCCCATCTATGCATGTGACTGTTAGGGAATTTTCAGACCCCTCAGGGAAAATCAAATTAAACCATTCCCACAGGCACAGCCCTGATACCCAGTGACTCCACAATCAAATCTCACAACTGCTGCTCAATTCTAACCCTTGCCACAGAGCCACTGCTGCACTCCTGCTCAGAGGGGGAAATTATCCAAAGCCTGTAATCTTCTTCAAGTGTGCTGTAACTCTTGCTGGCATTAGTGGGAGGTAGTGGGAACCACAACCACCTAAGATGACTTTACTCCAGTCATAGGGATGATTTAACCTGCCAACAAAAGGACTGTACCCTGCCTGAGGCCAGGCTGACTGGGCAGGAGAAGATCTCCAACAGCTCAGCTGCTCTTTCAGTCAAGTGTTGCCCACTTGCTCAGTGCCAGCATTTCAGAGACAGTTCCAGACAAATGCAAATGTCCTGCGGGCAGGTGTTCACTTGAATTTTTATCTCTTCATCTATCTAAGATACTTTGAATGAGTCTGTGGGCTATTAATAGGCACAGGGATAAAAATAAACTAAAACTGTGTGGCTTAAGGAAATGGTTGTCTGCTGGGAAGGCAAGGACTGATTTGCTTTTGACACTGATCACCTTCCTTGTGGCTAAAAACAATTCCTAAAAGCAGGGACACATAGATATGGGAAATATAAGAACTTATATTTGCTTCTACTGTAACTACTGAAAATATGAGGAAAATTGTTGACCAGCCATCCTGAATTTTCTTTTTGTTAGAGAGGCAAAACCAACATTTAAAGTGCTATTGTTAAGAATGCTGTTGCTTGTTTGGCGAATAAGATGGGGCACAAAAGGGGTCATTTAGCACCAACTCAGTGTGAAGGCTCTCTCAGATTTTCTTTTCCCAGCTCAGAAAGACACTCATGGCTCTAAGTTGCTCATATTAAGCTCAGCTACTTTGCTGTTGGTCCCTTGGCTTTTATTATCCATTACTTCAGCTCTAACAGTTCTTGCCTGCCTTTTATTTTGACAGACTGCATTGCTTGGATACTAATACTGTATTTCTTTTGAATTTGATCTGCCAAAATGCAACAAAGCTGTTTTCTTGAGTACAATTTCCTCCTTCAGCCAATGACATTCTGTCTCTACAACAAGCTATATAAGTCACAAACATTTTAGAGATTGTAACTTTGTTATGGGGAAGGGACATAAAACAGTCAGGTTTGAAATATTTACAGCTGAAGGGAGTGCAGGATGGGTAATCAGTTTTCTACCAGAATTGGATATAAGATCAAATTATAGAGATGTTAATGGGACCCTTTATGGTGCCAGAAAATTTCCTGCCACTTTCTCAGACCGGACTTTGCTTTCTTCCATGGCAGATCTCTTCCATCTTTGTGTTCTTTCACATTTCCAAAGTGTAAACCACTTACAGATGGCCCAACAAATTCTGAGTTATATTACACCCAGTGCTGCATTGAGTCATAATACTCAATGCTTTCTATCCATCACCTTGGAATTTATTGCAGTTTTATCCCTTCATTTGAGGGCTGAAGCCTTCTGTTCTTGGCATGTTTCTTAGAGGTTTTTTGGAGAGTTTGATTAAAAGCCAATTTGTTTACTTTTAAGAATGAAATATAAAAATGGGTTTTTTTTTCCAATTATTTTGAATGGCAGTGGTTCTTCAAGAATTAAGATAAGAAATGTGAAATTCAACAAGGTCAAGCCAGAGCAGCTTCTTTCATCCTCACTATGCAAATACATTTGAAATTGTTGATAATCATCTGTTGATAATCTATGTAAATGCAGAGAGATAACACAACCATATTATAAGTATTTCTTCACCTTGCTTAGTTTATTGATTCATCTTTAAATTCTTGCATCTGAGTAATGGTAGAATGAATTTTCTTTTACAGATGCTCTTTTTCATTGTCATAACAATTTACACCATAAGGAAAGAACATTGTATGGAAAGCCAGGAAAAAATGCAACATTCTCAATTGCGAATGTAACAATTCTAAATGTGATATTTAAATTAAGTCAAAATTTTTCAGAATAAGTGTACTTATCCTTACACTTATAGTTGAAATTCAGGTTGAAATATATTACTTGTTCAAATTATTTTGGAAACTAAATATACAGATGAGGTGGACTGCACTGAACAAGACCTTGAAAATATAAATATCAGTTCTCCATGATAAGCAAATTTTACAGTTATTGAAATAATCTATCATTATTATTGCTGCTAATGAAATGCTGAGATTTCATCAAGTCTTCAAAAAGTAGTCATTTAATACAATATTGTATATCATTTCATTATTACAAAACTGTTCAGACCTCCTGAGGAAGATGGAACACATTTTTCTCTCTTTTGTTTTGATTGTTAAAATTAATTAATGAATGAAGTTGAATACAACATGGACAAAAAAGTGACCTTGACCAACAAAATCCATTTAATATCTTTGTCCCTTCTATGTATTCCACCTATCTGGCATTGATTTATAAGGAGAGCTTGCAGAGAGCTGTTGCTAGGGGACAGAGCTTTTGTAGGCCCCCATTAAAGTAATATTCCTGAAGAAGAAAAGTAATTTACATGTTTCAAGTGCTGCCTACCAAAAAAAAATTTAAAAAATTTAATCAAGCCCAAATAAGTTATAGAAGGGAACAAGGATAATCTGTATAAATAAAAACTCTTCTGCTAGGGACAAATAAAAGAGCACAGGTCACATATTCTGATCTAGATGCTAATCCTTTGCAACCTGGCAGACAACCTTGGTGATTTTTTATTTTATTAAATTCCTTCCCAATTTATCCCTCATAACCAAGGTCAGAATATCTAGAATGAATTTTACCTACTGTCTACATTTACTACTTCCATTTAACAGAATAACTTTGATGTTAACCCAACTGCCAGTCTCCAGGGTAAAAGCCATAGGAGGGAAGAAAACTGTCAAGACCACATCTCCTCGTTCCCCAAGTAGTCAGATCCTTTCTGAGCTGTTGCCCTGGAGGGGAGTCTGCCTTACTGGGAAGAGGCACCCCTGTGATGGGACTTTTTATAGGTGTATATGTCCAATTTTTAAGTTCTGGTTTTCTTTTTCTTTTTTTCTTTTTTCTAACTGCTCCAAGTATATAAATGCATCTGAAGCCTTTCTTTTATTAAGCTTTTTAATACACTCTAGAAATAAGATAGAAAAGGAGAAAGATATTGAACAAAGTGTTCTACAGAGGAAAAGAATAATTCTCTTTCATCAGGGGAAATGAAAATTAATTGTTTGCTTTAATCTTTATGGAAAAGGTACATTGTGCTGGATACCTTAACATTATTTTTAACAAGTTGCTCAGAATTCAGGCTGGAGTAGAGAAGTGAATAGTTCAGGGAATATTTATGTAAAATTGTTACATTAAAATTCTTAGGATTTGATGAAATTCATTCCAAGAAATGAGCCAAAGTAATCTCTGAATGATTAGTGATTATCTCCTGGAAGATATGGACAGGAAAGATCCTAGAGAATGAAGGAAAACAAAACCTTTCATAGCTTTTTCTAAAAGGAGCCAAGGGATTATAAATCAAGCAGTCAGGTTTCAGTTCCTGGAAACAATATGGAACAAATTACTGAGGTAATTTTAAGTACCTAAAAAATATAAGGGTTGTAACATCAGGCAACAAGGAACTGTCAAGAAAGAATCATATCAAATTTTTCTGATTACTTTCTTAAGAATGGTGGCAGCCTGGTGTAGAAAGGAGAAAGCAGTAGATATAGATGTAAATTAATTCTGATAGTGTACTTAAAAGTTTTTTCAACTGCAGGATCTTATAAGTTTAGGAAATATGGCGTGCATGGATTTGCCTTTGGGTAGCTATAAAAGTAGTTGAAAAGTTCATAATCAGTGAAACCACATCAAACATGGAAGATATGCTGACTGAATCCCTTTAAGCATTTGGTCAAATTCTACTTGGTATATTCATGAAAAATGTGAATAGTGGAATGGAGATCATGCCTTTTAATTTATGGCTTGTGCAAAAATGAAAAGAGTTTTAAGTATTTTGGGGAAAATGCTAAAAATTCTTGTGGCAGTTTGGAGAGTAGCTCAGAAACCTGAAAGTTTGCAGCCAAGTATTTATGAACCAAAGTGAGAAAAAAGAAAGCAAATTAAAATTTGAAACAGGATATTTTTTCCTTAAAGAAAGCAAAGAGTACAGCGGAAAAAGATATAGTAGGAAAGTACTTTTCATTTTAGATTCATGAAGCAGAAGTTTATACAGAAAGCATCTAGTTACACTCCTCACTTAACTCCAGAGAAGCCTTGGAATGTACATCATCTCTGTTTGGGAAATGCATTTTTAAGGCAAAGTGAAGAGAATCCAGCAGTGTTAATGATGGGTTCAGAAATTTCCCCCTAGGAGGGACCTGGTTCACTGGGAGGTGCCAGAGGGTGACTTGATCATATGTGATTGATCATTTAGTGATCTTTGCAATATCAACAATCACTAAATGTTTTCCAAGGACTGGAGAACTCAATTTGTCTTTTATCACAGATGATGATGATTTTGGATGCAAAAGCTTAGGAAACTTGGGAGGATGGTGAAGCATATGACTGGATAACCTGAAGATACAGAGAGTTTGCTTTTCAGAGAAATTGTCAAGATCAGGGCATGGTACAAATTATAATCTCTTTTTAATGTTAAACTTGTCAACTTTCAGAACCTATTGGTTCTTGCCACATCTCTGAAATCTGTTACACAACTAGAGGATATTATGCTTTTATCTTACTTTTTAAAAGCAAGAATATTTTGCGTTTTCCATTAAAAAGCAATGATGACAATCAATTTGTTACTTTCTTTACAATTTTCTACATTAAATTCTCATGTGGTAGTTTTCTGACACTTGGAATAACTGAATTAAATTGTAGGAGTGAGATCAGGTTCAGAGTGAGGGGGTGATGGAGAAGAAAGGGGTAAGACAATGTACCCCATATCTGAATGCCAGCTCGCAAGCTACTGTTTTGCCTGGTCACAAACAAACACCAGTAATGAACTGAATGTATTAATTCAATTTATATGACTGATTAATCTCTGGCTGTCAAATTATGTGTTTTGCAAAAGCCTGAATGTGGATTGTCAAACTGTCCATCCAGGAAGAAAAAGGCTTTTTACTTACAATGGGCTAATGATTGTTTGACAATTTAATTATACAGCAGGGGAATTCTGAAGAGGAAATAGGGTATGGATGCAAGTCTGCTTATCCACACTGAAGTTTACTGCTTTGAGCTGAATTTGAAGACACAGCATATTGCATACAGAACAAGTTTCTCACTCCACACATTCTAAACAATTTCTTGGATGGGTACAGAAAGTGGGACTCTGTTCAAATTTCGTCTGGAGCTAAGCTGACCAAATTTGCTTCTATACCTGACACTGGACTCCATAAATCTTTGCACCTAACTTGTCAGTTATAGTTTCTTTTAAAAGCCAGTGTTTTTTATTTGCTGTAAATTTATTAATGCTTTGTCTGTATAAGTTTTCGGTTAGTTGGTTGGCATCTCACATTTCATCTGTATGGTGTCTCATTTTAAAATCAGGGTTCTGGCCCAGACTTGCTGTGGCCAGAACATGGTGTGTTTTTCTAAGGCATCCAAAGAGTGAGCTGCATCTTCTAGATCCTCAGGATAGCTCAGGAGATGGTTATACAAGAGATCAGGAAGAGCTCTGCTGATCAGCATGACTAGGAAAGTTTGGCCTTAAACAGCAGGTTTGAGGAAGTGAAAGCATCTGGAAAATTGTTCATTAAATTAATCACTTTAAAGCTTCTCTAGCTTTTTTTGCCTCAGTGATAGACTTGTGAAGTGTCAATTTTAAAGGAAGCTTTTTTTTACCCCAGGGTAAAATTCACAAATTCTGTGTCTCTGAGTTCAGATCAATTCAGTTCATGAAGATTGCAAAACAATTATCAGACACTAAATCCTCCTTTGCACTGACTTGAACTATTTTTAAACCAGTGACCTAGAGAGGACAGTCTTGCTAAGGTGCTGTTAAATTCCCTTTCATTGTCAAGATTTTCCTTCTTGACAAAGAGCAAGGAGCTGAAAAAGTTTGAAATCAAACATTTAACTCAAATCTCCTTAGACCCAAACACATTCTATTGCCTTTGAAACAGGTGTAGTCTTCCTTTGCTTTACAGTTTAAATGGGGAGCATAGAAACACAGTGAACATTAAGCCTTTTTTCCAAAAGACAGAATTTTTTGATCATGAAGGACAATGCAGAGACTGAAATTCCTTTCTGTTAAAAACAGGCACATCTCCACATGTCTTGTTAGCACTGAAAACTTCCAGATGGCGCTGCTGACTCTCATAGTCTGGCTGTGTCTGGGAATCCACAGCACAAGCTGGAGAAAATGTCTATTGGCACATGTGGTACAGCTGGGAAAGGTGTTGAGAACATCAGGGAAAAGGATCAGTTCTGCACTGTATTCCTTTATTTGAGATTCATGTTTTAGTATAGAGTTTTAGATCCTATTCAGGTGCTCTAATGTGTTGACAAAACATGAAAGCCCTTTCACAACCAATTTGGATAACACCATAATAATAATGTAATAAAAATTGAAAAATGCTAAGTGCTACTGTGTGATCTGAAAAGCCAGGTTCTTTGTTTTAACTTTTTAATTAGACTGCTTCTTCAAATAAAATAACCCTGAAGAAGAGGGTTATTTTTACTGATTGAAAAGTCAAGTTTTCTAGACAATGGCATCAGAGAATTCCATGCAGCATATTCTCTCTAGACTTCTTAATGAGATGTGCCAATTAATATCTGTACTGCCTTTGTCACCTTACAGTCATTACTGACTACACCCATATTATTAACACTAGAAAAAAGTCACATTCTTCCCTTAGAAACAGAAAGAGAATTGTGCTCTGTAGAATTTATGGAAGTTATTTATATTTTCCTGCAGTGTGCCAGCGTTCTCCAGTCTTTGTTCAAGTTTATCTCCAGATGTGCTTTCTAAAGTGTGTGACAGGACTTTGGATGACTTTTTACTTGTACTATCCCTTAGGAACAGTTCCCCAGCTTTCACAAATTCACAGAAGGGTTGAGGTTGAAGGGGCCTCTAGAGGTCCATCTTCCCCAAATCCCTGCTCCAGAAGAACCACCTAAAGCAGGTTGCACAGGACCAGATCTTTTGAATATTTCCAAGTGTGGAGACTCTACAACTTCTCTGGGCAACCTCTGCCAGTGCTCAGCCACTCTTAGAGTACAAAAGTGTTTCCTGATGTTCAGGGGGAACCTGTGTGTTTCAGTTTGTGCCCACTGCCTCTTGGTTCTTTCACTGGGCACCACTGAATAAAGCCTGGCTCTGCCTTCTTTGCACCCTCCCCTCCTTTGTGCTATTGGAAAATTTGCTGAGAGTGTGCTTTGTCCCATCATCCAGATCATTAATGAATATGTTGAATGAGTTCTATTTATTAATAAAGCCTGGGCAAGCAAAATGTACAGATTTTCATTTTAGAAGGGTGCTGCTATAAGACTGCTAGGAAAAACAGTGATAATTTTGTGTAAGTCTTTTCAGGATTCATGAGATGTAATGATGGAGCAGAGGAGACAATTTGCTTTTAATTGAACCCTCTTTTCTCCCAAACTAATTTTGGAGTCTTGTTTGGAATCACTCAGAAATTTGTAGCTCTACACAAAAAAGGGAACCTTGGGAATCAAAAGTGTTCCAAAATGAAGCTAATTATGCAACACTTTTTAATGAGCTCTTTTTGATGAATAACTGGTGTCTCTTGAGCTAGCTGGTAGACATTTTGTATTGAACTAGACCTTGTTCATGGGTTTCATGAATAGTATTAACTTGTCTTTTTTTCCCCCCTGGAAATTCCTAGATCCAGTCTTTGTATGATCAGGAAAGAACAAGTTGGAATAACAATTGGTAGTTAGATAGCTCTTCCTCTCATTTCTATAGACTTGTCCTGTAAATCATTGTCTAGATAATTAGAGTCTAGACAAAAATATAGGACTATAGTCTAGTACTCATCCAAATTGGATTATCCATGGCTAAATGTCATGGGTTTTTTTAATGTTAACTGGTATAATTGAGAATATCATTGGCTGTGCTTAGGACTTTCTTACCTTTTCTCATTAAATAATCCTTTATCATATTAGGTTTGGTGATTTTAGAATGTATCTGTTTTCTTCCCCAAAAAAGGTGTGAAATTTGAGTATACTGTATTGAAACAAATAGACACAAAATAGACACAAAGTTTAAGGAACACATATTTTTTCCCTTTTCTCTTTCAGTGATCATCTCCAAACTCAGAATCCAAGGTGGCTTCCTGAAGAAAAACTTCAAAGTTAGTTTGTTCAGTTTTTTTTCAACAGGACAAAAAGACACTCTGTCCAACATGAGCATTTGTGTTCAGATAATTACATTAATGTGCTCATATGCCTTCTCATGGGTTAGGCAATGTGATTGAAGTGGTCCTCCTGTCCTTCAATGTTTCACTTTACGACATGAAAAACTTTCAAAGGAAAACCCAGAAAGAAAATCCATTGTAAAGCCTTGAGTTTAGCTCCCCAAGATCAAACCATCCACACCGCATCTGAATTCTGTTTCAAAATATTTTTAAAGATTTTTTTTCACAGTTTAGAATTAAAAACCAATTTGTGGGTTTGTTTCTTTTGGTCAGCTTCTTGAAAAAAAACAGTTTCTAAACAATATGAATTTGTGTGAGGTTTTTGTTTGGTTGGCTTTTTGTTCATTTTTTTTTTTGCTTTGTTTTCCTTACCAAACAGAATGAAATCAGTAAAAAAGTGATTCCCTCTAAATTAAAGTGATTTATTTTTGTTTCTTGAGCAGTCTGATCACACAAAGGTAGTTTAGTAACTGGTAGCATTTTGTGACATCAGCTAGGCCAACAATTTTTAATTTAGGATGTTAAATCAAATTGTTCGAATCTGTCAACATAAATGATTGAACTTGTGACTGCAATTAAACAGCAGTAGTCCAGAATAAGCAAGCCATGATATATTGTCAATATAATGGCTTGGTTGTACAAAGATATTGGTAAAAATTAATATTTTGCAACCTTGATTAAAGGATTTTCCCTCCATTTAACTGATTTATCTCCTCATCAATTTTCTTCCAGTGTTATTCTGACTTGATTAATGAAAGTATTTATGTCTGAAGTCCCAATTGTAAACAATCTAAACTCATATTAGGATGGGGAAACTAGTTTTTACCAAGGAGATTTAGACACTAACATGGTTTAAACTGCTTAGGGATTTTTTTAAGTGAACTTCACCTGCGAGCCCTCTGCATTATGAAGTAATTTAACACATGTATGTGGCTCAAGGGGCAGATTTGGCAGCAAGCAATATTAAATTGGTTGTTAAGGAAGGTAGTGGGCACTATAATCACCAAGGTTAAAGTGATTTAGTGAAACTTTTCACTAAAATACAAGTATGATTTCGAGATTGAAAATAATGTAGAGAGTTGCTCTTTTTAAATACTTGTCCTCTTACTTAGCCCAGTGCAAGCAGAACAAGAAAATGATCAAGAGAACCTCAGTCAAAAAGAAAAATGTGGACACAATGAAAAGAGTGTGTGATGTTGCAGAGCAAGGGCTAGAAATACATCACTGACCAGGAAATGTAGTTTGATAGTCAATTATTTGCTGTCATTAAAACAGAGGCATAACAGGAATATATTTATAATTCAGAAATGAACCTTCTGAATTGTAGTTGGATTGTAGTTTGTAGACCAAAGTAGCTGGGTGATTTAATGAGGTCAAATAAAAGACTTCCTGGAATTATTGGCTCTTCCTTCTGTGATACAAGGAACAAAGAAAGATATTCATAAAAGTCTGTCTTGAAAAGTTCCTACAGTACTCTCATTATTCCCAGACCTGATCTTAGGCTCTCATGTCCCTTGCTGCCCTTCCTCTTGTACTTCAGCATGAGCAATTCTCATGTAGCTGTTCTTTGAATGATAAGAGAAATCCACTAAGTCAGTGTGCTTCACAGTTTGATCAATATCATATGATTTGTAATTGTAAAGTTAATTTTAAAATATTTTCTGCACCATTTTGTCATAGCAGTATATAAAATAAATCCAAAAGTATTTGTTGAATGTCTACCTGATACAAAGTTCAGCATTTCACTGAAAAGTAGACTTTCATTTTTTGGACATAATGCAGTACAGCATGAACTTGTAAATATCCACCAAGAGACTTAATAACCAAAGGAAATAGAAGATAAATCTGGAATTGCAGACTCAGGAAATAGAAAGGATCTCTGAAGTGTGCAGTAATGGCCATGGAAACAAGCTTTCTTTTCCTATTAAATAACAGACTGATGAAGCTCAGCAGATCTGCTCCCTAATAAACAGCCCACCTTGGCCTATAAGTCATGAGAACTAAGAGCCTTGGTAGAAACAACAATGGATGAGACTGTGCCATCCACAGCTCTTTTGGTAATGCTGGAACACTAATGGATGCAAAACCATAGCAACAAACCTTGGACTCAACACCACCAACCATAACTTCCTAGTCAGCCTTTCCAGCATCCTTGGATTGCTCACAGCACTGTTGGTTGCTATTTACCAATAGCAGCTCCAAGTGATAAAATCTTGCTTGTAATTAATTTTCAATTTACAAAAATGGACTTAAAAGGAAGTAAAAAAGTTAATAATTAAAAAAAGCCCTTGAACTGTACACTGCCACTACAGCTAAAGATGAGCTGTGTGCAGGTATCCATACAGAACAATTTTCTCTGTTTCTCTGCTCAAAACTGTGCTGCCACAGTTGGCCAGCCTATGTCTGGGGTGTGTTGTGTCTGCCTGCCCCAATTGAGTGAGACAGGAATTAGTGTCACAAGAGGTGTGACACTCCTCAATCAAATCACAGAGCAACTGCTTGGGGTCTCCACACTCTGCTGCTTTGCTCCACTCTTCTTCCTGCTCTGCCTGGCACCAGAACTGATGATACCACTGCCGAAACTGATGCTCTGTATCTTCACAGCTGACTGACAGAGCAGAAGCCCCCTGGACCAAGGCTTCTCCATGAGCCTGTGCTAACAACTGGCACAGAGCAGCTCTGGAGCAGTGTTCTGGCTAGGAGTGATATGTTATGTGTCAAAAGGAGAAGACTCATGGGGTTAGAAGAGGCAGTCAAAGAGAATTTGTGAATTCAGATCCAGAACCTGAGGTGAGTCTCATGGATTGATGATGCCCAGCACATCACACCCCACGGGAAAGTGCATAGTCCAGCAGGATCCATTAGAGTATCAAGCTGAGCAGTGTTATCTTCCAAAATGCTTAATGTAGAGAGAAAGTTTCTGTTTTGTTAAAATAATAACAGATTGCAGTAGGATACAGCCAGTCTATAGAGACAAAGAATCATGAATTGTTAAATGTGCAATGAATAGTTCATCCAAACACACTGAAAAGTAAATCTCTGTAAACAAGACCCCTCAACCTCTCTTTTCCTATCTGACAAAATAAAAGTTGAGTATATTGAAGGTCTTCTAACCTTTACCATAATGATATATCTGTTAGCACACATTTGGAAAACTCTTAGAATGTGACACATTATGAATTTTATCTGTGCATTTTGTTTTGTAAGTTGTTTTGTCACAAAGGTTTTGAAACACGTAGCTGATCTGTCAACTCCAAATGGCTGCTGGCTGCTAGGGATGTAAAATTCTGCTTGTGTATTAAAATTTTTATTTCCTACTCAAAAGTTTGCTCCATCATTTATGCTACTGAAATGGCTATTTAGCATCTGGCTCTTGTGTGAGTTAATGATACAAAAAATAGCTGTTGACATTTAAGTAGCCATAATATGCCCTTATTATCAAGCAGAGAGGCAGAAATGTTTATGTTTGTTAATTATACAGAGCTTCCTTGTCAGTTTTTGAAAGATTAATCTCCCTTTAGAAAGGTCCTATAATATTTCTTATTTTATGCCACATTTGTGAGCAGTGTAGCTGAGCTGTGATATTGAGTGTCTTGGAGTATCAAGATCACCACCACATTTGTGAAATCTCTTATTAAAAATTTTTAGATGTTTTGGCAAATTATCTTGGTATACATAATGGAACAAAAAGATTTAATGATTATCTCTACCCCTTCAGTTCTGGATCTTTTAGAGATTTACTAAATAAACCTGATAAGCCCTATGTTTATAGCTGTTGAGTTGCTAGATTAATCTCCACATTGTCAGTTGTGTTATCACCCCAACAATGTCAGATTGTGAGATGTCTCCATCCTTGTGCTTCTTACATAGACTCCAGCAACAGAAAATTCAAGCAAGACCACTTTAATGAACATAGTTATTTGAATAAAAACAATGATTTTCCTGTAAAATTATTATTACTCAGGTAACTAAAAATTGACAAACCTAAGAGTGTGAGCCTCTGGTTATTTTGAAGATGACACCAAGATTTAGAACTCATATCAAGCTCAAGGACAGGAGTGTTGTGATTTTTCAGATGCAGTCTGCCCTCATCTTAGAATGCAAACTAAGCATTTGCATACCCAAATATTAATCTTGCAGATGTATTCTTTCTAGTAGCGATAAAGCAAGAAGTAATGAGACACACTTAAAATAATAATGAACTTATGCAGACAACTTGACATTGGACTGAGTGCAGAAGCACTTGCTTTTCTTGGAGCCTCAAATCTCCATTTATTTATTTATTATTTAATCAGATATACCCAAACTCTGAAGAGGAGATTGACTTGTCATATTATCTTGCCTTGAAAATACAACATTTCATTACAAAAAAGACTACTTTCAGGGAATACAGAATTTTTCTCCTCTACTAATTATACAAGTTCTCCTTCTTCCTCCTTATCTTTCTTGTCCATTTTGAAAGTGGCAGGCAACAAAATTATTGCACACTCTTGAACTAAATTCCTCTACATCACTCCATAAACTTCTGTACTCTATGCATCAATCTCCCTCTACGTGCCTTCATCTCCTCCTCTGATGTCTGAACTTTCATGTGTTTAATTTTCCCAGTCTCTCGTTGAGTTGTTCCTCTTGTTCTCTTCTGGGACACTCATTTTCCCCATGGCAGAATATTGGTCTCTGAGTTCAATATAGCTCTTAGAAAAGAGGTTCAGTCAGGATTTTTCCTGTGCAATGCTCTCACTCTCGGTATCCAGATCTGCCTACGTGTCTTTACCAATCCTATCATAAAGTATTCCTTGTCCATTCTCTATAGTTAATGGAAATTATTTGAGGTTCCTCTACCTTTAAATTTTAATAGAAGAGAAGACTGTGTGGGCACAGGAGTTTGTTTTACCCCAAAGGTTCATGAACCACAGTCCACTATGTCTTTGGTCAGAAATTAGAGAGGAGGGTGAACCTAGCTATTTTTTCTTTGCTTTTTCCCCCCCTATTTATTTCTTTAATGTTTGCATCTGTCACAAAAAAAAATCTGCTCTGTGATACCACGAAAACACTACGAAATTTCAGAATGGATTAGCTGCAGCATTGAGCATTTATCATGGCACAAAGAAATGCCAGACAGTTGAATGTGAAACATTACCTCAGTCAGCCAAAAGGATGGACATTGTTTTGTCCTCTGGAAGCCTTCCATTAAGGTTGTTTGTCATTGGCTGGGCTGACTCCAGGGGAATGTTAAAAACATATTTTGCGTCTGTAGAGACTGATTGCTATGTATGTGGATGACATATGTATTGGTGAAAAATCTAGAGTCACCTTTTCCATAATATTTATGATGCTGCTAAATTAATATGTTAATTTCAAGAGATATGATGAATGATAACAAACTACAAGTTGTGAGTTGATAAAGGTTGCATCCAGTCTGACTTATGTTTGGTAAAACTGTAATTCAAATGAATGTTTCAAATTTGCTTTACCTATTTATAAAATAAATTAGAGGCTAGATGATCAGTGCAAGGTAAATAAGGCTCAAAGATTTAGCAGATTTATCACTTCTAAGTCTTAGTTGGGGGAGTTTCTGTAGGTTATTAAAATGACGTACTTATTTAATTAAATAAACATCACTAATGAGTGCTTCGCAGTTAGCTTTCTGTGTGTACTGTATTCATAAAGAGGACTTTTTTTTTCTTTTGTTTGTTTTGGGAAACCCACGAATTACAAGAAAGAACAGTAAAAATGTTCAAACTTGTTTTTCCCCTAGGAGTTATAATACAACCCTCTGAGTATCAATTTTTTTTTCAGTTTCTCTGTTAATGATGCATTACTGATCACGAAAATATATGGTCAAGGGATGTTAGAGCAAACAATTTCATTGTAGTAATTGTGAAAAATAAATGCAGTAATAATAAGATAAAACCAACTTCATTCAATGGCAGATTTTGTTTGCAATAGATGAAAAATGTCTTCATATTTCAAAGAACAGCAAGTCACACATCAGGTTAGCTGAACTATTCAGGATTACAGGTTCAAGACCTTCTTTTAAATTTTTGTCCTGAATTCAGGTCTTTTTGTCATGTGCATTTTTCTCAATTTTGCCTGGATCTTCCATAATAAAACCATGTACAAAAAGAAATTTCTGTATACACGTTCTCTAGAGCCATAACATCTACTTCCCCATGCCTAGTCACACTTATGTTAGAAGATTTTTAAGCTTATTCAGGTTTTTCACAACTTGGCTAAGTTTGTGCATTTTATTAAACATTTGGTACAGAAAAGTGAAAAAGTGCCAACAGCTGAACAATGCTAAGCAGCATTAACATATAAACAATCTTCATTGGGTTATATTAATTTTTAGTTTGGCTAGAATATTTGCTTCATAATAAGATTTTTAGTCTTTTTCAAAGACTAAAAATCTAAATTTATACTTCCAAAATTTACCACTTGTTCTGGCAAAAAAAATCCCCAAACAAATCGTAAATAGATCCTTGTGGTTTAGTTATATCTAGTCACGATGTCATGATTAACCCTCTCCAGGAATTTCCGTTTAATGTTGCATTTAAGGTATCTTCAATAACCCAAACACTTTTCCTTATTGGTCTTACATTGGAGCAGGACACTTAACATGGAAGATGAGCTCTTGAGAATGAGCATTCTTCTAAAATTTTTCAAGAAGTTTTACAAATTCTAATAAAAGTTCTCAGCCTGACACATGGAAACCTAGTAAATGATTCTTGGCAAGCTTTGTGACAGAAAAGAGAAAGCTGTATTAGCAGTGGTCTCATTTCCAGCTATTTCCAAAGTAGTATTATTTCAGTACTCTATTTTAAGCAGAACTTAATATACTGAAAACACAGACATGTAGTTGGTTACTTTTTTTCAAGGGCATCAGTGGGTTTAATCATATGTGAGTTGCTGAGGACAAGAAATCCATACCATCATCTTGAGTTACCAGACTCTGAAGGGGTATCAGGTATTTTGTAAAGCCATTGTGTGAGGTACACAAGATGTGCTTCAAGTGGGTGATGCAGCTGCACTGAGGTTGCCTTGTGGCACATTTTGTCAGAAGAAAACTGCTGCCTGAGACAGCTGAGGATCGCCCAGTATCTGAAACCTGTCTGATATGTAGGATTTTTCTCAAACAATTTTATAACCTCGACTACTTAAACAATAGCAAAATGTCCCTTGAATCAATGCAGCCCTGTGGCCAGAGAACATAATTCATGTATTGGATTTAACTTCAAAATAAGTGTATTTTTAGCAGCTGAACCTCTGTTGGCATGCAGCCTTGTTCCATGTCCCTCATGGCCTGGAATTTAATAGCCAGATGCAAAGATTTTTCTATTGCATTTTCCCATTTCAGAAGATCATGCTGACAGTATCAAGGGGTGAGAAATTGATTCACCTGCTCCATTTCTGGTGCATTTATCACTAAGTCTAACCACTAAAGTATAGCTTGTGTCTCAGTGTTTAGAAGAACTGAGCATTATATAAAGAGCAATTTCTATCAACAATCTCTTCTGGCTATGTACAAGGCAAGTTCTAGGGAGGAGTTACAAATTTTATATCTTTTTGCTAACATCTATTAATAATTATGATACCTCAATTTCCCAATTTTTACTAGTGGAGTGCCCATTTGCATTTGGATTTTGAAGCCCGTTTATTTTGTTTTATTCATCATTCAGGCTGATCCAGTGGCTCAGCAACATGCTACAGTTTTCTTAGATGATGGTTGTTTATATAGTACCTGGAAAAGGAGAGAACAAAAATAGCTTTGTTTGCTAGTACTGCTTTTATTTATTCCAGGTTCCTGATTTGGTTTGTACGTGTATCTTTGCCATTGATAATTTAAGATGGAATTTGCTTTGAGCAATCTGGTCTAGTGAAAGTTGTTCCTGCCTGGGGAGTCAGATCAGGTGACCTTTAAAGGTCCCTTCCCACACAAAACATTCCATGATTCTATGATAACAGCACTCAGTTTGGGGGCTTCTACTACTTTGCCTACTTTAAAAGAAACTAAGTTTCTGGAACTGCAAACTGAGAACCAGAAGTTAGGGAAGTTGAAGGGGAAAATAGCAACTTGGAAGCATTAAATTTTAAAGGCAACGTATCGCAAGGTGATATAAAAATCACTCAGAGGATGAGATGTTTGATCAAGAATGCACAATGGAGATAATAATATAATCTGAGAAAGGCAGTGCTTCTAGTCTGTGATCTGTTATTTTTAACCAGAAAATGTGGTCAGTGTGCAGTCCTCAGTTTCCTAGTAGGAACTACAGTTTATTTGCTACACAGTAAGGACTAAATTGGGTGTTTTCTTCAAGCTGTGATCAGGGAGCAGCATGTGGCTTGTCTGTTTTCTTTTTTTTTTTTTTTTTTAATGTTCAGAGACTACCTTAGTTTCCCATCTTGTAGAAAAGAGAGTGTTTCTTTCTGTGGTAGTGAATGAGGCTGAAAGCAGATTTGCTATTGTCTCTGTAATTCTAAATTCTCTGAAGTGGATGTAATCCTGCCCTGAAGGTGTGTCTGTGCATCCAACTTCTTCAGGCTGGACAGAGGTACAAAGGATAAAAATCTTTTCTCACAAGGCTTCTAGAGTGAGACAAATCATTATAATTGGGAGAAGCATTTTTTTTTCAGTATACAAGGCATTTTTCTCCTGGAAATAAATTGTATTGTATTAGTTACAAGCACTATGACATTTCACAGGTCATCAAGAAGAATATTTTAAACTTATATTAAGTTCTATTTTGTCTCTTCCCATCTAAAACTGCAAGCTGGCCAGTTCAGATATCTTTGACAGGTATAACTGCAGTCCAGATTTGTTTTCTTCCTTATTTTAAAGATACACAAAACAAACTTTAACAAAGACTTCAATGTCTGTTTTCAGATTGGCTTTCATTGAGCATCAGGACAATACTGGAATAATTTTATAAGGATTTTGGTAAGATATATGCTTCTGGGGTAAAAAATTATATATCATATAACAGAAACTAATGTTGAAAGGAAAATTAGATATAAGTGCAAGTTAAAAGCAGACAAACTAAAATTTAAATGGAAACACCTCCCTCTTAAACAAATACAAAGAAAAAACTCATGAAGAAATTTTAGATGCCTTACCGAAGAATGTCTCACTCTCCAGAAGTTTTTCTTTTAATATTGCTTCAATGTGTTGTGACCTATACAAAGAGAACAGTAAGAAAGAATAATTTTGTCACTTTTGACACTCAGTAATTACAAGAAAAAACAGAAGAGGTCCATCTCTGCTTCAGTGTTACTACAGAAAAGAACCATGACAAAAGAAGCTTGCATTGGGCTAGGGTTTGAAAGCATAAAAGGAGCTGATATAAGTTAAACAGTTATGATATATTAAACTAAAAAATGTTAAAGATTTCGCTTTAATTTCTGTTATAGTTGAAGCTATTTACATCCAGTGGTTTCTGTCCCCACCATTTTCTAGAGAAACAGAACATAAAAAAATATGTGCATACTTTAATGTTAGATTGAAGATGAGAAAGGAGAAGATGGCAATTGAGATGTTAAAATCCTTTCTCTTAGAACGACCTTGATGTATGCTTAGATCTTGCAGTAAATCTAACCCTCCGCTTAACATCAAATGAAATTTTTGCTGTGTACATAATTTCTTTGCATACCACCACACTAAATTCTTTGTTTCATTTCTTCTTCTGCCTTGCCCTCATCTTTCTAAAATAATTCTTTTCAAGTGTCTCTCATCCTTTACAATTCTTTCATTTGATTTAGCTCAATTTTCCTTCTCTTATTTAATAGACTACTACTACCTTTCTTTTCCAGTGATTTCCGTCTTCTGCTTCAGTTCAATATATCAGGACAGTTTTTTTTCTAGTCAAAGTAAAATAATATTAATGAAGAAATGATAGAACACTATATGGCCAACAGCTTTGCTAACTTTTTTGCTTTTAGAAGAACTGAATTTGGAAGAAATAGTGCAAAACAGGGGTATAAATATGTATATATAAAGTTGGGTACTACAAGGTACAAATACCATAGCAAAGGCAATTCTGAGGGCATGTCATAATTATAAGCTTATTAAGGTGACTTTGCTTTTTAGTCCAAGGCCACTGTTTCAAGCATTGCCATTGGAAGAAAAGCACGTTTCCTCTCTCACAACACGTCTTGAGAACATTTTATTTTTGCTTTACCAACTGCAGGGACAAGTCACAAGAGAAGCTTGCAAACACTACAGATTTGAGATTAAAAAATACGACCAAAATTCCCTCTAAGTAGGGCTGCCAAAGGAAATAACAGGTCCTGTTGTCTCACTGCCTGGTAAGTGGAAACTCTCTGCTTGAAAGATTCAGAAAGGCTAGCAGCTGGTACCTGGCCCTGAATTTGGTTGCAACAGCCAGAGAGAAAGGCAGTACTCCAAGGGAAATTTATTACAGCAAAATTCAATCATGGGGCAAAGGAAAGATCACAGTTTTTTTCGTGTTTCCAGATGCATATCTGGAATAGTTGAAAGAGCTGGAGATAAGATGAGAAAGAAAGAAAAGGAATGCATCCCCTTTTTTAACAGACCAAAATCAATGTCTACTAATAAGCAGAAGTTCAATACCATAGAAAAGGTACAGCAGATAATCAACACAACCAGCAAGGACTGAGCACTGCTAGATGAATAAGGGCATTGTGTTTGCAGATGGGATGTTGAGTCTTTGATCACAGGAGTCAAAGGTGTGCAGGAGTCAATGTAATCAAGAATTAAAACATCTCTTCAAAACCAGTTTTGAAAGCTCCTTTGGATGCTCTGGACTCAGATGCAGAAGGTGTGCTATGATATCAGTTATCAGCAGCCCTACATCAGAACAAGAGGAAACAATGATAAACTCAGGGGGTGAATGCAGGAGTCTTCATCCTTTCTGAAGAGGTAGATTAGGAATAAGAGAATTATCATAATTATACTTGCATTAATATGCACTATCTCCTAAAAAGAAAGGACTTTTATTTTTTTTTTAATGGGGGAATTATGCCAACAGTATGTTTTGGTTTTGTGGTAGGCCTGATTTTCTTCTTTTTGTTAAACAAGATGGTAAAAGAAAGTCTGTTTATTGAGTTTATAATCTAAATAGATGTGTGAATGAGGCAATGATGAGATTATTATTTTTCTTTAGGGGGTGGTACAAACTGATCAACTGGCTAGTCCACAATTAATAAGCAGTCTGTGGCAGAACTTTACCACAGATTTTTTTTCCTCTCTGAGTACCAAGAAAGTGAGTTTGTAGAGAAACTTCAGGCAAATGAGTGCCTTTGTGGGAGAACAACTTGGCGCAGGAAAAGAATATTCATAGGCATAATACTTAAAAACATTGGATAGAAAATATGTTTACATTTTTCTTTTCAGAGTTTGCTAAATTGGGCAATACCATACCTAAACCATGATATGAAGTAACCCAAATAATCAACCCTTGATCAAATGCGGTGATTAAGCATGTTGTATTCACAGAGGAACATACAGTCTTGGTTTAGGGTGGTCCCAAACAGTCTTCCTGGGAAAAAGTATTGAAAAGTTGTGCTTTTCAGCCCAGAGAAGTGTAAAAGTAATGGTAAATGCAAATAAATTTATTGAGACAAAAGGGCTTAAATGAGGAGGTCTTAATTCCAATGGGTTTTGACCTTTCAATGGTAAGAGGGAAAGAAGAAAGAAAAAACCCAAAAAGAATGAAACCTGGAGCAGATATCAGCTAGTTATGAACTATACTTAGAAGGGAGGATAGGACAAAATGGAAGATATTTGGATTTTAGAATATGAGGAACTAAAATTGGGCAAGATCAATCCTAAATGAGATGGCAAGGGAAGAGTTAATGAAAGAACAATAGAAAGAAATAGAAAACTGTCTGCAGAAAAGATCATGAAGGTGATTGTGGTGACCACTTTAAGACCTTTTATAAATGTGACAAAAAGACAAGGTCTGTTTGTGCAGGAGCACATCATGTAGGAGAAAACATATTGCCTGTCCCTGCAAGTTTGTTGGGAATTTGAGCTGAACCAGTATTAGTCTTAGTACTTCAAATACCAAAGATGTATAGACTGAGAAAAGAGAACAAAAGCTATTAACTTGATATTAGCATGGATAACCAAGCAATTGAAACCTGGTTTGGCTAAGTGACTAATGTTTCAAATATATTGTAAACATTCATACCCTAAACAAACAGGAGGAATTCTGTAGAATGATACGAGTGATATAAAAGAAAGAGAAAATTATAGGGTGTGTTTAGACTGAGTTTCCAACTGGAAGATGATAGGCCAACCAATTATTTCTCAGAGCAGAAGAAAATAAAAAATAAAAATTGTAAATAGACTTAATGGATCAAATTATGGTTTTATGGAGGAGAACTCAATTTTTATTTTTTTTCAACGCATAATATCCTCCTTCTGAATATTATCTGTTGTCACACAACACATTCGAAATCAATTCAAGTGTTTCCAGTTTGTTTGAAACAGTCCTGCAGCTGCAAGTTGAAGTTTGGCAACAGCTGCTTTGTGGCAAGACAGCTTTCTGCAATTTCAGTCTGTCAGCTGTACTGTGGTTTTTTTGCATCTTCACTTGGTGGTCAGCTTTCTGTCACATTTGTGGTTATTTTTCTGATCCCTGATTGTGCAATCCCAGAAAAATCTCAGCTTTCTAAGGCATCTGCTGGTGCAGCTAAGCTTCACCCAAGAAAAGCTTCTGTAGAGTTACAGTCCTTAAACAGAAGTTGCCAGTTGTCTGAATGCAGATTTGTTTGATTGCAATCTTTTTGGGTCAGCCTCACTCTTAGAATTCGTGAGGTCCTGTAGGGTATTTCTCTAAACACCAGATCTATGCTTTACTGTTTCCATGCCTGTCCTGTTTCTGTTTTTTTGGCAGGAATCCTGAGAGTGGCTGAATATCAGACTAAATTAGCTACTCTAAAATACTGATTCTGTGGATGGAGCAAGCACTCTATGTTTTTATCAAATTAATGATTTTTGACACAATAGTTTAATTTTCAACTCAAAAAGTGGAACACAAGCTGTCCACTCAGATAAGCTCCTCATGACAGGTGTATTGACCACTTATTTATGTTGGTCATTAGCAGCAGGGAGCAAGCTCAGTAAACAATTTTCTTGACTGTGCCATTAATGCAGATTGTTCCATAGCCAGGTGCAAATGCTGAGGTTTATGACTGACATTTTGTCAGCTGGGCCATTTGTTGATATTTTGCTACACAGCACAATTTAAGCAAGGATGCAGCAGTACAAGATGCAATTGACTGCTGAGACCCACAAACTCAGACTCATAGCACATGTACTCATCCAATAGCTCCTGTTGGAGTTCTTATACTCTGCAAAACATCTGCCATAGCACAATCTCCCAACAGAAAACAGTAACCTATTGCTTCTTCAGGGTATGGAAAGTGCATGGAGTTGATCTTACTATAAGTGTAAGAAGTAGCATATTTAAATGCCTGAGAATGTGGCCTGTGAAACTTTACAAATGAAGAATCATTTTCGCTTTGTGACCTATAACCATGTATTGCCCTTTTGTAGAATGAGGAAATGCTGCTTTGTGATGCACTAAGTAGTTAATCACAGCTTCCAATCGATCTTCATAACATTTCTCTAATGCCTTGAATCTCAGATCTTCCTTATGCATGCTCTGCATGCCAAGAAAGTGGTGATTTATAAAAAAATACAGATCATTTGAGTGTGAAGTCAATAGAAGATCACTCCCTAACTGCCCTACTATGGCAGTACAGAATGCCAGATTTAATTCCTTAGCACAAACTGCTATTAGAAAAATCCAGTGCTGTTTGTAATGCCAGACACAGCCACCACGCAGTTTGGGTTAGAGATATGAGCATTGATCTTTCAGAAGATTTGCTGTCTGCCCTTGTTTTAACTTTATGTGTGCTCTGCTCTTCTAGACTGAGAAATTCAGTCTAGCCAACTTTGATGTTTCTTTCCCATTGTTACCTGTGGGAAGACAACAACAGGACTCAGAGAAAATCTGGATGCCTGCTTTATAACAGGCACCCCTTCTGGGCCACTTGGCTACAGGATTGATCAGAAGGGCAAGAAAATGAGGAAACAAGAAGCTGTTCTCTTCATCCCCATGTTTTTGCTGTTCAGAGCACGAAAGGGGGAGAGCACAGAGCTCTGCATGGGAGAAAAGTCCAAAATCATCCATGTTCATTTTCTTGTTGCTTCCATGATGCCACCTGAGGAACTAACATTATTAATTTGGCTTCCTTATTCGTTTGGATACTGTCATCTATCAAGATTCTCTCTTCACAGTTTACCTTCTGAAACACTGCTGAAAGAAGAAAACACAGAAGGCCAGAATGAAATGGGAATAGATAATGAATAAAGAAGACTTTTTGGAACAACTTAGCTTCCACTGCCAATAATTAGGGATCTTTTCTTCATGCAGCAGCAAATTAAAACAAAGAGCTTGGTTTTGAGATGGCAAAAATGAGCAGGGTATTTCCAAACCTTTGACATACAGTGGAAGAAAAAATGAGATTTGGATTTAAAATGGTTTAAAATTTTGCAAAGAGTATACCTAACTAATAAGGTGCTACATAGCTTAAGTCAAAAGCCATCTGAATGTAACTTTGGCTCAATTAAGTTTCATGACAGCCACATGTAGATCCATGCCTCAGACAATTTAGCTTTTCCATGCTTAATATTTTTTTAAAGTCAGAAAAAAGGACCAGTATAATTAATTTTGTATAGTGTTTTGAAAAAGGAATGAGGAGAGATTAATTCTTTTTTTATATGGTCTTTGTAAAAATCATACTGAAATGAGCAATTGTCATCTAGAAAGTGGGACAAACTGGAAAATCATACTGAATTCAGTCTTAGATTAGAATTCAAACACGTTACTGAAATTCTTCCTTAGACCTACCTTTAAATACTATAGATTCCTGTTTGGTAACAAAAGTTTAGACTTTTTAGGTCTGGAGAATCCACATGTAGGCACAACATCAAGCAAAGTAAATAAGGATCCTTTGTTTTTTCTATATAATACATTTTTGAGTTATATTCAGACAAAAAAGCAATTGATTTTAATACAAGAGCTAAGATTTGCTCTTGTGAAACCCAGTAGCAAAAAAGGTTTTGAATTGAAAACATTTCCTGCTGTCATTTAAACACTAATAAGAAAGTAACAAGGCCCCATTGATATACATTGTTACAGAGAAATTACAAATAGGCTATATGTGAGGGTGAATTTCAATCAACAGTTTCATCAATGTGATGGATATTCTATTAACAGTCTCATTTTCATCTCACTAGTTTTCCAACAGAAAGAATTTACTGACCCTGCATGTAGTTGGTTGTAATGAGGCTTCATTTATATTTCCGCCACCAAAATACCAGCATGATTAACTTTTAAAATGGAAGGGGAACCAAGGTCATTTCTATCAGTAAAGAAAACCTCTAAAAAGAAACCTTTTGATCTCACAAAAGTGACTGCACATATCCTTCCTTTCTTTCTTTCTTTCTCTTTCTTTCTTTCTTTCTTTCTTTCTTTCTTTCTTTCTTTCTTTCTTTCTTTCTTTC
>JAXCLO010000056.1:60858870-61001518 GCA_035583995.1 Arremon aurantiirostris | reverse complement strand
CTGTCACCCACCGATCTGCTCGGGGGCCGTTGGCCGCCCTCCATCGCAGCTGGGCATCTCTTCAGGGGTCTCAGGCCGCAGCCCCCGCTGCAGCTAAGTCCCAGTTGGGATACACTTTATTCTACCTTCATTTTTAAGCATTTAAATGTGTCTCAAGGTTTTGAGATCAAGAGAGGATAAAACTTTTATCTGTACTGGGTTTGAATGACCAGTTGTTGGTGGTGGGAGGTCTACAAGGAGGGCTTCTCTGAGAAGCTGCTGGGAATTTCCCCATGCCCAAGAGAGCTGATGTAAGCTGTCTCCAAGATAAACCCACTGCTGGCTGAGGCTGAGCTCATCAGTGACCGTGGTAGTGGCTCTTGGTGTTTTAAGATTTGGTTTTACCTCTCTTTATTCTCCCCTGCTTTGATTGTAGTAAATTAGTAAATAGTAAATTCACTTAATTTCTCCAAGTTGAATCTCTCTTACCAGTCATGGTAATTGGTGAGTGATCTCTCCCTGTCCTTATCTTGAGCCATGAGCCCCTCATTATATTTTCTTTTCCTCTCCCAGCTGAGGAGGGGAGTGATGGAGTAGTCTTGGTGGGCATCTGACATCCAGCCAGGGTCAATAATCAAATTATCTAAAATTAGATCTTTCACAATTAGATGATTCTACTCCAGTCATTTTATTTTTAAAGACATGAGAATTGGCCAGAAAAACAGAAACCTCAATCCAAATTGCTCCAAGCACACTTTATATTGTAAACAGGGAAATAATGTTCGAAACCCTAAACTCACAACTGCCCTAATTTCTAATGAACCAACCAAAACCCCAAGACCTTCCAGATGTTCCAAGAGTTTGGGATTCAGATTCCACGTATCAAGCCACTTTTAAAAATAAATAAGAAATGTGGTACAGATTTAGACAATTTAATCCACTGAGTTCCACTCACATCCTGTATAGACAAGTTGTTTTTGCTATTCCCATCAGTAATGACTTTTGTAATTGGATAGGCTGTGAAATTCAGCTCTTCTTCATAGCTCCATCTATTACCAGTTTCTCTGTTCTCTTTTTGATGCCCAAATTATATTCATCTGGACTTTGTCAATGCAAAGCTGTTCTTATTACTAGCCTTTGTTGTTTCCGGACTAGATTTTGAGTCAAAGTCCTTTCTTGTAAATATGTATCATTAACATACTTGATTAACTTATTAAACATTGCAGCACAAGCTCATTATGTGTTTGTCTGATGTGATTTAACTTTCATTTGGAGTGAGTTCATTGCAACAGAAAGGCTGTATGATGCAGAGGGAACACAGGCTACTGCATAATGCTTTCTCCTGTCAAGCTGTGGTTCAAATCCAGTCTCTTCAAAAGCAGCTTTAATTATCACTGTCTAACAGTTTTGAAGAAGGATTTTTTGGTAGCTGCCTCATAAAACTAGGAGTTGTTTGTACACAGACTTTGTTGCAAAAAGTGAAGAATGACAGAAAATTTGCTTTCTTCTAATATTGAATAAAGGACTTTATTTTAATAAAGTGTTATTCCCCTTTGCTTCCCTTTTTTCTTCTCTTTTTACTGCACTATAGAATTTCTGCTGTGAACTTTTTCCCACCTTCCCTGTGCTGGTATTCTGCCTATTAACTAAAGCAACTGTAAGTGTCTTTATGCTGCAGTTCGACCCTGGGCAAGTCACTGTGTGAGCGCTCATCCTTTCTCCAGCTGCAGCAGCAGCGCCAGCTGCGGAGGTTACCAGCACACCCCTGCCTCCTAGCTACCCATCCTTGCCAGAGGCAAAACAGCCTCAGCTGCTCTCAGGAAAGTACCTGAATCCAGATGGGGCAGCAGAGATTTACTCATCACCCTCTCAAACTGGGCCCACCTGTCTGAGCTGGATTGGGTTGGGGAGATTTTCCATGAGCAGCTGAAGGAGCCTGAAGGAGCAGTAGGTTCTGCTGTGAGAGTAGTGATTTGCAATGGCACTGGGAGAGCTACAGTGGCTCATTTTGTCACTTTAGATGTAGGCACAAGGTGCCACGTGTCCACACACTCTTGGTCAGTTTGCTCTGTCTGAAACATGGGCTTGATGCCATTCTCTGAGTTTCATGCAAGGTAGAATTCATCAGCTGTGCCAACCCCTCCAAGAACAAGGACGGAAAGCAAAAAGAAAAGCCAAAGCATGATTAAGAATTGCTATGTCAGATTCTAACAGAGTGATGGCAGGCATAGCTGCTGCATTTTAGCCATGAAACAAAGTAAATGGTTTCCATGCTAACTATTCATGGCAGATAAGAATTCCATCTCCCAGTGTCCCTGGAGGAAAGGCTTCACGTGTCTGTCCAGCTCTGCGTGAAAAGTGCACGCCAGACTATAGGTCACAGCAACCCCCTCCACCCCCAGCCCTAGACTAGGGAGGAGATAGGTCATTTTTGCCTTCTAGGCTCTTCTATTTTCTTGTCCATGCAAGCTCAGTTGAGCTTTCTTGCTACTATATCAGGGACAAGAGGAATGTCCCCCGTCTGCCTGTTTACTGCACAAGATGTAGATTGCTGGTCTCCTGTAACAAGAAAAATCTCCGAGGGAATAAGAGATTTCTCTACCTCCCTACCGTGCTGCTCTACATGGATGGACATGCCAGGTCAAAATGTGATTCTTCATGATTGCCACGTCTTTCTGCTGGTGCCTCATCAGCAGAGAAGCCCCAAGGGCTCCTGAATGCACTTGGCCATCACACCGCCCTGCGGACAGGCAGCATCAATGCACAATTCCTGGCGCACCACTTGTCTCCTGCCTGCATTTGTAGAAGAGTTTTGTTGCAACCCAGGGATGCCCTTCCAGCAGAGTAGAGCAAGCTTGTTCTATCGGATTTCTGATGTGGGAATTTGCAATTAAGTCAAAAGTGTAACTTCTCTGCAGTGTGTGTGTACTGAGAAAATCACTAATCTTCCTGGGAATAAATCCACTCACTCACTGTGATATTCTCAGGAAGACAGTAGGAAAGCCATGTCTGTGTTTGGAGGGCTGGGACACACTGTCTATATTAATTAAGAACTGAAATTGATACTCTCCAGTAGACATACCTGTTTCAAGATTTACTCAGCTCTGGTTCGCATGATCCATAAAGAATCTAAGAATTACTAAGGAACTGTTCAGACATTGTTTTGTCAAAAAATGAGATGACATGGCACAAGGTGACACCATCCCTTTGCTGTCTAAGAGATAAAATAGCTCTTATGCTCCAGGAAGAAAAATTGTCTCCTTTGGAAGAAATAGTGAGAGAATGTAGATGGTCTGTATTGTGTGGAAAATCAGTCTTGATGATTACCACTGTCTCTACTGGCTTCAAGCTTGTCAGTCTCTGCAGCTGATAGTCTGGGGCCCTGCACAAGAGCTAAACTAGTCTTTAGGAAGTGCAGAGCTGTTATTTATGATATAAACCACAGGACAACCTGACTGTGTGATGGCAGCTTTTCAATTTGCAATATGTCCTTTATAAAGAATCACACATCCTTTTAGAACACCCAGGGAAAAATATATTCTTGTGTTCATCGAACTGTTGGAGCTACATGACAACAAGCAAGAAGTCTGGAAACCATGGAAAGGAGGGCATCATAATCCATAACACTGCATAATTAATTATTTTTGCAAAAAAAAATCTTAAAAGCCTTGAAGTGTTTATAAGCTTCCAGTGGCCTATTAATAAAACACAGTCAAAATGGAAATTAACTCTTTAAAATATGATGATGGCTGAAATGAAATGTTCCACACAATAAGATTAGTTAGAGGGCATGCATATCTTTGTTTCCTGCTCTTTTAGAAAGAATCACTGAATAAATCTAACTTTTGCTTTAAACTCAAGGTATTTGCAATAGTGTATGGGATGGTAATTAGTTCTACAGAACAAGAAAAAGGTTAGCAGAGGAGCCATATAATCTAAAAATAAAACAGTTCCAATGGTTTAGCAGAATGACTAAACAACACAGTTTCTGATGGCAGGAGCTATCAAGAAATTCAAGCATTTCTCAGTGCTTCATGATGTTTTTCCATAACCTATCACAGTTTCTTTTTAAAATGAAGCCTAATTGGTTTACAATACACACTCATCATTTCATGTGCCAAAAATACTGTCTATTAGAGGAACATTAAGGTGATAAAATAATCCCACAGAAACAAGAAAGACTAGTTGCAGATTAGACTTCTATGGTGTAATATAAAGGGCACCACAGGAAGACATTAATGTGGAACCTAATTTTGGAAACATAATGATAATTATTGTTTTCCAACAGGTAATAAGAACAATCAGCATTTATGCTGGTGTCTTGCCTCCTGTATGATGTGGATGCATTCAGTATGGCTAAGGGGAAGGTACTTTTTGGGTAAATGAAGGAAGTAGAGGGGAAGCAGATCTGTGACCTGCTGTAGAGTAGGGCTGTTAGGAAGGTCTCACACAGCTGCCCTCCAATTGCCATGAGAAGGCCAGGGATGTTTATGTGGACAGGTGCTGAACTCAGGGAATTGAGCTAAAACACTACTGAGTGCCTTAGAGAAGCTCAGGTTAATGTGTACATAAAGCAAGAGGAGCTCGGAATATGGAGTTTTTATAGTCTTTTAATTCCATTTGTGCTTGGGGAATGTTTTTCATTTCACTTTTTTTAGGTAATTTTCCAGCTTTTATTATGCTAAGTAAATACTGAAAAAGATTATATTATTGATTTGGCAGTCACATAATAACAGTAAAACCAATGTAAATGTAGATACAATTTTGTAAAAAGGACATAAAACCTCTTGTTAAGCTTCAAAGAAAGAAGCTGAAGTTGAACCAGATCAAAGATTCATGAAGTCAATCAGGTCTTACACTGTTATGCATTGGTCATAGCCTGAGTCAAAAACTGAGTTCTCAGACAAACATAGCAGATTTCAGAGTGATACTGGTCATCACTACACCATCACACCTGAATTTTTCAGCCACAGATCCCTGAATATATTTGTTACCTTCAGCCAGGAGTGCTGTTACAGCTGATTACTCTGCACTCTCCCCTGCTCTGCGCTCCCACTGGACCAGCATCAGATCTTACTGGTGGATGAGGCCATAAGTGTTGAGGCAGCCAGAACTGAATAAGATTGGGAAATCAAGCAGATTAAAATGAACTGGGAGGACTTTTTGTCGATTTTTTTCCCCTTCACCTCTGGGTTGGTTTTACCAAGGATCCATTCTTCACTGCATACCACTGTGTGTCTCCACTAGCACTGATGCTTTCTCCTCAGAGAGGGAAGGGCTGTTGAGCCACAAGCTGATTGAGTCGGGGAAAGAAGCTGTGTTTTGTGGGATGGAAGTGTTGGAAGTGTGTCCGACATTGTGTGTGTCACCCATGGCATTTGCTCTTCCCCTGGGAGCAAAGCTGACTGCAGGTGGAACATTCATGGTGGTGACCTAGTTAGCCAGGAACTTGACCCAGATACAAGCTCATTATTCTGTCCCTAGGGAGCCTGGTTTCAACATCAGACAGGTAAAAATGGAAATTGGGTTGCTTTTCTCAATGTAACCATTCCAACAGGTCGTGAGCCACAGTTTGGCCCAGAAAGCATTTTCTCCTCAGATGCTATCTACACAATCACATATAGATGGCTACAAACTACCTTCTCCTGTGCTCTGCATTAATCAGGTGTGAGCCAGAAAATGCTGGTTGCATGGTTGTGCTGAAAACAGAGTTATACTGAGGAGAGCTTTGCAGTAGGTGCTAACACAGCCAAATGGTGCACATTCCATCATGGGGAGCACAGGCAGAGTTGGGTCATAAATAATGACATCTGTCCAGCCTGCACATGCTCAGAGGAGCAAGGCAGGTTATGAATCAGGTTTGATAGACACTGGCACCAGCAAACCCCTCCAGTACCTGCTGACTAAATGCTGGGCTCTAAGCTGTCAAATGCCATGGGAATGGGATTGAGTTATTGCATTTGCAAGCATTAATCTTGAGTTCAGATGAGTTGTGCAAGATCATAACTGAGGGCTTGGAAACTTCTAGCTTAGTCTTTGCCTTTCTCAGCTATAAAATGGCTGAATGGTTTTTTGGAATTAAAAACAAAACAAACAAAAAGCACTGCTGTGCTAAAATCTTGTTCCAGATTATAGTACAGAGCATATTTTTATGGCAGAGTTTAAACTAGAAATGTGGGTGGAATCTAAATTAACAGATTGCTATAGGACTCACATTATCAGTTGCCAATAACTATCATACTGTTTACGGTTAAATATCACCTTACAAGCCTGCATTTAGAAATATCCCTGACATTTAATGTTTCTTATTTTCATAAGTGCAACAAAACTCATAACACATAAGCTGCATGGAACCTTATTAACATGTTTACCATGATATTCTGATTCAGTTTCTCTCATTCTTCAGTTAAGGTCTGTGGAGAAAAAGGAGATGGAAAGTACCCAGGGTACTTTACATACACCCGTTGCTATAAACAAGGAATCAGAGAGCACACAGCAACCCAAGTTCTTTAAAAAATATTGTTCCTTGATTGTCTGCACGTGAAATGTGAATCACGTGTGTGGATATGAAATTACCCAAAGATGGGGTTCTGATATTAAAAAACCCCCATAAAAATGGGGAGAATTCAAAGCATGACCCTGCTGAGTTTTATTCTACTGCATTGCCACATGTTAAAGAAGATGTAGTTGGGTGAACAGATCACAGTCTGTAATGGGAATATATTGGTTAATGAAAGCTCGTAGCACATGGGGCCAACCTCATCACAGGCCTAATTGGACACAACAGCACCAATCTCAGTGGTGTTGTACCCACATATGCTGGCATCAAATCTGGCCCCATGCCTATAAGCAATGAGCAGAAATGTTAGAGCAAATATGAAAAAGAACAACTCCACTAATGATTTTGAACTGAGATCACTGGTGGCACAGTTCAATTACAGCATTAGTTCCTGGTGTCAGAGAGGGGTTAAAATGGAATGTAATGACTCTTTAGCAGATAGATTTGGAGCAATTAGAAGTCTGAAAATGTCTCTCTGTGTAACTAAAAATATAATTGCTTTTGAATAGCTAGGCTATAGAATCTTTTTCCTTCTTTTCCTTTCTCTTTTTTTCTGCTCTGAAAACTGTGATTTTTACTCCTATTACTCATCCGCATGGACTTAATTGACTGAGGTTCTAAACCCCAACCCTCTAGTGAGTACTGATGAGGTTTTAAATTACTCTGAATTGAAGCACTTTAAAATACAGGCAAGGAAGTGTGCTAAGGCAATACAACATATGGAGTGAAATGTGGGTTTAGATTATCTTGGTTTCACATCTCTGCATGGAGCTCCACTAGGGCCACCTTGGAAAAGGCAGCATTGCCCACTATTAGTCACTGAGTACTGTTCCTGTGCTTCTGTCTGCAGCAGTTTCCAAACAGTCACCAGAAGTGAGTGTTTATTATTCCTGGTTGCAGCATTATGATGACTGAGGCTGAAATATTTTCACTGGAGGACAATCCTGCTGTCCCTTCTACATTTTAAAATGAAGACATGAAGGTAGGGAAGAAATGGGTGGGAGTGGGAGAGGATCAGTTTTGTGTCCCACCCAGTTTCTTCCCTTTTTCCTGGCTGCCTTCTGCATCTAGGTCCAGACCAACACAGCATACCCCACAGCAACCTTTTGGGATAACTTTCTGTTTTCATTACTTTATTTCTGGACCTTCTGGGAGCGAGAGTTTCTGGGATCTTCTGATCACAAAAGGTTCAGGTTTTGATGAGCATAGCACCTGCAGCAGGAGTTTCTGAGTGTTGAATAGATTCATGTGCACTGCACTGAAACAAACAGGAGTGCTAATAGGATACAAAGCAGTCATACCCTGTGGATGGGCTGTACTGGGCATGTATTTTAGACAGCTTTTCAGTCCAGCAACACTCTTTTGCAGTGTTACCCTGCCTTTACGGGTTGAAAAGCTCTTCTAAATTCCATACTAAGATACTCTGAGCATCAGTGTTTCCACATGACAAGGAGTTGTAGAGCCAGATCTTACACTTCCCTCCTTCCACACCTCAGATGTGTCAGACTTCAGGAAAAATGCAAAGCCGGAGAGAAATGTCTTTCAGCTGTCAGTATGTGATCATAACCTATGGATGCAAAATAGATTCAGAAGTACTCATGAGGACTGGAGTCAGGCAAAGAAACAGGGAGCTCTGCAAATGACAGCCGTGCACCTCAAATGAGCTGAGGAGGGTTGTTCCTACAGGAACTGGTGATATGCTGCTGCTCTTCCACACCCTCCAAAGAATCTGAAAGCAAAGCCACTGGGGAAGAAACTCATTAGAGGGCAGTAAGAGAGGAGATCAAAAACTCTAGTGCTGCAAAGCCATCCTCTTTTCTTCCAGGTTTGTTACTCATTTTCATTATGGTGAGCAAACGTTGCTGATGGACACAATGACAGAGGATTGCCAATAGCTCTCCAATAAAGAGCTACTTTATGGGTATCAGGTGTGTGAGACAAAATCCGTGTCAGATTGGCTGGGCCATCTCTGCCTGAAATCTGATAGTGCTGCCAAGCAGCAAGAGATGATAATTTCAGTACCCCCATGGTTTTGTTTTGGACATAAGGAATTGCAGAGACCAAGAAATCATTTGAGCCTAATCTTAAACACTGAGAATAGCAGCTTTTCAGAACATTGACCCAAAATTAAAGCACAGGCTCGACATTGACATGAAGAGTTAAGCAAATATGGATACATTTCTATCTTTATTATGGCACTACCAGATGTTCTGCCTCGTCTTCTACAGTGCTAATGTGGGTAATGAGGCTGCCTGGAAACATCAGATCACTTGACCTTGAGTGGAATTTTCCTCATTCTTTCAAACAGCAAGGTTGCATTTGTTAGCTAAGGAGGCAATGAATGTTTATGCCCAATTTAAGCAATTGCAGACAGCACCTATTATGTGTGGAGTAGTGGTTTTTAACTGCAAATTTGAACTGAAAAAAAGATAGTATAACTGCTGTTTTATTAAGACATAAATCTATGGAGGCTTAATTGGAAGGAGACAGGTAAAGGAGAGCAGTACTCTGCCTTGGTCCAGAATTTCTCCCACACAACATTCCCAGCAGAGCAGTAAGTGCCAACATATTCCACCACAGAAACAAAAAGAAAAAGATTTTTATTACAAGCACTGTCTTCAGTGGATGTTCAGTGATCAACAAGTAAGATATTATTACACAAGCTTGCCACTTTTGAGACTTGATTAATTGTTCTGAGGGTGCCAGATATGTCTTATCAGAATCCAGCCTGTTTGTTTAAGAAGGGATCAGTGTTGGAAGCTTGTTAATGATTCCCAATAACTCAATTTTTTTCTCCTGACCACATTTTTAATTTCCACCTATGCGACACTTATATCAATTTTTAAGTGATATTATAGCACTTCAGAGTTCCAGGAGACAACACAGTCGATTGCAGAAAAAGTCTAATAACTAGAAGTTCCTGGATTCAAACTGTGATTAGCCATTAACCTATTGTGTGACCTCAGACATGTCCCTTAATTCTCTTTTCCCTCAGCTTAGCTATCTAATATTTTTTCACAGAATTACATCACCTTGCCAAAAGATTAAGAGCCTCCTGTGAATCAGCTATCATGAGAAAATGGAATTAGAAAACAATGAAAAAAGGAGCACAAAAGGGAAGCAAAGGAGGTAATGGGTGCTAAAATAGTTACCAAAAAGTAAGTGAAAAAGTTCATCTCCATTTGTGTGAGTCCCTTATACTATACAAAACTTTTTCTAAGCAATCTCATCAGCATTTGCTTCTGAGGGATTTCTTTTACTTCTTGCAGATTTGTTGTCTAATAAATTTGGCATCCAGGCTTCTTTTAGAACTAAATAAATCTTATGACTAGATGAGAACAAGTAAATTCCTGTATCTGTAAAAATCAGGTAGCTCCCCAACAGCTTCATTGGGAACTTCAACTGTTCTCATCAGAGATTTCCCTCTCCCATCCCCATGTAAAGTTAATGTGCAAAGCAATTAAAAATGTGGGTGACATTGTTTTGCAAATGATGTGAGCTCAGTTCTGAAATCCTTTTACACCATTCCAGAGACAAAAAGAGATTTTTGACACAAGGAATTTCAAACATAACTGCATGCAACACCTATTTGCATGGATTTAAGTATGGCCTGAGATACAGGTGCTCACAGATTCAGTTTTTCTGCACATTTTGGTAGAGCAGAGAGTGATTCAAGGACATCATAAATGGCCAGAAAAAAATTATTTTCAAGCATGGATGCCCTCTAATACCACAAGAGTCCTGGTTGCTTCAGTTTCACCACATCCATAGCTAAACCCATAATCTTGGTAGAGTAGGGATTACACCATATCAACCATAATGCTTGGATCATTATTTCCTTGGATATCTTTCTTGCGGAGTCTCCTTTGCATTGTGTGGCCTCAATGCTGTCTCTTTCTGCTTCATCCCCTGCACTTTATTGTCGTGGCAGCCCTGGAGCCACAGACCTGCCTTTGTACACACTTTAATGCCTGTTGCCAGATGCAAATTTGCCTCCAATGGAAAAAGAAACACAAGCTCAGAGTTAAAATATCCAGATTGGTTGCATCTTCTCCCTTTGCTACTACTCTGTTCTCATTTCCTATGGCTGAGATCCCTGAAGGGGCATGGTTGCTGGTCACATGCACATTTGTGTGCCACAAACCACATGATGAGCTGGTATTTCATCCTTCCACCTTTCCACCTGCTACTCCATGGCTCTGACACTCCTCCACCATCACCACTTGAGCCTTGCTAGTGCCTTTCAGCACTCTTTGCTGATGCTCTGCTGAATCACTGTGCTGCATTTTCTCCTGTTCCTCCTTGGCAGAAAGGAATTCTTACATGTATATTTTTGTTTCGCTAATGTGAATTTTCTTTTTCTGGAACCTGAAGGGAGAGAGGTTGTTTGTGACCGTCTAAGGCCACAGACAGAGCAAAATTTGTTGGTGCTGACATTTAACAATGCCATTAGTATATTGTAACAAACAAGCTCTTAGGCATAGAAGTTATTTTCCAGAACATCTCATCTAAAAGGCTTTCCACTCTCAGGCCTCAAAGATCTTGACAAATGAAAGCATTGTCATTTTGCAGATGGGCAAAAGAGGTGTGGAACACGAGCCTAGCACAAGAAGGGCACATTCTCAAGACTTTTAGGAAGCACTGAAATGTAAATAATGAAGAGAAAGGCAGAAGGCTGCATACCTAACCCCTTCACCTCGGCATTATGCACTAGGCTCTCCCCTGCCTGACACTGCCAACACAGCAATATCTTCCATGAACCAGTTGGTAATTCAAGATGTAGTGTTTTAATTATTAATAAAAGACGCTTGGAGATATCATGACCTGTTAGAGACACCTCTTAGAGTGCAACTCTGCAGATGGAGCAGAATATAGTCTTAAATAGTATGATTAATATTTATGCAACTTGATAAGCTAGTTTAGATCCTGACCCTCACTGGGTTTCTGTGGAGATGTGTCTCTGCTTGCTTCCCTACCCTACCCTCCCTCCTCTTCCTCCTCCTGCCCCCGTCCTAGTAATAATTGTGTGGCTGCTGCTATAGCTCTCAGACTTCAAGGTCAAGTGTTGAAGTTAAAAGGGCCCTGAATACTATTGAGCCTTAAATTGGAGCTCCTGACCACTTCTGCTTCCCCCTTTTCTGCATCTCCTTGCAAGGAAGAAGTGGGGGATCTGCTGGCATCTATCTAAGTGCAAAACAGGAGGTATGAAAGCACAAATCTTGGGTGTTCAGTCTTGGATTAGGATGGCAGTTTTAAGTTTTCATAGGGTTTTAGGTGATGCAGAGGGAGAACAGTAGGAAATTCAGTGTAGGGAAACTCCTGAAAAAGATTAAGTGATCCTGTGAAATGGTTCTGCAAGATATAATAGACCACAGAGCATCATTTCTACATGCTCTAAAATTTAAAGACACGGGAACCTGACATGTCTATCATGATTTTGTAAAAGGATGGTTCCCCTATTTTTCCCAGTTGTGTTGAGTTGCCTTATTTTACCTCTCAGTGACACTATGAGCCTAGGGCTTATCAATATATCACAGTGGGACAATTCACTCATGGCGCACTCCAAATGAAATATCCACAAATTGGATTACTGCCCCAAAGCACTCCATAATTCATGATTTCACTGCATAATAACAAGTGGGCTTGCATAGGAAAAGAGACATGGAATTTAGCATAAAGCCCTGTTTTTCCCATTTTATGCGATGAGAGCAGACACAAAACCAGTGGTTTGCTTATTAAGCAACACTAACCTCGAACCTCTCCATCCACGAGGGAATGCAAAGCTGTGAGCATTAGAGGGCAGCACAGTAACACTTTCCTTCCTTCAAGGAGAAGGATTTTAGGATGCCATCATTTCCAAGCGGTCCAGTTCAGACAGTTTTGTCAAACCTCTGGGAGTTTCATGTATCCTCCATTAAGAGATCTCTTTTCTTAAAGAGCTGCAGAACAGAGGATGTATCAGTCCAAGGAACAGGTGAAAAAACTGTACTTTTCACATTTTGGCTGCTCGTAAAGCTCCTGACCTTACAATCTCTCTATTGGCAAAGACTTATTTGTCCACTTGCACCTTGCTTTCTTAGCTCACACTTTATGTAGCTTTTAATCCTGTTTTCTGGGCATGGGCAGAATCAATACACTGCAATGACCAACAGACCAGCTGGGCCTTAAATGAAGCATTTTGTATCTTCCAGACACCCAAAGGAAGTCTGTCTTTGGAAAGGGCAAGTTTAAACATGAAAAGAACTAATGATCTGTAATAATGACAAATCACCCTTTCTGTTATCTAATTTACTAGTGCCAGGCACCTTCACATTTTCTATACTATGAGCAGAAGACTGGATCTTGGTAAATAATCCATAATTACAGTAATGTCAAATTAGGATTGATTCAAGAAGGCCATTTTTATCCAGCAGGTTGATAGATTTATTCTTTTTCTGCTTTTTTTACTTGACTATGTACAAGACAAGTCCATACAGTATTGGATATACACACAAGTGTTACAAAACTCCTCCCTTGTCCAGACAAGCCAGAAGATTGATCCAATTATAACAGGATGAGACAGCCCCAGCTCTGAATTAGGTGTCATGACGAGCCCAGCTGGAGATCTAGACCAAGAAGTGACCCGCAGACTGTCATTCTGCAGACCAGTGGGCTAGAAAAAAGATCAAGGAGGAGCTCATTGGCTTAATTTCCAAGCAGCCAGAGTTCCCCTCTCCACCTCCTGCCCACGCCATCCTCCTCATGGCACAGCAACTGGCTCACAGAGGACCAGCACTGATCAGAGGAAAATGCTGAGCATCTCACAGCTTGCTGCACTAGACTTTGAGTGTCCTGAGGTGATATAGCTGGGGGAGGTTTAGGAGGCATGAGTGACACAAAAAAAGGCATGCCCAGAACCAAAAGGAGGCAAGAAAATTCTTTCACAACTAATGAGAGTGGTGTGGTGTCCTAACTCCATCTTTCAGACAGGTGAGAAGATTTTTCTCCACAGTAAGAAAAAGAAAGCCTGTGAACAGATGCCTGAGGCCTGCAACACACATTGAAAAGACAAGGAGGAAAAAAAGAAGTAGAGAAAAAAGTCTGCTTGTATACTTTGAACAAACCAGCTGAGTGAAGGCTTGTATCATTGAATTAGCTTTTAAATCAACCAGACCTTCCATAGTCAAGGCCAATGCATTCATTCTTGTACTCAGTTTGACATCCTTTACCCACTCATTCAAACACTACCCGCTATCACTGAACTGCGCTGCAGGGTGCTTGACAAAACATTGAAAAAACAAAAACATACATAAATGAAACTTGGCATGGTATGTCTTTCTGCCTATGTAGATCAACAGCTTTGCCTTTATTGTGAATTTCTTCAAAACAACTTTCCTTTTCAGAAGAAAGTAGTAATTTAGTATTGTCCAGGGAAAGCTCTCTTATTTCATGCATTTAATTGTACCACAGATGACTGGAATCTGAGTGAGGAAACAGACACTTGTGTGAATAAACTGATTATGAACAGTCTTCTAAAACTTGATTTGAAGAAAGAAATGATACAATGTCTGATTCTTGATTGCCTCTTGGAGCCAGCTCTGGCTCCTGTTTGCTTCACATGTGACCTCACTGTACATGTGGAGGCCAGGTTATCTAGAAGGAATGTGTCAGGCTGCTTGTCGCTTTACATGGACAGGAGATTTAACCAAATGCATGTATGGATCATGTTGGTTGTATGGTTATATTTATAATCACCAAAAATAATATTATATACCTTAGATACTGATTTATTTATATATATATATATATATATATAAAAAATGTATACATTAGATACTGATTAGAAACATTACTTGATCTAGTGGAAGGTGTTCCTGCCCATGTCAAGCAAGCAAGCAAGTTGGATCTACACGATCATTAAGGGCTCTTTCAACCCAAATCACTCCATGATTTATGATGATTATACATATACAGCACCATCTACTGTATGGGGCTTTCTCCAACAGGATTTACCCCTTCATGGTAAAGCCTTTGGAAATTCTAGTAGAAAACTAAGTAAAGCCCAAGCATGAATATCAATTACTGTGAGATAAATAAAAAAGAAATTAAAAAGTGGCAGCTGGGGCAAAAGGATGAAATTTTTGCCATGATAGGCTGTAACAAGTTCCTTCACTCTTGGTCAAAAATACAGCGGGAATGTATCTTATCTAATATTTCCACTCCACCTTCCCTATTTCACTCATCTCACAATTTGTTTTAGTTCTCCATAGAGTCCTTCAGTTTCCTACAAGATTTTCAAGAGCAAGCAATGAAACAGTGCAGGCAATGAAGGAGCTATGGTTCACAGGGGATTTAAATGGAGCTACCCTCCACTTTCTACCCTGAGATGAGAGCAATTAACTGGTATGACAGCATAATATTTGAAGCCATGAAATGTCTTATTCCCAGTCTTAGCCTGTAAGGATTATCATGAAAAGCCTTGAAGGTCATCTAAACATTTATTAAGCCCAAACAATGGCTGTTGGTCAATATTTCTAAGACTGGCCTGTGTCACAGGCCACTTTTCGGATGATTTCAGCTCAACTCATCAAGTGTACAAAAATCAAATCAGGAGCCTCGACTATGATCTGGTAGGACTATGGATCCATTCCCAGCTTTTCCTGTGGAACTGGTTTGCTAAACATTGCCCATTTCCAGCACATAAGATTGGGAGTTCCAGTAGTTTCATTTTCATTTAGATCCACAAAAAACCCTTAAAAGTACAAAAGAGTACAGCAATGCAGAGAAGCAAGCACCAGTAAATGGACTGTCAGCTATTAAAAGTCTACTGCTTCTTTTTAGAAGGTGAAGACTCAGCTGCCTGCACCACCCAACCAAGTGAGCTTGGCTGACCATATGCAAGGTAATCATTCATCATTCAAGGTAATCAATCACTCTTTCCAAGGCACTGAAAGAGGGGAAGAAATCTTTTATATGGGACCAGAAACTAAATGACAGCAATCCAAGCCCACAAAAGGATTTCTGTTCCTAAGACTTGAAAAAAATCATGCCTAAAGCCTGTCTTATTCTGCATCTGAAAAACTGTAGTCAATTTTGTTTTCTTGTGAAAAATTCTTCACTGCTGCATCCAAATTTAACATCATAGCCTTAGGAGACAGTTCCCTGATTGTCCAGACAAATAATTTTTATTGCAGCTGTTTGCTGGTGTGTTTCTGTGGTAGGAAGGCATTCTGGGCCCGTGGTTGGAAGGCTCCCTGACCTGGAATTTGAGAACTCAAATGCATCTTCAGTGATGAAACTCCAGACATTCTGCTGTACTAACCACTCCACTTTAGGAGCTGTCTCCTGCCTAAACTTCATCACAAGCCTCATCAAAAATGTGGAAGTTTTGTGGCCAGCTTCCCTGATGTACCTGCTTTTCACGTTTACCAGAAGCATTGTGTTAAACACAAGGACTCTGGCAAACCTTTCTAAAAAGCACTGAAGATGTGAATCCTGCCTCCATTTAACAGAGGAGGCATATCTATGGTAGCATTCACCCAGGAGATCAGATGCCTGGCAGAAGTACAGTTTTGAAGAGTTAGCAATTTCAAATGCTTGCCTCCTACGAAACTACCTCAACAAACAGACTGTATTGGGGGTAGTATTCTGCCTCCCCTGTTGAAGAATGAAAGAAGATTTCTTGGAAAATGTGACTTTTTGCACAGAGAAAAGGCACAAGACTGAGAAATGAGCTTGCTGCATCCTGATTATAAGAATACAGTAGATATGCTTTAGGCAATGATTTGATAATACAGATAGTACTGACACTGCTTTTCTTCTCAGCATGGACATAAATAATTGTAACACATTCATTTTCTTGGTAATTCCTTAATTTCTAAGTTTAACCTGACTTGGAGAGGGTTCATGCTATTGGAAGAGACAGCAGAAGACATGCTTCCTCTCTTTTGGTGTCTCATTGTGGTCTTCATGACCTGCCTGATGATGAGTTTGTACAGCAGTACTCAGGCTTTTCCTTTGGAGTTGGTTGGAAGAATGTATGGATGCATGATCTGATGTGGCTTCCTTCTCTGTAGACCTCAATAGCTTTGTATGTCAATCTTGCCATCTGCATGGAGCACCCTACAAGCCTGGGACCAACGTCTTTTCCTCTTATGTGAGATGCAACTGAAGTGGGTGCTATTGTTTTTATACATTTTCAAACAGGTAATATTTGTCCTTGTTTATGTTGTAATGTACTTTTTCCCCACCTTGAGTAATCATCCAGTTGTGGAGGTGTTACAAACAGGTGTAGTTGCCCCACTGAAGCTACTGAGTAGAAGAGCATGCCTCCACTGGTTTTTGGGTTTGTTTTTTTTTTTTTTTTTTGGAAAATCACAGGCAGTGCTTGTCTAAGACATGTGGGTTGTGTATTTTGGTGATGAGATTCCTGTATACTGGAGACCCACAAACCTTTTCTACTCCACTGAAAGTACATGTTCCACATAAAGCATTTATGTACTACAGACTGAGGGAAAGGCCTGACACTTTTTCTTCTCCTAAACTGAACACACATATGTAATTCATAATTATGGAAGCAGAAAACAACTGGTAAAGACATACCACAATGAACTCTGCTGCAGAACCATGATATATGGTTTTGGGGAAAAGATATGCAGCGTTTATGTTGCTTCACTTTTAAGGTGAATCTTCCCTCTGGAGTATAGGATTTATTTTTTCCTTGAGAACATGTCTGAAAATATCTCCAGCATGGTGCAATCTATCTCGTTAGGAAAGCAAAGAGAGCTCATCGGAAGTGTATTTTATGATCTCCAAGTATAAAAGCTCCCTCAGATAGGGACAATATGACAGCTGGCAGACAAGCAGCAGACTCTGTCAGAGATGAAGAAAGCTATTCAACTATTCTTTAAATTGAGTAGCAGGACTTTTAACAAGCAGGGCCTGCGATTCCCATGACAGTACGTTTAGTGCACGTAGCTCTGCCATCACCTTTGTTTAAGTGGTACTCTGCTTCAGTCAGTCCTGTTTTGGGTGAACACACAGTCTTCTTCTAATCACTGCCTTGCAGAACACCATGTGTAATTCCTGGATTTCACAGTTCCACATGATCTAGTTGGGTGTTGCTCTGTAGGAAGGTCACCACTGTGTGTGTGAAGTGCTGGAGTGATTGGGGTGGCAGGGCAGAGCTGTGCCAGCTGCAGGAGATGGGCAAAGGTGTGAATGCAGCATCAGCTCAGGGACCCACTGCTCAGGAAGGGTGAAACCAATCGGTTGGAGCATGATATTTAAGGGATAGAGAGAAAAGACTTGGAGTGACTGAGTAGAAAAAAACACATTGAGACAGAAAGTGAGTCCCTCTGGGAAAAAAACCCCAAAACCTTAGAAACATGTCCTCTCGTGGCAAAACTACAGTGACATTAAACATGATGGAATGAAGCATCAATGAAGGAATTTCTTTCAATGAATCTTAATTCATAAATATACTTAAATATTTCTGTTTTGATCTGTTCTCCACTAATTACTTTTAAGGCAAATTCCTGACCTTTCAACTACTTAGTCAAGACCTGAATACAATTATGATCAAATTCTCTTATTCCCTGGACAATTGTAAAAAAGGGAAAAATAAGGAGGGAAAAAAGGAGGGTAATAAAGAAAAGCACGCGCTTTTTGCAGTACAGCAAATCAAAGTCTTACAGTTGTTTAATATCTGTCTTTATTTTCTCCTTATCAGCCCTTTTTGCCACTCCTTTACTTCCTGTAAGGAAGATGGCCAGCTGCCTAATTAGGGCCCAGCAGCTTGAAATGCAGTTTCTTTGTGCCAGAGATCTACCTGACGTCCCAGCCCCTGCAGAGCATTCAAAGAGAAGTTGTTCCCTTGGAAGTTGCTAGCCTTCTCCCTGCAGGCTTCTCGTGAGGAGGTGAGGATGCTCCAGGCTCCTCTGCTTTGTCTTGCTTCACTATTTCTATTAGTGTTACGATCCTTACAGTCTCCTCATCATTTTTTTACCCTCCCTTGTGGCTGTTTGTTTTCTAGGCCTGTGGCAGTTTCTCAGTGAGGAGATGGGCTGTTTATTTCACATGGACCATCCCTAGCGCATGAATCTGGCCTGGGGAGTTTTGATACTGGCTAGAAATAAACCAGCATGGGAATCTCGATTGCACAAGGCCAGGCTGTGCTTTACCTTACTTTTCAGCTTTCTGGTCTCTTTCCCTTTGCTAGTTCTCATATAAAGTTCTCTCTTTCTCTTTCTCTTTCTCTTTCTCTTTCTCTTTCTCTTTCTCTTTCTCTTTCTCTTTCTCTCTCTCTCTCTCTCTCTCTCTTTCTTTCTCTTTCTCCCTTTCTCTTTCTCTCTCTCTCTCTTTCTCTCTTTCTTTCTCTTTCTCCCTTTCTCTCTCTCTCTCTCTTCCTTTCTCTCTTTCTCTCTTCCTTTCTCTCTTTCTCTCTTTTCTTTGCACAAGACAAGGGGGGACGCAGCGGGTAGTTCTGCTCCCAGGCCTGCGAGCTGTGGCTGGGGATGGCCCACTGTGATCTCACAGTGCTGGATTTTGGCGCCAGTGAGAACAGATCTAGTGAAGGATTATGACGTCTCATAGCCATAGAGATGGTCTGGGAGTGGGAACCTTACCCTGACAAGCTGGGAAGGTTTCCTTCCAGGGGGACCTGAGCATCTGTTCCACCTGCCCCCCGGCCAGCCAACAACCGTGGCCTTTCTCCCTCTGCTTGCTCAACATCCGCAGCCCCAGTGCTAATGAGAGGGAGCAGCTCAACATCCCAAGCAACCCCGTCTGCAACTTCCAGCACCTTCCAGGTCTCTCTTGGCAGCACATGGCAGGCGGTGCCAAAGAAGGCACGGGGGACAGCGGCTCTGCTGCTGGGGCAGGGCCGCTGAAGGCGGCGGTGGGCTCGGAGTGCCCCATCTGCCTGGGCGCCGTGAGGAAGCCGGCCTTCGTGGCCTACTGCATGCACCAGTTCTGCTTTCGGTGCATCCGGCACTGGGCCCGGGCCAGGGAGGACTGCCCCGTGTGCCGGCAATCTCTGGAGCAGGTGCTGCACTCCGTGCGGGGCGACGACGACTACGAGCTCTTCGTGGTGGGCCTGCCCACCCGCCTGCGCAGGAGGATGGCCGCCGACAGGTCCCGCAGCCGCTGCCCTCAGCGCCGCTACGATCTGCGCCGGCGGCCGGCTGCCGAGCCGCCCACACCTGGCCGGAGAGGTTCCAGGGGCACCAGGAGCTCCCCGGGACAGGGGGCAGCTCCAGGGCCATCCAGGATCCTGGCCCAAGCAGTTCCTGAAGCCAGCAGTGCCCAGGAGCCATCGCGCAGGACCAGCCCTGGTGCTCCTCCAGACACGCACGATAGCTCAGAGTAGCTCTATCGTTTGCAATGAATGGAAAGGAATGGGTGACTGTGGCCTCTCTCTCCACCAGCCCAAAAATTTGGACTTCTTGACCCGTTGAGCAAAGCTGCGTATATTAATCTTAAAAAAATCGGGTAGTTGTCCTACAGAGAGAAAGGTGAACCAACATACCCCTGAATAAACGTCTTAATAAACTATAAAATATCCATGTTCAATATTAATGTCATTAAGATAAGAGAAAATAGAAGGTGTCTATTCAGACCTTGATTACTACATGTCTTAAAATGAAAAAAACCCTATATGCTCCTTTGCGGTATTTAGGCCATGTTGTCCCTTTTAGAACTGAATGGGAATGTCAAGGAAAAACATATTACCAGGAAAATAGAACTAAAAACATGTGTCAGGAAATACACTTTATGTTTGTCTGAATCTGAAAAATATCATGCATATGACATCTAATCTGCATTGAACATTTGATTTCCAGTATGATTCAGATAACCACATGATATTTCCTTACTATCGTCGACCAAGAAATTAGAAAGTGTCTTTTGTTTTGTATGTTTCCCAGTAATAATAACTCTGAGCACTGTGTTTGTTGAGTGTAATTAGTACAGAGTGGAGTTTTACACAATATTAAGTGGTAATATAATTACAGAGGCAAACTGTCTCCTAACACACAGTTAAGTCAAATTTCCTATGCAGAAGACTTTGTATTATGGTTGATACATATTCATAAGCAGACTCATTTGATGTCATCTCTCAGCTAAAAACAAAAGAAAAACTAACTGCCCATCCTTCACAATTACTCAAATTTGCCATGAATCCAAATTGGATATTTGTAGTCTTTTTTCCCTGACTGATAAAAATGTGGCCCTTTTAATCCCATGATTGAAGAGAGACATCTCTCCATTTTCAATGATTTAAGGTCATTATACATAGCCAAGCTTAAAAGATTTTGTTTTATGAATAACATAGCAAGCAGAGATACATTAGAAGAGAGAAACTGGTTAAGCATTTGGAAGATCCATTGCAGCCTAGACAAAATAGATAAACTGCATTAGGGTCCTGAAGTCCCTGGAGCTGTTAGCACCTGGGACAGTATTAAGGGCCAGTATCAAAGATGCTGCCCTCCAGATATTGCCTAATGCTGCTGTTCCTACTGACGGTTCTGTTCCTGTTGTTTTCCTCTATATATTTTTCTTCTCCAAAAGTAAAACATAAGTGAACAAGAAAACTCAAGATCAGTTAAGAGATAACTGATGAAAAAAGGGAGAAATGTAAGAGGCGAATTAATAACAATAACACAGGAGGGTAACAACAGATTTTTCTATCAGGACATCTGCTTTTAGAACATAACACAAGCTTATTACATAGGCTGGTTTAAGGGGGGGTGGTGAAAATGAACAGCAAAAATTCCCTAACCTGTAATTGAGAGAGCAGGGTACAACTGGGAGTTTACGTTGGCTCTGTTGGTAAATTTGTCCTTGGGTTTTTGGAGTATATACACGATGATTGTGTATGATCAGTGTATGACAGACACATCTATGTTACAGTAGGAATAGACAGAAAATTTGGTTGTATAGATGACTAAAGATATTTCTTCTCAGGAGGACAAATCCAATATATAGATGTCTTTTGCAGTTTGGGAAACTAGCCATGAAGACAGCATCTTGGAGGAAGGCATTTTTCTGCATTTAAATTCATATAATGCTTTAAAGATAATAAAAATTCTTAGATTTGTAGGACTCCTTTCTTCATGACACCTTGGCCAGAGAATTTTATTCTGCGGGCATTTGAGCAGCTGAATTCCACACAGCAAATATTTGAAGATTCCTTATTTTAAGAGAGAAGTGGCCAAGCAATAACAGGCATTGATTTTACATCTGTTTGGCTGTTCAGATCAAAAATGCTTCTGCAATCATCCAGCTGAAGAAGAAGAGCATTAGCAGAAGGTGCACCTGCCAACCAGAGTTATTCAGCACTGAGTCAGATCTGTCAAACTCTGCATCAGATCAGGAAACTTTATTCAACTTTATTGAATTGTTTTACTTCAGTTTTTGAGACTACAGATAATGTTATTACACCACTTAACTTGATTGTATGTGATCCATATTATAGGTTGATTTATAGGCTGTTTCAAGGACAGGTGAATCTAAAACCAAAAGCAGGTTCTCAGGTCAAGACACAAATGGACATCCTTTTCAAAAGCAATTTACATTTTCTTAGTGAAAACATGGTAGGTAAAATTTAGAAACCAAATAAAACTTCAGAAAAGATACTCGAAAAAGAGTAAAATACTTAAAGCCAGTAAAAGTAATAAAAGGGATCGTCACAGATCTCACAGAAAAGGTTGAGTAAATATAGCCATGCAAAGAAGTAAAATCAAACACAGATAACTGAGCTCATTAAAATTAACACCAATAATATTGTGACAAGCTTTAATATGGCATCTTCTATTCTTTCTTCAGTCTTTCTGTTACACCCAATGCAGCTATTCCAGCACCTGCTCATTTCCCTATCTGTTCATCAGCAGCTCTGCTTTTGGGACAGATATTCCATGGTTGGATCAGTGTTATAGCCCAGCAGGGCACAGCTTGATGCACAACCTGTTTGTGACCCAAACCACAAAGTCTTTGAGCTGCCACATGGCACGCACAAAACACATAAGAGCCCCAAGAGTTACTGAGAGCTCTTAAAATCTCTCTCCAGAGAGCTAAGTGTTACTTCTCACCAACTGTGTGAGCACAAACTTCTAGGACAGCTATAATTAAAAGTGCAGCAGAAAATTTTTCTTTCAAACTAGATAAAATTTAAGTCCAAATTAGGCCTGCATCCTGATAATAATTATCATGAGCTTAGGTAAAGTGGTTCCAGGCCAAAGCTCTGCTAAATTACAGCATCAGAATACATCTGTCTGCTTTGTGCTTAGCAAGGTGCAAATGTCTAAAGACTTTACTGCCTTTTATTGTTTGCATCATCACAAGTGTAGTGCCTGGCACCAAAAACTGACGTGCTATTAAAACAAAAGATAAACATAGTAGTTGAAAAAATAGTAAACAAAAATAAATGTGTTGTGTTATTCATGTTAGGAAGAGGGTTGTGGAGGAAAATTGTGTCTCATAAGTCATCTAGCTAGGGGGGAAAGAAAAGGAAGCCTCCAGAAACAGCCAAATTCTGTCTTTGATGCCCTGTGGGAAGCAGGGGAGCCCAGAGGGCTGTCCAGCAGTGCAGGAGTGTGGGCACATCCTGTGACACTCAGTCATTGGGCTGGAGGACGACCATGAAAGTATTTTAAACAACTTAAACTGAACAGAAAGAGGAGAAATAAGAGGAAGTTTTTTCTCCCAGACAATATGAATTATCAGCAGTTAGGTGAGAAGGAAAGAGTAGAAATTGTTCAGTTGTTGTAATAGAGAGAAATCACCATGGGGAGGATTGTCCTTACACTGCTGTTTTTCAGCATTCTCCTGAAAAATCCAGAAAGTGGAGACATGCATAAGATATCAAGGTTTGCTGGTGATATAATAATATTCACAGCTGTCAAAACTAAATTGACTGCAGAGTTACCGAAGGCTTTTGATTGAGACACAAAGCATCTGATGAAAATTCTATTCAACAAATGCAGAGTCATGCACAAAAGGAAAATACAATCCTAACTTTATACACAAACAGATGATGATAAGCTTAAAATGAAATATTACCAGTTAGTAGTCATGGTAGATAATTCTCTGAAAACTGAGTAAACAAATGCAGAAAACTAGTAGAGCCTTTCTGCTGGATCTTAGGGACAAGGACTATCCTTCAAGAATTAAGAAATTCATCCACTAAACCTGTGCTGAACAGGACTCACAAAATTCACTTGTATATTCATTTTAATTGATGATCAACCTAGTAAAAAAAAAATCTGAAATCACAGTCCATGTTCTGAGTGAATGCTTGAGTAGTTTAAATTCATGTCTGTGTTGCTTGGGAAATTCAGGATAAGTATCAAGGATACAACTTTATTTCAGTCTAACCTGATAACATGAGGCTAGGTTAACCCTGAGGACTCTCACCATGAAAAGTTTTGGTTCCAAAAAACCAGTGAGATTGAGAGGGATCCATACTGGGATATATGGTAGGGCACAAACTGATGGAAACTTATTGTCTCTGTGCCTCTGACAAGGCATGCCAGCCAGAGATGCGTCTTAAATTCTATCCCACCAATTCTGTCACACAGAGAAGCACAAATCTAAACATATGACCATAATAATTCACTTGAGACAAAGGAGGGCCCTTTTCTCAAGAAACCTCCCCCATGTTATGAGCACAACACACACAAACACATTTTGATTGCTCAATCAAAGTGCAGTCATCTCTCCTTCCATGTGCAGTGTAGGGATCCTCCTGTGTGTACATACTTTGCCCTTACTCCCTTCCTAACACTTAGCAGAAGCTTGGAATGCCTGGAATTCTACCTTCATTATTCTTGGCAGGAAGAACTGGAGTGAAACTTCTGTCCAGCGAGCACAAGTTTTTACTATAGAGGTAAAAAAATAAATAAGCAACTACACAAAACCATGCAGCTTTTGACAGTGCAAAAAGCTTCCAGAGCTGAATGTTTTTGCATTCATAAAAATGTAATTTTGGCTAAAAATAGACTAGCAAAACAAATAATTCAAACTGATCTCAGAATCTGATCTCCATGGCACAGCAGGATCTCATGGAAGAGCAGCCAATTCAGTATAAACCTGTTCAGTCCACTCTTGTGCCAAGTGTGTGCACATCTTTGGCTAGCACAGCTAAGGACTTCCTCTGGGGAGTGATCTCAGATACATTCCTTTTAGCTAAGGAGAAATTTGGATCCCGGTCACAAGTGGTTATGCTGGGCATTGCATGGGAAAAATAAGTTAGGTACAATCTGATTTCGAGAAAAGCTACCAAAAACTCTAAAAGTGCTGCTAAAAGCAGGTACTACAGCATTTTGGGGGAGGTATTGAACTGTACTCAGCAGTCAGAGAGAGATAGACACCAAAATAGCACCCGAGCAGGATCCATTAACACAGCAAGTGAGCTTTCCGTGGAACTGCTCCATTGGTTGGGAAGAGACACAAAACACCACTGCCAGCACTGTCCTGCTGCCTCCCTTGCATCTGCTGAGTGGATCCCAAGTTCCAGCCTTCGTCTGAACCAGGTCTTGATTTTCCAATAGCTGGATGGGTAAGTGGGGAGGATGGGGGTGATATCAGAGTTGAGAGTCATTAAGGAATATTGGAAACCCGATTGTTTTTTTTTTTCTGGAGCTGACCAATATTTCTAAACAAGGCAGAGGCAGCTGAAAGTTGGGCTCAAGCACTTATAAGCACAAGTAGCTACAGGCACAGATGTGTAACTACAATTTTAAATAGAAAAAAATAAAGAGGAAATATTTACTTTAAATCTGTATAAGCCAGGCAGCATCAGTCCAAATACCACTCAGAGAAAGCTAGAAGCTAAACCAGGCTATCCACTCCAAATATTGATAGAAATGTTACATCTTACCTTTACCTCTGGGCAGAAGAGAAAACATAAATACAAACTCTTGATAGCCTGTGACAGCCTGACCCCCTCAAAGCCGAGTAACACATACAGCAATTGTACTGCAGGCAGAGCATTTAGGTCTATTGAAACTTGCATTCAAAACACAGGCCATTACATGCCTGTGGATCACAGAGGTTTTTTGCCAGGCTATATCTGATCTGTCTATGATTGCATGAATCTAAATCAGTCCCTTGCAGGGAAAGACAGGGGTGGGTTTGAGGGAGATCCAGCAGATGGTTGTAAACCAGCAAGATTTTCAAGTTCTGTTCTTCACTTTTTGGGAAAGAGCATATGGAAACCTTGCCTATGTCAGCTGTGCTTTTGTAATTTTACACGTAGTATATTTTGCAAACATTTTTTAATAATAAAGACATAATGTGATGCATTCCAACCCAGTCTTCACTTTTCTGCCCTTAGTTACTGCTTTGCCCCGGGAGACAAGTTTTGTTGTTAGGAAACCGCTGTGCAATCAAAATTTTCCAAATAAAATTTTTCATTTGAAAATAAAACATTGTTATTAAAAAAGACTTTTAACAATTTACTTTATTCAGTACCTGGCCTTCCAGCAAATTACTTTCTACCCTATACTGGTTCCCATGAGTTGATTCTAGCATATCAGACATCCCCACCACTGAGCTGCTCATGAGAGCTGAAAAATTCAGAGACTGTGCAAGCCCTCTTGGACATGGCATCCCTCTCTGTAAGAAATTCTTCAGGATGAGAACACACTGAAAAATATTATAAAATATGGCTTTAAAATGTTAAACCTGTTTTATCTACAGGATTATTCCTTACTGGACATTAATGGTGGTATTATTCCTTCACTGCCAGATCCATCTACAATGCCTGAGTCTCTCTCCCACATTTTAAAGAACATTTTATTGAAAAATTAGGATAATTCTCAGCATCATAATCTGCCATAAGACTTTCAGAGTTCTCCGACCTGTAGCTATTTTCCTCTAAAGAGAAAAACACCTAACCATTATCTTTTAATCAATGTCATTAGAACTTCTAAAGTTACTACTCAGGTTAAACTGTGTAATTTTGCATTTTCAGTACTTAAAAATTATGATCTTGTGTATTGTTTTTGGTGCAAAAGCACTTTACAATTTCACAAAGAAATAACACAACAAATTTATAGTCTAAATAAAGAGAACTTCAAATGCTCTTTAAATGCATCTAAAAACTCCTTTCTTCATGGACCTGCTGCTAAATACACTGTCAAATTCATGTGGGACTAAATGAGAATTTAAGAGTACTAAGTAGAAGCCATAGCATATAACTACCTCAAATGAAGTAAGTGTATTATACATTACATATACATTACATATACACTGAGTTCAACTCTGTCTTGGAGTTCAGAGCCTTATTTAATTGGTTGCAATACCTGCTCAAGGATCATAAAATAATTTGGTAGGGAAAAAACCCCCATACTCCTTACACAGGTTGCTGGTGCATGGTATCAATAACAAGCACATTTCCAGCTCTCCAGCTTCCCTGCCATACCCAAAACCATCAGGGTGCAAATCGCACTCCGTCCTCCTCTGGTCCGGCATGGCCTTAGATCTCAACGTGGCAGGAGAGTCTTGAAGGCAATTGCTAAACCCCAAATTTCATTTCTGCACTTAGTTAAAGGGAGACTGTTTTAGAGCTGGTACAATTAGCATGGCCTCAAATATGACATTGATGAGGAGCTGGATAGAGCAAGACAAGAGTGAGAACAGAGTGTGTTCACTGACATATGAACATTTCCATGGTTCACAGCCTTTTCCCAGGAAAAGGCTGTCTTTCAGCTTCTCAGAGATTTGGAGATGACCGCTGGGGGTGGCCATGCTGTAAAAGCAGCAAATATAAAGATAAGGCCATAATTATAGATATAAACTCTAGTGCACTGCTCCATGGAAACTGTCAGTAGGTTTCCAAGGCAGCCAAATCAAGAAAAGAACAAGGCTTTAAAAGGGTGCAAAGAACAACAGCTAACAGCTTGATGTCTAAGGAGGTGAATTTTGGAAAGTGCTTAAGCCCAGCTGAAAGTCAATGGCAGTTGTGCTCTTAAATCACTGGGGACTTTCTGAAAAGCCCAGCCAGAAGCACTGGGGCTTGATGTGTGTGACTGATTATTCATTGTCCCACACAGCTGTACTTTCATTCTACCCTGTGCTCTGCTCTGCCCCTGCTCCCCGCTTCTCTCTCCCACAGATGCTGTGCTTCAGAGGACTGTGATTCCTCCTCATCCTCCTCTTCCTCTCCCCGCCCTTCATATCCAGCTGCCCAGCTTTATATCCATCAAACAGTCCAACAGCTCTATGGCCTCTCTAGCAATCAGCAACGTGATGCCAAAGCAGTGTCTGCTCTCAGGGCCAATCACCAAAGAAGGTTCAGGCTGGCAGGGAGCAGCAGCTGTGATCCATTTCTATCTCACAGATATTCCTGTCTCACAGATATTCCAGCCCGAGTTGACAGCAAGAGGAGGGAGAGCCCTGCTGATAAGTACAGCTAACATGGTCCTTAAGAAGGGCTCTGAGGAAGTGAAAAAGCAGAACTTTTTTCTTTATTTTTTCCTAAAAGAAGCAATTCAAGAGTGGCTTGCTATTTTGGAAGTTCTTCCTACCAAACTGAGCTGACCTTGGGCATTACATTGCTTTCCAAGCTTTCAGCCATTCCATTTACATTAAAAGCAAGCAAAACACTCCAGTGTGCCAGGGTATTTGACATCTCAGTAGAAGCTGCAGCAGCCTAAAAGCCCAGGTGTTTTTAGCAAAACAATTGGAAAATGCCAAAGCAATAAGAAGTCTTCTTGAGAAAAGTACAAAGACAGAAGTTTAGTACGAAATTAAATCATCCTTGTAAAATCAACATGTACTAGGTGAAATTTATAAGATTTTATACTCTAAACAGAAAACAAGTCCCATAATACAACAGGTTTTTCATACACACATGTAGAAGCCTATAAACTATGCAATAGGAATTCTCTTCAAGCCGTTCTCTAGGACTTTGGCAATGAAATAAAAAAAAATGTTAAGCCAATATATAATCAATTATAGGAAGACTTTTTTCCCTACTTTCTGTGTCTGGAAATTTCCAGGCAGTGAAATCTCCTCCAAGATCAAAATGTGATAAGTCTTTCATGGCAGTTGCCAAAGGACTGAAAATATTTTGAGCATGGATAAGAAAATTTCCCCTTCCACCTTGAACAGACCTGGAATTTGGTTTTCAGCGCATTTGCCACTCTAGGTCTAGTCTGAAAACAATGAATATAACCACTTTAAAATGAAATGCTCTCAATATCTTTTAAAGAAATAAACATGTCAAGCATTCCTTTAACTTCGAGTATAACTACGATTTAAAGCCAGTGATTTATTTAGCTGATTTATAGCGAAGTCTTACAGCCATACTTTTTTTTTTTACTCTGAAAAATAAATATGTATTTATGTTCTGTTCTTCAGCTGAAAATTGATCTCCCTCTCCACAAAATTTGTGTGAAGAGAGAATCGTCCTTCAGGACACTGACCCAGTGAAATCTCCAAGAGAGGATTTAATTGCAGAGACACCATGCAGATTATCTTTCTGTTCTCAGATATGTGGATCTGAACATTTAATACAAAAGGTAGCTAAAATAAAGAGTCCTGACTGGAAATCAGTGTTGGGAAGTGGTTTTTCTTGTTGCATTTATTAGTGAGATTTGTTGCTCCAAGCTCTTATTTCAAAAGGATTCAACTTATTTTCACAGCAGTACTTACTGAAACATTTTTGGGGGAAGAGCTGAGGTTCACACATTTGCTTCACTGTTACTGAGAGGTTTCTGAGGTAAAGTTTTACAAAAAAGGTATCAACAGATTCCATTTGGACTTTAATTACTATTAATAATAAAAGAACCAGCACCATAACAACCTGTAGTTAAACTCCATTTCTCTAACCCTTGATGATTTTGGCAATGGCTTGTATATCTTTGCAACCTGCTGCACTTCCAGGTACAAGATGATCTGACAGACACATCCACAGCACCAGTGTGAGGAATTCACATCCCTGAATGCCTGAAAACTCCCTGCACTCTACAGGATCAATGAAACAAACATCACTTATTTCATAAACTCAGCTCATTCCTGGTAGAACCTTTCAGAAGTTGTGTGTCCACAACAGCTTTTGCTGTGTGGGGGTCAGATTTTCTGGGGAGAGGAGGAGGAGGAGGGAAGGGCAGAGAAGTGGAGGAAGGCAGGGTCCCTGTGAGGAAATGCTGGAGCTCCATTGGACATGCCATGTGCTACTGATCCCAAGTAGTGGGCAGCAAAGTCCACAATACTGGAAAACCACAGAATCTTGTCCCAAATTTCAGATATAAGACATTGGCCTTCTGTACCTGTCTGAATGAAAATTATCAGACCAAGGGCAGGAAAGCATCCAGCCAGCAATGAATGGAGAGAACAGCACTGGCACCACAAGGATGATTTTTCTTCAAAGATGTTGAATGAGATCAGTCTTTTTACGTGATGATTGACCCCTGGGCTCCAAGGAAAGCAGGCTTAGACCACCAGAAAGACCAGGCTATGGGTTTCCATCCCAGGAGACCAGTCAAGTGAGGTAAAGGAGGTGGAGTGATGAGGGAGTGAGCCTGGTGAGATATGGGTGCCTTTATCACTTCTAAGCCACTCTGGAACAGGCTGCACTTTTCATACCTCTATGTTTCTTTTGGGACTTGACTAATCACCTCCTAAAGGTCTTAGCACATGAATAATGCCCAGCCTGGCTTTGGATGAAGGTCATCCTCCCTGTTTTCACACTTTGCCCTTGAAGTCTGATAAACTGCCGTGATCAAGTAGAACTTATTTATGAATCTACTTATTTAAAGTTATAACCCTCACATGGCTTTTAGCTCACTTTCTATTTTCAATTCCTTGCCCATCTTCAGAAATTATCTTTGAGATGTGATGAATTTGCCTGGCAAAGAAAATAGTTTTGTCTGAATTTTTAATACAGTTATTTTGACCTTTTTCTTCAAACACAGATAAGGCACTTAGAGTTATCTCTTCTGTCAGACATCATCACCTTTTCAGAGAAGTACTTTTGAGAAGTTATGATAAATGTTTCAGTTTGCATTTTCTTTAAACTGTTGAATATGAGGTGAGGAAATTAGGCACAGTCTTAAATATATAGTGAACTAATTATGTAGAAGCATAATACAGAAACAAAAATTTGAAAATAGAACACTGTTAGACATTATAAAAGTTATAGTCATAAAAATCAGAAAATGTTGTTGATTTCCAATGTCTCATTTATTTCAGCTCCCTGGCACCTTAGGATCATTTTCTGTAGGATTTATGGTCTTAATGTATCTTTTTAAAAAATTAAATTTAAATAGAGATAAGTAGGGAGGTTTTTATAGTTTTGCTGAGAACATAATTCTACTCCTTTTTCTTCTCAAACTATTTCAACCATTTATCATCTTTTTCTCCATATGTATTGAACAAATTATTGTTTTTCACTGCTTCTAGTGCATTTGAAAGTCCTGCATCATATTTGTTCTCCTTCATTAAATTCCTCCAAATGTTGTTGGTTCCTCACTTCTTTCACTCTCACTGTGATCAAAGAATTATCTACATTTGAAACAATACACCCACTGCAATAAAATCTATTTTTTTCCCAACACACAGCATTTTCATGTGATTCTTTCCCTCTTTGGAAGCATCCAAAGCAGGCTTACTGCATGCAAGAGAGCAGAAATAGCAATAATGTACCAATAAGAAAGCAAAGGGGATCCAGGGAGGCAGCCACTTAACTTTACATTTGTTGTGACAACAAAGAACTAACCACAGGTGAAATATGCACTGAGTAAAGAGGCAAACCCTGTTTACTTGGTATAATGCAAAATCACATTGTGCCACTATATTAGGAGTAGCTTGGAGCAGGACTCTGTTCCTGTGGCATTTGGGGGTCCCCCCAGGATGTCTTTGCTCCTGCCTGCCAACCTGATCTGACCCTGCTCATTCCTTGGACCTTCCCCACTGGTGGCATATCTGCAAGCAGGATGCTGTGAAACATTAATTACCTGCTGTAAGAATCAGCTTTGGAAACATGACAGATAAAATTCACTTGGAAAACAGGTGGACTGCTACTGCAGGGTTCAGGGCAGGATCTCAGTTTCATTGCCCACCATCATCATCATCATGAAGTGGAAATCAGGCACTCTGGCTAAGGAATGCCTTGAAAACTAAAAATAAAAAGTATTTACTTTCTCTACATTTAAATGCTCAACAGAATATATCTTGTAATTTTGGAGGTATTTGATCTGTCAGTGTACAAATTCCATACCAGATAAAAATGTTGGGCTGTGCAACACAAAAATGGATACTTAAGCACAGTAATGAGATTTTTTAAAGATTGCATACATTATAAAAATGATCTTTCTGTTGTTTTATTTACAGGTGGATCGTTTACATTCTCAGAGGAATAATTAATTTGGAAAACACTTAAATATTCCACCAGCAAATGAAGGCTAGTATTTTTTCCATAACTGCCACAATGACAGCTGATTTCCCTATAAATAACTTTGAGCTGTGGAAGAAATACACTGCAAGATATAATATATCTTGGCTTATAAAATAATTACACCATACTGGAATGAGGACTGAATCTGCTACAACAGCTGCAAAGTCTCATTTGGTGTGCAGGGTCTTCTTTGGGTCATAGAATCTCACTGCATTTTTTGGTTGTGGCCTCCAAGGCACCACCTAACTCAAGGGCTATATTGCATCTCAGGTAGGCTGGATCTATCTGATGGATCCATCACAACACCAGACTGCTCCCAACACAGATCAAGACCTTTTTCTCAGAAGATGTCACCTGAAGTGTGCTGTGTATGTGGAGGGACACGGGGAGAGTGAGGTGTTACCGATACAGGATGGACAAGCTGCAATGTCTGTGCGTAGTAGAAGCAGACAGCTCATGTCTTGCAGGGTGCAGCTCCCTGCCAGATGATCCCACTCATGGTAGGGCCTGATTATCTGACTCCTGAAGAGATCCATTACTTAAGGCCCTTCAAGTTACCAGATGAGCCACAAGAACCTCAGCAGAGAAGGATCCAATTAATGGAAACCTTCATGGGCTTCCTGAGAGGAACACAATTCCCTCGTGAAACCACAGCACTGACTGCATGGTTAACAACTGCTGGGACCCTGGATGCCCTCAGCACACATAAATGTAGCTCCTAATCTTGGTAATTTCTACTATTATTACAGGATATTCTGTCTGGTATTTGTCACCCATGGCACCAAGTCTGAGATGTGGCTGAAAACTGCAGCATGGGCAGTCAGCAGTAACTGTGGTGCACCAAGGGGAAGTTCCAGACCCTTTAAAGGACTTAATATAAATTGTCTCAACATTTTAAAAATGCTCTCAAACCTCTTCAGCAACAGGCTTGTCCAAAATTCCCATTTACTACAGGTTATTGCAGCCTGCTGATTGGAAAAAAATATAGGTCCTCGATTTCCATATTGTAAAAAGAAAAGGAAGAAACTCAAGAACAGGCATCACTGTCGTGAGCAGCTGCTACTTTGCATGCATTTTTCCTCCTCTACATGATGAATATTATTAGAAAAATATGAAAAAAAGTGACTCATAAAAATGAGTCACAAATATGTGCCATAGCATGTATATAATGACAATGCTGGCCCAGGTAAAACTAATATTCTGACTTGCCCTTGCATTGAAACCAAATATGCCCAGTTCTAGAAATTCTGGCTTTGAAACAAATTAGTAGATCAAAGTACTAAGTCATGTTAAAACATATTTTTTAATTTGTTTTTTTACTTTAGAGTGAACTGGCTAGAAGGGAAAAAAATCCTGCTGAGTGACTGAAGGAAGACAGACACAGGTTGTGCTGAAAAACAATGTCAAAGTCATGTAATACTCTGCTGAAATTTCAGTCCTGACTTCATTTATTGCTTTTCTAAAATGACAGTAAGAAAATATTTTGTTTGCGGTGTTAATTATCAACTTGTCCATATCTTCTGATTCTGTTCATTGAAACATTTTGCTTCTCCCCATCAGTCAAATACCACTTTCCCTGTCTTGTACAGATCTATCCTTACCTTACCCCCAGCTTGTGTTTAGGAAGAAAATAAGTATTTTTCTTAAGCATAAGAAATCCTGGCAAAAGTAGGTAAGGTAACTAGCAAACAAAAAAAAGTTTATTGTGCTCAGTAAAGTGACCATCCTCCACTAATATTCTTATTTCCATTCATGCAATGTGTTACCCTGTACACAGGCCAATTGAATTTCAGAATATTTTTATTCTGAAGCTCGTGGGACAATTTGTTCTGAATTTTTATGGTCTGACTCAGAATGCAACTCAGCAAAGTAAGGACAAAAACCCGGTGGTGTTGAATTTATGCAAAAAGTTAATTAGATGAAAAAGAGGGATGCTGATTGTTATTCCAGCGGCTTAGAGATAACTATTGGCTTTTTGAAAAGCTACCTGATGTGGTTAATGCTACTGCATTTACCAGCAGAAATTTGGTCTACCCAAGTAATATTCTAGGACATTTTAGTTCACTCACCTGTTTCAAATCTGCATTACTGCCCCTTGCTGAACACCAAATCACTGCTGCTCCCACCATAGTCAGAGGAGATAAATACAGACCACAAGCTAAACAGGAAAGGGCACAAATTATACTGGCCCAAGGAGAGCTACAATAGCCATGAAAATGGGGAAAGTGATCTACTGTTTATATCCAATGCCTAAAAGTATTTCCTGCTTTCCTTGGGCACTTGAGGGAGTCAAAGATTTTCATATAGACTTTTGTTGTCCAAACAGTAAAGATATTTTAAACTTATTTTTACTTTTCAGTTCATTCCCTCAAGGTTCAGCTGCATCATTGCTGTGAGTGCTATCTGCTGTGTTAATGAGAATTTCTATTAGCATTGGAAAGCTGCACTCAGCAGCACTCTGTGAGCCATTGGCACTGCTCTTGCTTGGATACCCACTGCCTGGAACTTACACCTGTCTGATCTCACTACTCCAACACAGCAGCAGTCACCCAATTTGGGCTAGACCCTTAATGCATTTGGCTGAGAGCAACTTTGCATCTCCAGTGCAGGGTTTGTCTCATTACTTGTTAATTGAATCCTCTTTGCCATAATGTATGACCTAACAGCTACAGCAAATCTCAAACCTCAGCACACACAGGCTTGCTTAACGAACACAGAGTAAACTAAATTGCCTTTTTGTGTTTAATCACCGTCAGGAAGTGTTTGGTCCTGTGATCTAAAGGCAGCTTCCCTGTTGACTTAACTCCCAATTTGTTGTGAGGTGCCTCATCCTTTTACTTAACCTTGCTAATTATGAAAGCCCTTATGTGCCTCTTTTCCCCCCCTGCAGAGCAGAAATTCCTTTGAACTTGAAAATACTCTTTCAGGAAGCAAGGCAAAGAGGAGTCATGCTTCTCCTCTCAGGCACTTTTAGGGTACCTCTACTCTTTCCCCTGACACCTCCTGCTGGAGTCACATTGGGAGGTCAGGAGGAAGAAAGTCTTGGAGGAGACTCAGATTGCAAAGCTTCCACTGTCAATTAGTAATTTAAAGAATCTTCTTTCCCTCTGCCCAGAGTTACAAGTCTCAAAAGAGAGGGCCTGACTTTAATTATATTCCTGCATCTTTGTTAGCACATTGTAAGATTTGTATTTACTTTTGTCCTGGAAGTTTTGAAAACAGGCAAATCTTTTGCATAATATACTCAAATAGAATCATAATCTATATTTTTTGCTGTGATTTGAAACATTCAGAATGACAGACAACTCTGTTCACCTTTAAACATGTTGCATTCTACTTTGTGCTACTTTCCCTCTTCCCGCCTTGACTCTCGTACATACTTGGATGAGGAAAAATTCACTCAATTAACATTTGATAGGCTAGGGTAAATCCTAGCCTGAGTTTTAGGAGATATTGATAGAGAGGATAGATTTTAAAATCCTCTCAGTGTAAACAGAAAATATTTTTAGTTTCAGAGCATGCACTGGGGAGATTATTTCCATCTTATGCTACTATATTTTCAGCAGAACTTTAGTACTGTGGTGTGCCAGGTGCTGACATTAAATCTACAAAACCTATATTCAGCCAGTGAAAGCCATCTCAAGCTGATAAATGCTTGCAACCACTTACTCAAAAATTAAGTACGAGAAGTTATATTGTCTTCAACGTTAACTCAAAAGATTTGATCTGGTTAAGAACCCTCCCTGTGTGTACTTCTCCCTTCAAAAGTACTTGCAGCGTTACATGCAAAAATGTCAAAATAGAATAAGGAAAAATGAGTATCTGTTGAAGAATGATGTTAAAAACCCCAGATACACTAGTCTGGCAGCTATGTGTGGTGATAAGAGGAGAGAAAGGGGCTTTCTCCACCACTGGGATACTCACCCAGGGTGTAGATTCTGGTCAGTGAAGGTCCTCACGGTCCTGCAGAACCCCAGGACCAAGTGTCTACCCTTACTTAGGCAGCACATCTACTCAGTCTAACAGAATGCAGGGCAAGGAGCATCACTCAGTAGCCTAAGTGCAGAGGTGTGGAGTTGAGGCAAAAAGACACACAGATACTTTCCATCTTAGCCAGAATAAAACATAGATGTAGGTAAATGATGTTACTCCATTTCTTGTTTGGGCAATTACTCCCTGCAAGTGGTGACATGTTGGCCATTCATGGAACAAAGAGCAAAACCAGGTTTCCCTGGCATGACCCTACTCATCCTCCCAATAGGAATTCAAGTACCATCTGTCAGCTTCTGTTGGCACAAAGCTGGACAAGTCCAACGTATGGAATAGGGGAAAGAAAACAGAAACTGAAACACCACCTCCTACCTCTATGTCTGCACAGCCTGAACTGTCAGCCATGGTTATTGGTAATATGTACTTTAAAGTACATATTAAAGTAATATGTACTTCACCAAGGAAAGAGCTACCTCAATAAGATATTAAAAGGTTAAATCATTTTTTAAAATGATTAAATAATGTTTTAAATGAAAAAAACAGTGAGTTTCAAGTGTTGCAACCCATGTACAGAAGCCTTAGTATTTTAAATGAAAGAAGTGAAAATTTAGCAAGTACACTTGTCCTTGGCCATTTTCCAAGACATCTCAGCTGTTGCAGTGAATTTAAAATGTGAAATGAATCAAATATATGAGAATAGATCTTTCATAAGTCATTATTTTCTTCTTTAAATAATGAACAAAACTCCAACTTACCCTGGGAAAATGTCCCATTTTTCATACAACTTTAGGAGCCATTTCCTAGCTGTATCTCCCAGCACAATAGCTTCCAGCTTTAATTTAGATGTATCTGGACCATTCATGTTCTAGGTGTAAAGAAACAAAATAGGAAGGCTTGAGAAAATGAGGCACTTGAACAAGCTGCTTTCATTAGCAGGCTTGTCTGGGATATTCTCTGCTTTAGGGACTGACTGCTGCTCTTTCTGGATGAACACAAAAAAATATGGGTTGGGAAAAGTAGACCACATAAGTTTGGATCTCTCATTGATGAAGTGATAAATTAATGAAATCTGGAGTGAAATTATTCAGCTTTTTCATTTATTTTTTCATTCCATGATTTCCAAAGGATGAAGTGAGCAGCACAATGGTCAAGAAAGTTTTGCCATCGCAGTAAACTCAAACAACTGCTATGCAGAAGCAAAAGTTAAATCAGAAAAGGACACAAAACACAAAGGGAAAAAAAAGAGATGTTATATGTACTGCCAGAGAATGCTTTCCGAATAAGATAACATAGCGTAAAAAATACTTCGATTTTAATATGCCCAGGGTTTGGTCTATATATATTGTCCAGCATGAAAGTTTATTGAAAACAAGTCTTGTTTAAGTCAAAGAAATGCTCTGAAATTTCTCTGTGAAGGGATAATAAAAATTGTGCATATATTGTACCCTAGGGACAGTTTCAAACTTCATCCCCAGACTGGTTGTAGAAAATGCCCTTCCTGCTTTACTAAACTTATTTCAGCAGGCCCAAAATGTATTTACATGAGAGGTCATGAGAGCTGGGAGCCTCAGCAGAGAAAATGATAGATCATGGGGTTGTGTTTAAATCAATTGAAAAAACCCAAACCCAAATCTAACCCACCAGCAAACAAGAAAAGGAGACATATTCTTTAGAATTTCTTCAAAAACTTTACAATGTTAAAAATATGTAATTTTTTGTTGAACTAACAAAAGCTTAATTCCAAGATAATTGGTGCTCTACAATCTCATTTTTTGTCCTTGTTATTATATTTATTAATAGAGAGGGCATCCCATTTATATATATATACACACAAAACTCTAAACACTAATAGGAATTTAACTGATTGCAGTAATATTCCTTCTCTCTTGTATCTTGGCAAAACTATTTTTCTCTTTCATTGCTTCAACGTCTCTTCATGGTTGCTGCAGTAACAAACTAATTTTCTGATAAATTCATCAGGAAAAGTGCACTACAGAGAACATGTATAACTCTAAACCTGTCAGACCATCTCAATTGTAAGGCAGTTTTTCTCCTGGGGAAAAAAAGGAAAATTATATAATGTAATTGCACAGAGTGACAGATAAGTTATCATAATTTTATGCCACCAAAACCAACTTTCTTAGATGTGCTCAGCATCAGGAGATGCTCCCTTATGGACAATATAGATCATCTGAAGCTGTATTAACCACAGTGTCAACTAGGCTGACAAATCAAGATTTCTGGCACACTTGAGCCACTAAGGATTATGGATGAAGGAAAAAAATTTATGATAAAATTCATCTTCCAAGTTGTAGTGAACATTTTGCTGAGCAAATTCAAATGCCACAGTCTCCTTAATTCAATTATTTCAGTGGTACTCAAAATCTATAATATACTTGAAGCTGTAATCACTGTAGTTAAGCTTAAGATTTATCCTGTAAAATGTGAAACCTACAATACCTAAAACCAATGGCAAGTCCTGGATAACGGGAATAAGAAACTGCATTTTAAACATTTTATATGAACCTTCCTTTACTTTATTAAAGGAAATAAGGACATGATGAAAAATGTTCAAAATACTGATTTCTAAACTACCTTCTGTTGCCTCCTCTTCTTCCCCTGATACCATGAGAGGTTCCTAAAATGTAATTCAGAGTAAATATACAGTAAGTACTTTTGGCTTGCTAAATAAAGAAATATCTACAGAATCTCATCTTTTCTATAAAAAAACAACATTATCCCTTATTTTGGCATTCTAACACAGCTTAGCTGTGTATAGACCTGATCTTTGTAATTTTTTAACATTTGACTGTTTGATTTACAACTGGTAATTATGACCCAAAACTTTTTTGTTTAGGATCTGCTGTTCTTAAAAAAAGACCTTCAGTGTAATTCAAGACAAGAACTATTTCTCTCAATATACAAAACTTGAAAAAGCTGAGAATTTACTAGTGTACTGATAATAGATAATTGCACTGAATTTTTTGTCTGCCAAAAAGAGAACGTGGAGTAAGAAATGAGTTTGTCACAATAAATACTAAGGAAACACTGATTTCATAACGTAGAAAAAAAGAGAGAAATTGAGATGGCTGTAGCCAGGTCAGAAGTCCTCTCCCAAATGTAAAAAGACTTTTCTGGCAGTTGTTTGCAGAAGACTGAAAGTTTATTATCAATCTGCATGCCTGGAAGATTGGCACCACCATCTGAGATGATGAACCCGCTCTTGACATGGTCCTTAACAGATTATAAAAAGTATCTTAAATTAGGAAAAACCTCTAGGTGCCTTGTGGATTTACTTAACAGGAATAGAATTTTCCAGTCAGAGGGAAAAAAATGGTTGTCCCAAATGCTTATTCTGATTTGATAATTTCACAAGGTCTTCTATTCATATTTCATACTGGTTTTGTGTTTATCCCCAAAGGCATATTTTTTCCATACTAGCTGAGACAGAAAGCTTGTCAACACTGCATGTCTAAGTGGAAAAGCAGATATTAAAATTTCTGACAAGACTTCCTTTATGCCAGTGTCATATTAGTTCTAGATTTCTGCTCTCTGTGAATTGGTTTGTATAGATTTGACAAATTATTAGTTGAAGGAACACAGACATTTTGGTATTAAATTTTGATTTAATACCAAGTCCTTGCCTCAGAAAGTTTAGTACTGCATATTTGCTTCCTCATTAAACAAAGTGTCAATAGTCGCAACTAAGATTGTTGCACATTCCTGAATTCCCATGTTTGGTCCATCTGCATAATTTACTTCAGTTTGTTTTAGAAAATACTGTGCAGCAGTGGTAGGCAGTAGATGGAAACTCTATCAAAGCACTGTTCACTGGTCAATGACCATCTGGAATTTCCAGCAGGCTGAGAATTGGTGGGACTTTGCTTCTTCAGGATTTGGATTTTGGCTAAGATTTTGCTTTGTCTTTGGGAGATGTTCAATGCAATGGAAGTTAATGCAAAGGTTTTCACCATGGAGTTAACTGCCTGCTGTAAACATATCCTTGGAATGAAGGATATGTTGACAGCAGGCAGTTAACTCCATGATGAAAACCTTTCCAACAATCATCCTCAAATAATAGATGAGGATTCACACCAGGAATAGGACTGGTGCTATGTACAGTGTCTTGTGCTTGACATGTGCTAGCTTTAATATGACCTCATCACTTCACATCAGCTGCTCCCCCCTAGAAATAACATTCCTGAAAGAAGATAAAGGAGAATGAGTCATGGAATAGTAATTTCAAGAAATACACACCTGTCAGAGTTTGAGGAAGGTTTTGGATGCAAGTATGAATATTTGACTTGCAATGTGGATTTTCAAGACTGATCCATTAACAACTTCTGCATATTCTGATGTACTATTTTGACACTGGTACTGAGCTCTTCAAAAGGCACTCACTCTCCTCTTCCATCAGTGTCTATGAGACACAATGTTCCAAATGTATCTTATAAATAAAGTATCATCTAAGTTCTGTTCAAATTTGCAAGTCATTAAATGCTTTTGGAGCCCTTCAACACAGAGCCATCAGCTTCTCACCTGCAGGAGAGTTTAGTGGGAAATGAGCTACCCACTATGTCCTGCTCATCAGATTTGAGGAAAGGAAGAGGAGGACTGTAACCAAGAACTGCTCTTGCCACTCCTGCCTACTCCAGTAGACTGATTTTACTTCAGTCTTGGAGAGGATTAGCCCTTTTGCAAGCCACATTTTATCAATCTCTAAAATTAGGAGTCTGAGTGGGAATCTTGAGTTTTAGCAGAAAGTCTCTAGAAATCATGTTTGTGGAGTAAAGCTCAAAACTGTGAAAGAAAAACCTCCTAAAGGCTCATAAACCAAAGGCAGCTTGGCTCAATAAATAGCTTTTCACTGCCTGAGATTAGCAGTACATGTTAGAAACTAATGATAAAAGACATTGGCTATATTATTAGGGAGCACTCCTCTGTGAGGAACACATTTTTATTTCAGTCCTGCTTCTATTGATATCTCCCAGTTTGTGTTAATGTCATTTTGAGAAACACCATTTTCAGAGAGACTGTTTCTTGTGGTTGATAATTGTGTGTGGCAAATATCAGATCCTGACCTGTATTTAGGTCAGTTTTGGACATGCAACTGGTCTGTAAGGGCTGCTGCACTCCAGTAGTGAACAAAATGACTTCTCTCTTATGAAAGAGATAATTATCCAAATATGGCAAGGAAGAGGCTGGGTAATAAAAACCCCTGGAATTCTCCTACAAGATACAAGAATACAATTCTGAGATATGCTCTAACTTTTTGTTATTAAAGATGGGATTCGTTTGAGTGTTGCTTTTCAGATGACAGTGACATATTCAGTGAAAACTTATGTTTAAAATAAAAGGGATATAAGAGAAATGCAAACATCCTTTTCCAATACCCATAGGTTCTGTCAATACTTGTGCCAGCGTAAGCACAACTTCAAATATCATCCATAGATACTTTCTCTGTTACAGTCTCAGTAGGAACCACAGCAAATGGTCCAGAAATTACTACAGAAATTACAGAAAATCTGGGTAGCGTATGAATTTTTGTATAATCTTGACTAAAACCTTGGCTTATTTTGTATTATAAACTACCAACTGCACTCAGTTTAGCTAAACTGAAAGCACAAGTTTGCCATCCAAATTTATAAGAATGAAGATGAAGGTTAAGAAGGTTAATGAAGTTAGCAAGTTGGCAAAATAGAAATGTGTGTACAATATAATCAATGTTGTGGAGCATTCAGGTTTTGAGCTATTTCACATCCCCCATTAAGTGTGACTGTAGAAAATTGTTACCACAACTGTATGGATGGATACTGAGTGATATCACTAAAACTTGGCAATGCTTAGGCATATTTCCACCATTAGGTTTTGGTCTATCAGTTGTTGTTTAACCTTGACTCCTTCCATCACACTGAGTGATTAAATTAAGTATTTAATTAGTATTTGATTTAGATCTTTTGTGATAACTTCACCCGGGATGGAATCACTCTATGTCTAAAACAATGTCCTGGAAATCTCAACAAAGAGGAAAAACAGTGTCATGCCAAGATTTTCCTTGATGATCAGAACTATTGGGATGAACTTCTGAAGGAACAGAGAAAGGAAAATACGGACAGTGACATGGTTATATCAGCACTCCTAACATTTTAGAACAAATTGAGAAGAATCAAAGAAGAAATTACTGTAGCACATTTTGCCACCTGTTTGGCTGTCTGTGCATGCTCACGCAGAGCATTTGCTCATTGTGGTAGAGATCTAGAAAATACATCTTCAGAACACCAAACTATTCCACTAATATTGTGTAAAAGGTGATACTTGCTTCCCCTCCTTTCTCTTTTCTCCTCTTGGATGTCTTCAGAAGTAAAAGCGCTTCAAAGCACTGAACATTAAAGCTTTTGCAGGAAGTTTGTTTAAAAATATAGCAATATGTTTTTCAGCACTTAAATATTCACAAGCTCAGGTTTCTAACATATGGCTATTTCTGCAGAGCTTATGTTGTGATGGAGAAGTCCCATATACTTAAAAAACAAATCGGCAAATGAACATGGTTAGCACATCAGACTATGATATGCAGTAACTTCAAATAAAGGGAGGGATGTACACATTGCAGCTGCAGAGCAGGAGCAATGAGAAGGGAAAAGGAAAATTGTTTGTAGCCTCTTATTTTTCTGGTACTTATTATTATCATCACAATTTTTGGTTTTGAACTGATTTAATGCATGTTCATTGTCTCTCTGTAACCAAATTCAGGGTATTTAATGTTTATTAAATAGACCATATAAATTAAATACATAGATTCTGTAGTACTTTGGTATCTTTTATAAGATCTGTTCAAACTATCAGGATGAGTAGTCCTGAGTCCAGGACTTGTTTTTTGAAGTCTTGTCTTCTACCCTCTATTTTTGGTGATTCTGGGAGATTGAGGATATGGGACGTGCAGGGAATTCATTCTATTTACCTTGTCCTGTAAGCTAAGGAAAAATGTCTTGATCCTTTTTAACATTTGAAATGGACATTTCTATAAAAGCCAATACATACAAATCCCCCCTAACCAAATTTACTAATTTGGCCATAGCATATTCATACTTTGAAGAACATAACTGAAAGCCAGGAGAATAAGGCTATTTGTTTTTTGTTTAAACAAACAAACAACTACCTCTCAACCTCAGTTGTCTCTTAGGTTTCAGAGAATCAGAGCAGAAAACCAGTAGAACACCAAATTTTTTTCCTAGGTGGCTAATTTTCATTCAGCTTGAGAAGCAGCCTGGATATGGAAAGCAGCTATTCTTTAGTCAATAAAGTAGTGAGAAGAATCTCAAGAGAAAGCTGAGAAAGAGTTACTCCCTTTTGCCTAGGCATAAAATCAAATGTGTGTTGTGCTCTTTTTTTTGGAGTTGCAAGTGGTATCTCGAAAGAGAGCATCCTCTCTCTCAAAGAAAGGCTTCCTTCATGTTTCCAGAGTTTGCTGATTTCTTCTTCAAATTAAATTGCTGTATTTGAATGTCCAACACAAGTAATTGAATACTGTACTACTAGCAGACTATGCCTTTAAGTCTTCTAAAGCTACACTAGAATGTCAGAGCAACACTTATTAAAAATACATGACACATTTTGGTTTTGATTGTAGGTAACTTTTGGCCTTCTGATGTTTAAAAGAAATCTAGCAGAAAACACAGAAACCACTATAAATATAAAAAAAGCTGCCAATGAGCTCAATTTCTTCCTCTAGTCCTTCTCCTTCACTCGTGAAAACAAGTGGAAATCAAACCTTTTGTATGTACTTCCCTCGAGAAATGCTGTGTTGCTGGTTTGATTCACCTGCTTCAGGGTTTTCAGGCTGGGGTGATCAGCCCCCTTGCTGAGGTCTGGCAAGACCCATATTGCTTTTGAAAACCACAGTGCACACTTATTATGAAAACCATAATGCATATCCAAAAAATACCACTGGAGGCATTTAACATTACATTTTTTTGTTCAGACATCTCAGTCATATGTCCCAGACATCTTTAGTTGCTGGTGACATCATGGAGCAGTTTCAGAGCAGCAGAACTGAGTGACTCTTGGATGACACCAAACCAGGAAATCTGCTTTGAGTTTGTAATTTTCTACAATTACTGGCTCAGTGCCTGGGAACAGACTGGAGCTAACTTAAAGTAATGTCCCTAAAGCCATAGAGCATGGGACACTGGGTTCTCATATCCAGATTCTCTCCAAAGACACTCTACTGGTTGTTAACACACACTTGGTCATTTTAGGGCTCTTGCTCAGTTGCCACCTTGTTCCCACAGGAATCTGGAATCACAACATGATTGATTTCTCCTGGTGCACCCAACAGCTCTGTGTCAGCTCAGCAGCTCTGGTAAGAGCTCCAGGAGGAAACTGCTTGTGGCACCACCTGTTCTTGGCAAACTGAAATATAGACCACCAAAAACAGTGAGAGTGAGGAAAGTTCAGGATGTATGACCTGGGAAGAAAGACTGGAATAAGTGTGCTGCTGAGCCTAGAGCAAAGCAAAGCAAACCAGGGAAACTGTGACAGTCTTAAATACCTGCAAAAAAGACTGCTGAGAATATTTAATACAGATATTTTCCTCTGTGTCCATTTTGAATTAGACAAGAAGAATCTACCAATTTATGGAAAGGGAGATTTAGGATAAACATTAGAATAACTTTATAATTGCAAGGATAGGGAAGCTTTGGAGAAAATTGCTTGAAAAAAATCATTAAATCCTACCCTGGAATCTTTTAAAAATAGGCTAGACACATATCTGATGGGTATGGTTAGTCACATTGTGGGGAATGGTGATGGGCAAGACAACTTTGAAGCTGCTGCCATCCTGTCTGACATGTCAGAAAGATTTCACTTTATAAGAGTGAGTAACTTGGTACCCACTGAGATTTCTGAGGTCATAGAGAATTAGAAAATGGATATTGAATAGCTGAGGTGTGGCCATTAGTGTGATAAATCTTTAGGAGCTCTTTACTTATGATGAAGTCAGTGGGAGGCTTAGCTGCTACTGAGAGCAAGAAGGGCTCTTTGGTTCAGTCAGAGTTTATTTGGGGGTGTGACCATAACTTGATGAAACTATCAAGTCCCAAAAGCAGGGATTGAAAAAGGAGAGGTACAAGTGATGCTCCTCACATGTTATTGCAGGGAACTGAGAAGCTGAAGGCAACATTCCTGACAACCCAGCAAAATACATGGCATGGGGAGAACCTGGGCTTGATTTGGGTGTGTTCATTCTGCCAGATTATGCTGCATTTCCACTTTATGAGTTTGATTTTTTCTGATGCTTTCCTGTTATATAACTGCACTTTGTGCATCCAAGACCTCAAGTTAATAACTCTTAAACAATCTCCACATGAACATTTCTGGCTATTTATTTATTTATGCTGTTGCTGGTCTCCTGTAGAGGCACAAACTACTTTAGTGCATACAGAAGAGAATATTCCAAGTAGGAGGTGGTAGAAGCAGGAAAGGAGGCTGCATTTATGAATGAATTAAGCAGTCTAAATTATTTACTGAAATATATTACGTGAATTCCTCCATCATGCTATTCCTGACTCTCTGTAATTGTAGCCATCTTGGCTGTGACTGGAGTTTGAATCTTCACAGCTCAAAACGTGAACTTCTGCAACTCAAGAGGAAAGCAAAGCATGAAAGCAGCTTCTAAGGACAAGCAATTTCCATGGATCAGGGGCGGAATGCACAACTGCATAATTGATGTGTAACTGGAACTAAGCAAGTGATGGATGTCCCAGTGACTCAACAAAAACCCAGAAGGATGTTATACTGACTATTAGAAGAGTGAAACTTCCCTAAAATTTCATTGTGCAGGGATGTGGATAGATTCCTTTAAAAAAAAAATCTGAAACAGAATGTTTTTGTTGTATTTCTCTTTGTATTTAATACAACACTCCTTAATTGCACTACACTGCTTTGAAGTGAAGAACTAAGTTTAATCACCTTAATGTCAGAATGACAAAAATGACACTGAAATATCACACTATTTTCACAGAATTTCACTGATATCATTCAGGAGTAAATAATTTCTAGACTATTTTTAAATTAGAAACAGATGATGTGCTTGACCAATAATTATATTTTTTTCCCCTGAAATGAAATATTTTTAAAGGAATTGCTACAATTCTGTGGCTTACACGTACTGGTTTATCTTATCATCCTATACAGTGATCCAAACGATCCTATCTAACACATAATTGCACATCATTTATCATTGCCTAAAATGCCTAGTCATCTGCTTATTTCATTCCTAATTTACTGAGTATTTAATGTTATATATCCCATTATTTATTGCTGCTTATTTATTTTATGTCTCAGAGAAGCAGGGTAATATGGCCAAAGTCAGACTGTCTCCAGTCCTTCCAGAAGGTCATTATATTATTTTGTGTCAAAGACATCACACACAGCTCTAGCATGCTTAAATACTGTTCACACAAGAAAATCACAGAGAGAGAGAACAAGATAGCACTGTGGACTTTTCTCACAGTGTTCATATAGAAAGAACTAACAAGTGGCTAGAGGAAAATAAAACAGGTTGCAAGAGCTTTGGAAATATTCCAGGTAGCCAGTCATCAGAGAAACACAGAGTTAGAGTTGGATACGTATTTATCACATAACTTCAGTCATGGTCCTTGGTTATCAAGTGAATGTGTAACATTGATTGTACCTCAAAGGGTCTGTAAGTATTAATAGAGAATAGCATTTCTTAATAGGAATTTTCCCTGGTTTCCTGTAGATCTCAGTGAACTTTGGGGTGCTGGCTACTAGTGAAGACAGAATTCAGTTCAGCTGCTTGTGTATAAGAGAGTGCTTAATTGCAGATCAAGTAAAATAAAAATCATACATATTTATTCCAAAAATAATTGAATAATAGACTCCAAACCCACATGCCATTCAGGAAACATAGGGGAATTGCAAGGATTCTAGAGATTTCAGCTATTACAGAGTTATGTTAGAGCTGTTAAAATTGTTAGTACTTATCAAGAGACAGTGGAAGAATACATAGTCACATTATAGGAAAACTTAGTGTCTGTTGTACAATTGCTCACCTGTATGGATTGCAAGCACAAAGACAATAAAAAGACTTTAAATTATTTTACTGTTCAGCAAGAAAGCAGGCAAAATAAAACCTTTTTTTCCCTGCAGATATTAGAATAATCTTCAAAATAAAACAGCAAAATGTTCTAGATCTGCCTGTGTAATGCCAGCTGGTGACCTGCAAAGATGTGTTTAGGATTACTCAGGGATTTGTCCTGATGCACTGAGCACAATTGTCTCAGATAGAGTTGTCAGATGGGACCAGGCAGGTGGGATAAAAAATCTTATGCCAGAGCTCTTCTCTGCTTCTAATTTACTCTCTTACAATCACCAAGACACTCCTGGCATGACAAATCCATAGTCATGAGAAAACTGTCTACTTTTTCCAGTTGTGCATACACAAACTTGTGTGCCTATAAACAGGTATGGATTTGCATATATGGGGACAGATCAATACTTATGTATAATTCATGGAGCTGTTGAGAGGCTTCATCCATCATATGCCGAGCTCAACAAAGAGCAGGCAAGCAGCTGACATTGATCCCACTGAACAAGTTATCAGAGTAAACCAAATATATTCTCCTAAAGTGAAGTAACACAAATATAAGATGTCCTGCTGAGAGAAGAAAAGATGTATTTCAAAGCCTGATCTCTAAAAAACCTGCTGATTAGTGCTAAAGAAATCAATTTAACTCAAGGAAACTCCATAAAAGCCTATTGACTGTGCAGAAAAGAAGTGTGTTATTCCATGGGGAAGTAAATGAAAGAAGAAAGTATCTATCCAGACAGCTTCTACAAGATTTTCCTTCCCTAAAGGGTCCTTCTCTGTGTAAATTAAACCACTCTGCTTGAAAGTGGTTGACTCAAAGGGAGAGTTGTTTAAAAAAACTGACTTTTTATTATGCATGTACCTCTGGGTCCTGCGGTTGAAAGGTTTATTTTATATAAGGTGCATATAATATTTATTTAATTTATTACACAAATAGTCAAGGAACCTACTGCAATATTGCTGTCTCACTTAAAAATTAGGGTCCTCTTGAAGAAAGTTTGACACTTTAAATGGAAAACAAGAGAAAACAACTGACAAAACTTCAAAGATCATCAAAACCTCATACATAATAAACAAAAAATGCATAGAATTTATATATATATAAATATAATTATTTTATAAATGCCAAAACACTTGGACATAAGTATTTTTAATTGTTTTTTTTCCCTTGTGTGATTTCATTTTTGTATTTTGTCATTTTTTGCTTCTATCTTAGGAAAGCTGCTGATTTGTCCAAGGGAAAATATAGATACCTCATGCCATCATATATCCACTTTTTCTTGATTTTCAGTTTTTTTTGAAAATATAAGCAATCAAGAGCAGCTTTATTGCTAGCAGGAAGCTTTTCTTGTTGTCACCCTGCATAGTATCACCAACTTCAGCTGTGTTTGCATATTTGTTCTGCCAGAGAGTCTGGTCAAGCAATTGCCAAATGCAGCTCTAAGAAAGCAATGTTAAAATCCACATTTGCACAGTTGATATCTAAAAATCACAGCCTAATAAAATTTGGACTTTGGTGTTGAAGTCCCTATTTTTCAAAATTTCTGTCCCTGCTGTTAGGAAAGTAAAAGAGTAACTCAGGATGTCTTTGCTATAAACTTTATCAACTTTTTAAGAAAATTACTGTTTCTCATGGAACCTCAGCCACACAAAAATCAGAACTTGGGAAAAAAAAACGTACAACTGCTATCAAAGCAATGAAAGAAAGTTTCTATTTGACAATTCAAATTTCAACACCCAGGTTTCCATGTTTTGAAATGGAAACCTATGTTTTGGATTCTCTTGTGTTTAACTCCAGCTTCTGTCACTATTTCTCCCAGTGTTTAGTCTTTAGGCAAACTTTTTGGTTTATTGATTAATTTCCTAATAAAATAACGTAAAACATCCTGGAACTATAATTTTCATATATATTCCTTTGAGGTTCAAATTCTCCTTGCGCTTTGCGGAGAAAGCTGAAGGCATTCTGGGATGAGTCTGGGGCCTTCTTTTGTCTTCCTGCAAAGATCAGATAAATTTTTAGTTTTTACAGTTATGTAAGACAAGAAATTGACTGTAAAGACATAAATAAGGGACTAAGGTAAGAAAAGTGAATCTTCCAGCTTAAAATTTCTAGGTAAAGATGTCCACCTCCAATGGAAGACCTTTAGGTTCTGCATGCTGGAGGATGAGTAGAGATCCCAGTAACTGAGAGAAGAATTAGAGGTGACTGTAAAAAGACAGAAAATGAATGAAGTCCATGTCTGGTAGTTCCCAGACTGGCAAACTGAAGGTTTGTGTGAATAGCACTCCCAAACTGTTAATAAATAAAAGAACATTAGTAAATACCTCTTCCTTAGATTTTTCTGTCCTTTCCTCTCAGTCACTTGTCAGTTTCCAGTCTTGTCTGAGGATTTGGGAAATTCATGTCAATTAAAGCTATTTTTGTCTGAAGTGAAACATTATTTACAATGCACCCAAACTGTTAATTATGCAGTTAATTTTCAGATCAGTTGTTTACTAAATGAATTGTTTGACCTCTAGCAAAGACATTTTCTGCCGAGATGTGAAAAGAAAACATTTTAGCTAAGATAGATAGTATGTAGTCTTCAGCTTTGTGCATTAGATTCTGCCAGGACTTCTGGCCAAATGTTCACTGTAGTCAGTGGATTTGAGCTGGCTATGGAATACAGCTCAGTTTCATGACATTGTTCATAAATGAAAATGAAAAGCCCAACCCCAAACTCCAGGATTATTTGTAGCCTCACAACAATCTAACAGTAAAACTGACAACACAGAAACCAGAAGAAACTGAAGTCATAAAACTGGTGCTGAGTTTCTACCATTACCATTTCATTTGAAAGCAAAATCGTAATAAACAGAAAATAAAGGAATCTACAGCAAATCAGCAGGGAAGGATGTTAAAATGTTCCTCATCAATCTGTTAAAAGGGCAGGACTGGACAGAAACTGCTATGACTCAAAACTTTATTAAAAATATTATTGCTAGTGTTTTTCCCTAGAGAAGAGGAGAAATAGAAAAAACTTACTTATGATAGATGTAGAACAGCACTGAGTTCAAATTATAGTTTTAGGAAAGGTCCTCTTGAGGGTCATCCACTGTCCATGATAAACCTGGGCTGCTCATAAGCAAGTCTCCTCTTCCTTTCAAATTTTGTTTTGGAAAGTTATCCATGTTCCATTAAACCTCTCAGGCTGGCACAGCATTCCAGAGTCCCAGGAATGGAGAGGACCCTTCTGTGTCTTGGCTCCCTGAGGTCTGGCAGGGAGACAACAGCTGAGGAGAGGCACAAAGGACCTCTCTTGATGAAAGAATTTGGTTCACCTGGTTTGGGCACTTTTTCACATCATTAAATATTTCCCATACAACATAGTTGCATTTTATCTGTCCATTCTTCTACACTCTTCATTTTCCACCTCCTCCCAGCGTTGATTCATATATATTTTTTTTTACTGGTTTCTTGATCTCTTCATTCCTCATTTATTGTCATAACTGTTACTCTCAGTGAAACCTATGCCGTGTTATCATGGTACACAAAAGAGAATCAGGTATGAGCTGACCTTTTATTTATAAGGATAGAAGCAAAACTATGCAAAATTCAAACACCTTTTCCACTTGAAGGAGGATCAGGTAACATCTGCTAGCACAGATTTTGCATGCTATAAGTGTTTACAGTGGAGATGGGAAAGACAGACAGGACCTAAATACTAACACACTCCTTTGTACCATTCAGCACAGCAAAGGGCCCAGATTTGCCTGGCAAGCAGAACTGTCTTGATGAAAGAGAAGTTTATCACAGATAAAACCTTGTAGGTGCTTGCCACTCAGTCACCATCTTCCACACACACACCAGGGAGGAAGGCACTCAAGAAGAGGCCAGAGTTTGTGAGGAAAATATGCCTTATCTGTTCCAGTGCTTCTGGATGCTTTAATATCACTGTGGAGCAAACTAAGAGAAACAGCATTGACTCCCAGGATTTTACACTTGACCAGCACTTGGATGCACTGAGGAAGGATTTTCTTTGACATGAGGCAACACATTGCTCCCAAATCCATGGGGTGCTGGCTTAGCTCACCACTGACTCACTGCTGCAGGATGGCTTTTTCTGGGACATGGGCCCCCATGTAAACACAGAACTTCAGTTCTGCAGATCTGCAGAACTTCAGATCAGCCCTCTGCAGAACTTTAGAAATGATATTCATTCAGGTTTATTTCTTCTTACCTTTTCCAGTGAAGCCAATTATTTGGCTGTGTGAACAGTCAATTAGCTGATGCTTATTCTTTCTCTTTCTGGATCTGACAATCACCTTTTTGAAAGTACACAGTGGGAAATGACCCATGATGACCCTGTAACAAGCAAAAGTGCCAAATGTGCCTTTAATGAGTTACACCTCCAGTGCTGAATGCACAGGGTTCACACTTCCAGTCTTAGCAAAATTTAACAATGGCAGAAGAAATAACAACCTTTTTTTATCCTGATTGACAACTCTTCATTTACAGGACAAAATGCATCAGGGCAACACACTTTACGATACCTTTTCGCTCTTTATTTCTTGTTTTTGTGCCTATTAACCCAGCATTTCATTTTTGGAATTCAGGAGCATGTGAGACACACACAGAAATCTGAAGTCTAATTAATTTCAAGTGAACAAGGAACACATCCTATAACCTCTTTTTAGAGGCTTTTAGAGTTTTTTTTTTTTTTTTTTCTTTCTCCTTTTAAGGTCTTCTATCATTTCACATTAAGATTCTAGGTGAAACAGGAAATTTTTAAAATGTGGATTCCTTGGCTGGGCACAGTTTTCATTTGCAGAGTTTTTCCTGCACCTGTAGTGGCCATAACTACTTTGATATACCACAGTGCCTCACTGGCAACTACTCATGTGGCTTGCAGGGCATGCCATATGGATGTGGGACAAAAAAGGCAGTGACAAAAGCCACTTCCCACCATTCTTCCCCTTTCCTCAGCAAACCATAATTTTATGTAGTGCCTTCATTTTTGTAGATTTTTTTCTGGCTATGCTAGACTGCTGGAGTACTGTTGAGGTGTTGGCTACCTGAAGGCAGCTCTATGTGCCCGAGGCAAGATGTGCACTATCAACCTATCAGCATGTGAAAGAACACAAACTTCAAAGAAAGAAACACTTCAGAAGACATCTACAAGCCCGTGCAGAGGATCTGAGCAATGTCAGAGAGGATTCAGTCTGGCTGCAGAGATGCTAACACTCTTAAGAAGCAAAGTTCAGAGATCCTTCTATCTCAACATAGAAGCAGAATAAAATGAAGAAAATTATATACTTTAAAGTATTCATTTTATTAAGGATAAATATTAAAGTATTTCTTTGCCTCTGTATGCATTAACAATGTACAGAAAGGGTCAGGTGTATGCTAACATTGCATCTGAGATAGCTGTCCTTCAAAGCTTGTCACCATGATATTTTATGAAAAATCCCATTGCCAGGATTTCTTCTCCTGGGAAGCTGGGAAGCAAAGCAGCTTCTCCCTGTTTTGCTGCTTTGGAATGTGATTTGAAGAATTGTTTACCCAGACTGTGAATTGTTTTAATTGAATGACCAATCCCAGTCCAGCTGTGTTGGGACTCTGGTCTGTCATGAGTTTTTATTATTAATCTTGTCTAGCCTTCTGATGTCTCTTTTCTCTTTCTTTAGTACAGTTTTAGTATATAATTTTCTTTTAATATAATAACATAAAATAATAAATCAGCCCTCTGAGAACTTGGAGCCAAATTCTCATCTCTCACCTCATCCTGAGACCCCCAGAACACCACAACAATTGGTGACAACAACATTTCAACAACCAGCATGATCTGGATATCTGACATCTCATGTCCCTATTGACCTTATTGGCAGCTGATGCTCAGCTGGAATTCCAAGAGAATACAGACCCAGCTGTCTTTTTGTCCCTCACCACCATGTTTTTCCAGCAGGAAGCCACAACAGACTGTCCTGTCCACCTGTCATGGTCACTGGACATCAGCACACAGAGACTGAATGGAGACTGTGGGGCCAGACAAAGAGTTAAAACCTTTTTGGGTTATTTTATACATGAAGAGTTTTTTCCTGTGGACAAGGGGTACCCCTGGGGGATAGATAAAATGGATTAAAAACTTGACCTTGATCTTGGTAGTTTTCTAAAGCAGAAACCTTATGGTTGAACTCAGAGAACTCACTGTTTTTGTCTGGAGAACAAAGGAGACACGGAGCGGGGAAAACCTTTTTAAAGCGCAACTACTTTTAAAATAGTGCAAGTGCATTGATTGGAGCCAAAACTCTTATTCCGAGCATCTAAAGTTATAGAAGCTAGTTGTTTCTAGCCAGTTTAGATGCATGATTCTATATTTTGTATTTATATTTTATAAGCATATATACACAATATACTACAATAGAATAGAATAGAATAGAATAGAATAGAATAGAATAGAATAGAATAGAATATATTTATAAAAAGTAGGAGCTTTTGGGATGACATTTATCCATGTCCTTCCATGATCAACATTGCTGTTCCAGCTTTTGGGTACTTATGGATGACACCTTAGCAGTCAGCCAGTTAGTTGACCTCCATCCCTACTCGCTTGCAAAGCAGATTTTAAATTCTCTGGAGAGCTTCACACAGGTGGCTGCAACTTGATGTAGGCAGATCAAACACCCCCTCAGTTGTGAAAGTGTTCAGTGGCCTTTGTAAACTCCATAGCATGGACATACCAAAAATACTTCCAGAAATTTGGCTTCTCCTAAATGATTTCTTTATTTGTCCCGAAGACTGTGTTACTCAACTGTATTTATATGTATTTAGACTACATATGTGGCTTTATAAACTGTAAATGTTTTTTCATTTTTCTTGGGTTTTTTTGTTTGTTTAGTTGTGTTTTTTTACTTACTTAGCAATTGCAAGCACATTGCAAGAAGACAGACCAAGGCATGAAGGATGAGGGAAGAAAAGATGTTTGCTCTGATGCAGCTGACAGTCGTGCAATTAAACTGCCAGGAAAGAAAACCAACGTGCTTTACTTGTCTAAAGAGTGGTTTCAAGGCAAGCACATTTTGTACTGCACATTCAAGGAAGTAATTAGCATATCTGGCATTGTAATAGCCCAGCTGATGGGCAACAAGATATTAGTCACTGCAAATAGCTGCAGTTTGTGACTAAAGTAAATTACACGGGTGCTTGCTTGACACCATTTATTTGAGGAGAAGGAGCACGCAAATGCATCCAAATAAATTAGAATGTAAAGTTACATTTGTGCCTCCCTTTTGAGAACAGGATTGAATTTATTGTCATAAATTTTACATGCTTGCCTCACGTTGGCTGGTGCATTTTTTAAGACTGAATGGGCTGGAGACAGTGGGCAATCAGAGATCCCTTAGCCTGTGCATTAGCACATTGGCTCTAAGAGCAGCAGAGGTGGGGATTGTTCTAGCTGAGTCCATTATTTGCAGTAGTGATATAGGCAAGCACAGTAACATCAGACATAACTGTGACCGTATTTGCAGGGATCTCAGGTTGAGGGAAGAGATAAGGGTCTGACTCCATGTTTCAGAAGGCTGATTTATTATTTTTATGATATATATTATATTAAAACTATACTAAAATAATATAAGAAAGGATTTCATCAGAAGGCTAGCTAAGAATAGAATAAGAAGGAATGATAACAAAGGCTTGTGGCTCGGACTCTGTCCAAGCCAGCTGACTGTGATTGGCCATTAATTAGAAACAACCAACGTGGGCCAATCACAGATCCACAGATCCACCTGTTGCATTCCACAGCAGCAGATAATCAATGTTTACATTTTTGTTCTTGAGGCTTCTCAGCTTCTCAGGAGGAAAAATCCTAAGGAAATGATTTTTCATAAAAGATGTCTGAGACACATAACTTTGTGTAGGACTCTCTGTTCCTCAGGTGAGTCAAAAACCAATTCATCTGAATCAGGTAATCATGAAAGTGCAGGTACAATACATGACCCAGTGCAGAGCAGTGCCAAGGTAAGGAAGGAAATTGTTGCAAGGAGCTACACTCAGGCCCAAAATGTCAGTGTCAGATGGGAAATAAGTCAGCCTCTGTTCTCACACTGCATAGCCTGAGATCAAGGATAACCACATTATTTGTTTTTCTGACAGAAGCAAAACAAAACACAACAAAAGCAAAACTGTAAAAGGGAAATTTAATCCTCTTTCCAAGTACTGCTTTCCATAAAATTTCCACAGGGGTCATTATTTGGGTCTGCAGAAAGTCTGTGTGTCCCTGCACACTCAAGGCTATCACATGCTCAGCTGACACAGCATGAAAGGCAGATCTGATACAACAAGTGTGTGTCAGCTCACATGCGACAGCAAGTTCAGAATTCAATTATTCACAACCACTCACTAGATGAGTCTTTGTAACAGTAAGGTCACAGCTGCATAACAGATCTCTGTGCATTGGGGATGGTAACCAAAGCTCTTGGCTAAACTGGACTGCTGGTACAGCAACCTTGACATTGGTCTGTGGCTGTAAAACTTGTACATCACCTTTTACAAGATGCTAATCTTAGATAAAAATCACCATGGACTAAATGACAGAAAGGACCTATCAAACAGTGCCACACATGGCAAGGCAGGGATTTCTTTTTGCACCTAGAAAAACATCTGATTTTAGGCACAGAGTGAAATGTCAGGTGTGATTATCAAGATTACTACCCTAGGCAGGTATCCATGGGCCAATTGTGGAAAACAGATAAAGCAGCATATTACCTGCATCTATTATTGATTACATGAGAAACTCTGGGTATACAAGGGGCTTTGAAGAAGACATCCAAGAGGGATATGTTTACTTTTCTCAAAAGCCTCAAAAGGCACCAAATCAGTTTAGCTCTTTGTCAGAGGACTCATTTTCATTTTATTGACCAAATCAAATTGAACTTCAGTAGTTTTAGATGCAGTGTTCTTGGAGGACTCATCCATTGGGAATGTCTCTGTATAGCCCTTGCTGGCACAAGTGTTGGCATCTTTGGTGGAGAAACGCAGACACAGAACTGCAGACTTGCAGGTGGAATTGCAGTTTATATGTGAGGAGGAACCACAGGGGAAATTTAATTCTCTTCAGGGGAAAAATTCTCTTCAGAAAGGATTGCATTCTCTTTTATTTCTCAAGAACTTCTCCCATCCTGCTGCTTTTATTTTGATTCTTTTTTGGCTCTTGGCTGCAGTTTATGCTTTTATAAATTGGCAGTGGGAATACTGAATGCTTCCAAACTCTCACTACTGCAAATGTTCTCATTGTTCATTCAAGAATTAATCCTGCATCTGGAATACCCTTAGACTCCTATTGCTAACCCAGGTAACCACTGTGAACTGAACTATCCAGTTTTTTGTTATTGACACATACAAAAGTGAGATCATGACCTGATGTGAATATTAGCTCATGCACAGCTGTGGATGGTGCTTGTGTCCAAGGTCTCTCCTGACAGAGCTTGACTTGACTGGAAGATGAGGGCTGGCCTCCTGAAATAAGGGATTTGGGTGCTGCCAGTGGGGCCTGTTCATATTCAATGTGCTTTCCCCACTGCCTTGTTCCTAGTCCTCTCTGGGACATCTCTAGGTTAAAAAAAGCCTTTTTTACTGCAGAGATGAGTGAACATTTGACACATATAAAAATGTCTGTACAAACTGCAATATAAGAGTGAGGCAGGCTCAAGGAGTATGTTGCCTTCGCTATTTATATATATTTTTTAGCCTTTAGAATTTAAAACTTTTTAAAGTAATAAATGGGCAATTCTCTTTTTTTTTTTTTTTGTGGTTTAGATGCCAAATATTTCCAATATGTTTGTTACATGTGGCTAGTGTTAAATTGTGCTGCTTTGAGATTTTTGGTTTTGTTCTGGGCTTCTTTTGAGGTTGCCTTTTTCCTAGTTTAGTTGCCTAAGAAGATGATCTTATAATTTGTAATCTACTTTCATTCACATATAGTTTTGGGGCAACTTAGCAAGTGAAATTTGTCAGTGACACAAACTAACTTCATCTACATTTGGCTGTTCAGGAGACTTCAGTGCAGGAGGAAATACATCAGAGAGACCTTGTAGTGTTCCAAGGTTTGGATGCAAGGGAAGATGCAGCAAAGGGAAAGGGAAATTCTTCCATTTGCTGTGACAAAAAGGGAAGATATTATTTTTATTTTTAAAATAAAAAGGTGGGCAGCAGGATGAGGTTTATGAAGCTGGGGGAGGCAGAGGGGAACTGAGGGGGTTTGAAGGGTACCAGGTATTCTCAGGGATGAGCAAAAATATTTGTCCATGAAGATGGGTAGGACAGGGGATGAATACATAAACTTGAGGTCTGTTCACACTCTCTACAGCTCAGGGATCTTAATTTGGCCTTTCATAGAAAGAAGAGGCTACCTTGCAATTTCTTTCCCATCATCTCTTCAGTAATCCACACAGGAAATCCCTAGCTTTGGTGACCAAAAAACTGCAGAGGTGAAGGAAACTATAGAATTTTCACAAGAGTAAATGTCATGCTCCAATAGTTCCAAATTCACAGGAATACCTAAAAACTGAAGTGGTACTTATGGGTTATGTCAACATTTACATTTCTCTTAATTTGAAGCCTTCCAGGTATGCTAGAGTTGCAATTTTCAAATTTTCAGCTTTCAGATTCAGTTGCATGTTTTTCAATTTTTTTGACTTAACATCTAGTACTTTCTTGTGGGGACAAAGGCTGAAGTTTTGGGGAAAAAAACCCCAAATGCCTCAGAATAAGTGCCGTAGGTTTCATAAGAAACATGAGATATCTGGCAATTCCCTGGTCAAAGGGAGCAGGTCTGTGTTTTCATTTGTCCCTTATGCAGACAAAAACCCTATCCAAGATTAAAACCAAGGCTGTAGTAATCTTGATAGGCAATAAATAAATCTGTGAATTTGAAAACCCTTTACAGATTGTATACAGCAGCCAGTGTGCCTCAGAAACAAGAACTGAACAGTGCTACCTTGGCCTTAATCATCACAGAGGGCAATGGGATTGCTCCAGAAACAGGGCTGTGAACTGCAATGAATCCACCTGCATATTCAGGATCTCTTCCAGGGATGCAGGGAGTAAGGACACTCTTCTTCCTGGGAAAAATCTACCTTTCCATGCATAGACATGCTCTATCTATCTATCTATCTATCTATCTACCTATCTCATTTGTTTCTCTGGAATGCATAGTTATATTTGAATCAAAATGCTTGCAATTTGAATGGATGTTCCAAAGGAAGATGCCTTATTGATGTATTAAATCTAAATAATACAAAGTGACACTGAGCACTCAGAGTAATTTGTCTGACTGCTGTCACCAAGCATTGCTTCTGAAGATAGAAGATAAAACTGCTTGAGATTTTCTGTTTCCTAGGTAAACAGCAGAAGGAAATGTGTCTGTGTTCCTCTAATCTTGCCCTAGGGCATTTGGATTAGTACTGACATCTCCAAGCCCTGTGCCAGTGGAGCAAAAGAAGAATAGCACATTCTGGTGACTAATCCAATACCAACAGGAGCAAGCAGCCTGAATTCAACACAGAAAAATATTTTTAGTGGATCTCTCATGAGTCTAGGACTGAAACCAGCCCTTGGCAAGTGTCATCACTCACCAGACAATCAGCAGGAACTTTGAAAGCGTTTGAAGATATGAAACAATATATTCTTACCCTTTAGCATTTCACCTTGCACAATCAGTTTAAACATAGCTCCATTTTTAAATTCAACTTCTTTGGACAGACCAGTTATTTAGACATATCTGGCAATCTGCAGTGCTGATTTGAGCACAGAATTGTATAAACAAAACCAAGCAACACGAGCCGTGGTGCACTTAGACAATAAAAACCACATGACTTTCACTGGAATGTAGTATGTTCCCTTTGCTTCCCTTTCCCTTCTTTTTCCTCTTTTTTGTCAACTTTTCATCAATCTAGTTAGGATGGAAGTAGAGTTTGATAAGAGCGGATACTGATGAGCAAGGCAGAGAGTCACCCTTGCAACTGAAAATTGTGTTGGTGGGAAACAAGCTGTTCTGGTGGGACTCTGTTTGTGCAGGAACAGAGGAGCTGGGGCAGCCAGCTGCTTTGAGTACAGGACATGCTCTTGCTTACACAGTGGAGAAAGTCAGAGCAGAATCCCACAGCATCTCCTGCAACTGCTCTGTGTTGCGTGTGTAGTCATTCAGAGCTGAGTGGGGTGGTTTTCGTGTCAAGTTCTTGCTCTCCATGCAGGTGGGGAGGTAGAGCAGGTAGGGAAAGGGCTCAGCTTGGCTTTTTCAAAGTATCATTTCAAATGGAAATGACCTGGATGTGAGAAGACAGTAACTTGTTGTGAGAAGGGCCACATGTGTTTTCCTTTCTGCACCAAAAGAGAGATCCCATGAAGACAATGAAATGTCACAGATCACACTGCTCCAGGCTGATCCTGGACTTTGCAAGTTCTGTCTCTGGAGGGAGAAGTGAGGCTCAATCCAGTCCCCTGAATGTCCCCCATAAAAAGGGGAGTACAGGAGCTGATTGGTGCAGAGGTGGCATGACTAGAAGGGAACAAGACAACTTTTCCTTTCAATCCCACACCTTGCTGAAACATGGTCTCTAGCTGGAGCAAAATAGAAATTTATATTCTTTGGCAAATGGGAAAGAATCTAGATGTGAGTTTCCTAGTTACATATACAGCTCTTGAGGTAGGAGAAAAAAAGATAGACTCAAAAAGATTTTAATTTCTTAATATGTTGACTAAGCTATCAATATAGCATGCACTTATAGAACATTACTTGCAGATGTTAAATTAGTTTTCTGAAAGCTATGCTTGGTATCCTTTTACTTGAGTATGAAGCCTGCATTTGTCTGCATAATAGGACTTAAATATCCAAAATTCAATAAGAATTCAATGTAAATATTTAAATCTAATTTTTACTAGCTGACAAGCACACACATAAATATTATCAGACTACGATGTCAGTCAAAATTACACATAATTCAGTGCACTTGCAAAATAATCAGAGTTTATGTGAGCTTGTAAATGCTTTAGGCAATTAAATAGATACGAAAAGTAGCTTGCATTACCATGCTGTAGGCAGATTAATACAATCCTCCAGCTAAGACCCTGTGCGGCACCATGGCTGGGCAGTGTCAGCTTTCCTTCTCTCATTTGAAAGATTTAGAAACCAAGCTCTACTGCTGCTCACATAAATGGTTTTATATGCCTGAATGCCATTTGTTTTCCTGCTAGAGATATTTATTTAAAACCACTTTAAAATCAGGCCAAGGGAATAATGGGAACGAGCTGAAAGCAGCCAAACATGGTGTAGTTTGACAACATATTTCATTTTCATTTTCTTATCTAGCCTGGATTTCTTCCTTCTCTCTCACCTCGAAGGCTGCTTCTCTGAGACCTCCTGAATAGTGGTTGAGTTTATGGTTATGCTGATCTCATTAGGAGCCTTTGTGCCACAGCTAGGGCACATGACTCAGTTTCTGCTGCCAACAAAAACGTTTGTGAGACAGTCAGAATGATCCCTCCTGTTATTGCAGTGGACAGTTTTGAATACAAAAGTGATTTCACGGAGCTTGGGAAGAAGATAAGCAAATCTTTCTTCTGATGCTTGCCACTGTTTCATGCTTGTGTGACAGGTTCAGTTCCCAGCCTTTAACCTTAGTGGATCGAATTTATCAGGTTTCAGGAATAAAGAACTGATCAGTAGTTTAGGAATAAAATTTTAATAATAAAAAATAGACATACAGTTCCAGGAACACCTACTTTTAACTTTTAGCCAGTGGCCACAGCTCCTAACCAAAGTTTTGCTCCAACTTCTTCCAGTGAAGAGGGCAGTTGGTTCCCTGTCCCAGTGGGACAGTTGGTTCCCTGTCCCAGTGTGCTGCCTGGAGGTGATGCTCTCAGCTAACACCATGCCAAAGTGTTTCCTTAGCAGTTAGAAAACCTGGCACTGTCTAAACCTCAGCATGTTTAAGTCAGAGGCACAAGCTACAACAGAAAAGCAAAGAATTGCTTGGTGCTGTCCCTCTGGATGCCTCCCAGGTTTGTGAGGCTGGCTGCTGTGCTGGTCAGGCCCTGACCTTAAGAGCCTGGGCACAGGTACTTCTTTGTTTGGCTGTTATTTGTTAATGGTGAGGAAGGTGCTGGGTGGCTAGGATGGTTATCCAGCTTGCTTCAAACTTGGTATCACAGGGATGTTTCCTTAACAAAAACTATTTACTGACTATATGATTTAGAGATGTCCAAAACTGATAGTTATGACTTGACTTTAACCAGATGGATTTAGTAATCACATTCTAAAGATCAAGGCTAAAGGCCAGAAAAAGTTATTAGGCAGGTTCTTTGTGAACTTAATGGGCTCAGAGGTCAGAAATAAAGAGCTGAAAAGTCAAGAATTCCCAACTATAAATTCCATTCTGTTAGTTTAATCTATAATTAAGTACAAAACCATTATTGTATTTCAATATTTTTGGGGATTTTTTTTGGCAATACCGACAAAATTAATATTCAATGAGTGAAAAACTATCAATTCTGCATAAAACATGTCTGCACAATCCCACTATTGTCAGGACTTTATAAATACTTTATATTTATATAACATCACATATAGCATTTGAAATCTAAAGTCTCAGATATTGATTTGGTTCCTGAAAGCCAGTGAGCACGTCATAACAGAAAACCTCACAGAAAGTCTTCAGTCACTCCAATTTTGATCCTCAAATGCTCTGAGCTTGGCATTATATTAGAATTGGGAAACAAAACAAACTTGTCAGTCTCACTCTTTGGAGCAAGGCAATTGTGTTGACCATTTTTCTTGAGAAACAGCAGTAGAGCAAAGAGAATTTGTACAGAACAGCTATGAAAGAAATTAAAATGGGAAACTGTGGCTGGTAACCTTAACTGGAAATGCATCCCATGGGATGTATAAAAGAGACACAAAGAGAATTGCTATTTTTTGAAGGCTGAGGACATAAGAAAGACATTCTGGAGAAGGCAAATGAAGCACCTGAGTGTGAGTGAGTATGCTCATCACTTCAGCAGAAGATTTTAGGCTGATTGCTGCTTTTTGAAATTCCAAGGGGGAGAGTAATAGATCAATTTAAGCATGGTGGGTATGTTAAGCAAAATCAATGCTTGCGCAAATCAGAGCACTTGCACTGCTCCCAAAATGCCACAATTCAGAATGTGACAAGGGATAAAGAATTCTGTCTTTATTATGCCACAGACTTAAAGCTTTTAAAATGTTTTGTATTACTGTAACCAGCATTGTGATCAACTGAGCTGCATCCAGGCATCACAGAGGAGGGAGTTCTTTCAGGACCTTTTGTTCTGAAAATATGTGTGTCTGTCTTCTGAGTTGAAAAACAGGGTCTGTTATCTACAGCAGTAGCAGCAGGAGGGCATTTATTCAACTTTCAGAATGACATATAAACAATACTGTGTGAAAATCGTATTTCTGTCTCCTTATCTGAACCAAAGTGTTTTAGCAGGATAAGAGGTTACTACACATATATTTTTAATTCATTTGCTGCCTCCTTATGCATCACAGCTTTTCCTTTGGGAGACTGACATATTCCATGCAAAGTACAAATCCAAGAAGAGGAATGGGAGTTTTATGGTGTAGAAGATGGGAGATGTGGATCCACTTCTGATCCCTGATTTTCTCTACATCACTTTTAAAGGTGTGGTATATTTTGTGCAGTGACTGAAAGGTAGTGCTGTTCTACATGTGCAAGAACACTCAATAATTTGCAAGATTTTATCATATTTACTTTTTACTGGCTTTTGTTTGCCTTTCTTTCTTCTCCTCTCTTCCTGACAAATCTGCTTCCTTCTTGCACCATTTTAAGCTGCACATTGCTCAGCTTCTCTGTGGGCTAGTAAATTTCATTATTGTAAGGAATGAAGACATATTCAGGAGTGACTGAAGGAAAAGGATTAGGACTTCATGCAGAAATTATATTCCACAGACTGCTGTGAAATCTTAAAGATGATCGTGTTCCTCTATGTGAATTACAGACAGGTTTTCAAAATAAACTGTAATATTCATAACCGTCAGAACCCATCACTCTAATGAAAATCAGCATTTTATATGTGAGAGAGAGAATATTAAGATTAAAGGCAGTGGCAAACTGGAATGACATTACCCTTGCTAGAGAAAGACAAGCAGTTTTCCAAAGGAAACAGAATCTTTCAATCACAGATGTGGACCAAGTTTTTGAATTGAAACAGAGAACAGAATTGTATTTAATATTCTAGCAAAAACTTGACTTGGGATAAATTAATCTTCATCCATTAGAGATCAGAAACAGGATGAGAACCTCACATATATATATATCTAATTTCTCTTCAGGAGAATTGCATATTTCTGCCAAAGGTCAATTGCTTGTATGCTGTTTTCCTCCCTCCAGTGTTTGTAATATGGAATTTAAGCATTTGGTAGAATGGAAATAGATCACACCCAGCTGATACTGAACACTTTCAGCTTAGTTTTGCTCTTTAAACAGTCCTTGTAAGTGCCAGCAAAAATCTGCCATGCTTGAGCCTATCTACCCTGAATAATCATTGCTTCATAAGGTGTTGTCATTAACATCAATTCAGTTTAAACATAAAACCTATTCAAATCTGACCATTCTTTTCCATTTAATGGTGTTAAAGTTCTTGTCTATTTGATCTATATGATTGCACAACTAGAAACAAGGAAGATGGAAATTAGGCTTGTGTCTCTTTAGTGAGATACTTCAATATTCTTAAATACTTTAAAAATACTTAATTGAATTGTTAATCCATTATTTAAAACATGGCCTAATGGCTTTGAAGATTACAGTAAACAATATCATAGCAGGAAATGGAAGATAATGTGGAGAGAATTACACAAAGTAATAATGGAGCCGCTTGATTTAATTGTTTTCACTCAAGGGCATTCTCTCTTGAACCTTGCAAGTCTGGTGGCAAAAGTGTCCTTTGCTTCTTCAAGGTGTAGAATTTTAAAGTAACAAGTTCATGGGAAGAAAAGACCTTGGATATAGACAGGGTTGCTCAACTTGGGGGCATTGTAATCCACGGACCTTTATAGACCTTTGAGAAGTGTTCTTTTGTAAGAACGACAGAAAAAAGTGAATAATTTTAATCACTTTATTTCTTGTTCAAAATACATATGAAACAATTAGAATAAAATTATTTCAAATGAACTCTTTGATTTTTCTCGTCTTTTTTAAATATAAAATTATCACAAACTGTACACTTCATAACATTTTTGAGGTTTCATTGTTACATATTTTTTTTCAGAACTGACAAATAGATTCACACTTTCTAGAGAATACATTGTAAAAATACTGAAATGTGTTACAGCTCTCAAAGGCTAGTGCAAAAAAACCCATTTACTATCAGTAGTACAATTTATGTTGTCAAGTTTCACAAATGGCCATTTAGCGCATACAAAAAGCCATTAACACAAGGTCAAAAAGTTTTGTTTTTTTGTCTCTATAACGCAGAAGCCAAGGATATTGACTTGAACAATGTCTAGGTATCAAATCACAGACTTCATTTAAAAAGTCACATCATGAACACTGAATAAAGGGTACTAAAACAGTCAGGTATTTAATAGTAGATCTTGGTCAGCCAACACCACATAGCAAGAAGAGACAAAATGTTAGAAGAACTCTGCAGTTCTTTGTAAGCTACATAGACTTGGCAACATTTCTGATCTAATCATAAAGATTATTTTAAAGGCAGGGAGTTCTGTTAGAGTTTGGGCCAGTTAGGGCCTAATCCAGAGCCCTCACTGTCACAGCAAATCCTGACAGACGTTGTGTTGGGTGATTTCATTTAAGATACCAAGATATTAAGTGTTTAAATACTAAGTGGGGAATTTTTTAGCTGTCAATATTTCCTGTGGCCAGGAACTCCACTTTAACTTCCTACCTTTTGAAGCACACACTCTGGAGAATGCCTTCCCCACAAACAAGCATATTCAGGAAAAGAGGATGTTCTGTGCTGAAGCAGAGATGTGGCTGATTTCTGTTCTCCTCCCCCGGTTCAGTGCTCACGAGGAGCCCACTGAAGCCAGTCAGCTCGAATGCAGCATGGACTACAAGCTCATGGGGAGGAAGGAGAAGCTTTTTGGGACTCCCCTTGTGGATGGTGGCTGGAGGAGCCCCTGGATGGTTCAGAGGAGCTGGTGCTGCAGTCCTGCTGCCCGGGGTGGTGGGCGCTGGGCAGAGCAGGGCAAGCAGGAGATGCCATCTGGCTTTGCCCGCTCCCATCCCAGCCAGCAGGGCTGTGCTGCCATGGAGGGAGCTGAGGTTAACAGGTTCATATTATTAACGCAATATTTCACATGGTTTTCTCAACAAGCACCCTTGTGATCTCCCCCAGAAAGTGGAGAAAGCACAAGTCAGAAGTGCCTCTCCAAATCAGCTTGCCAGGATATACAACAACCCATATCCCATCCTTAGACATGTGCATTTAAGTCTAACATATCCTACAGAAACCTAAACAGAGAAGCATAGAAAGAATTTAGACCTACACTTGGAAGAAAAAGAAACAAGGAACAGTACTAAATATATATCTAGGCTTTTTCCTTCTATTGAGAAATAGTTTTCTATTTATTTAACAAAATTAAACTTTGTTCAATATTTTTTCCATAGAAATATAGACTGAAAAGAAGTGCTTTATATCTGATGTGCAACAGGACTATCTAAAAGTTCCATATCAAAGTTTAGTCTATACACACACCCTCTGAGCTTCAGAACAAAATGGCATTTTGTGGAAATCTGCAGGCCGCCATTAAGAAGGAAAAATCTGTAAAAACACATCACCTCCATGTCTGACTACATACAGCAGACATTTTTATTTATCAAGTCAGGCAGGTGAGGCTCATCTTTCCTACCAGTATTAGTAAAATCATCATTTGCAATAGTAGCTCATACCCCAGGGATGTGCTGAAGACTTCTAATATAGTCTGAGCGGTCAGAAAGTGACGAAAATCCATGGTGGATGTAAGAGAAATCATTCTTCTTGCCTTGAGACTGGGCTCATTTCTTTGGATGCCTTGGCACATCCTCACATGTAACCTGATGTGGAGTGCACCAAAATCAAGAGCAGTGCTCCTGCTGGATTTCAGTGTTGGGCTGGCCAAGTACAGAGTGCTTTCAGAGGAAATTACATATTAAACAGACCTACAGAATGACTTTGCTGGATCCATTTAATGGTCTATTGTCATGATATTAAGAAAATATTTTTGTTTTAATCAATACAAGAACTATTGGCTTATAAAGTGATTAGCCCAAAACAAAGCTCCTTTTGAAAGCATGCTAGAATTCTTGTAAATTTGGAATAGGGTGATAAATAGATTTTTTAGCAATCCAAAATATATAAATGAATGTGTATTGTTAATAATTACACCTTAAGAGGCTGAATTAAATCACTTTGATTGTGCTATATTATTTCAATAACTATTAAAACTACATTAGATACATTTATTATTTTGTGTTTTTCTTCAGATAGCCCAAAAATGGAGGTGGAATATTCTAATTCTAGTCAGAAAAAGTCACATATAAAGGAATATGCCTTTTTGGCAACATCTTTGTATTTTGCTGTCACAGATATTTTTTGCTGAAAGGCTTTTTTACTTCTTTTTTTTGCATCAGTATTATTTTCAGTGCATGAGTAGATTGGTACTTTAGTACCATTTTTTGCCCTGCTAGAGATTAAATTAGAATGTTCTGTCTTGAGAGAAAAAGTCAATTTTTAACAACAGTACATGAAAAAAAAAAAGGAAAGAAAAATTTAAAAGCTATGTTGATATAATTTGAATGAAATCTCTTTTCTCAGCACAGATTGTTCATCATCCAGCCCTCTTTGGGTAGAACCGCTCTTTGACTTCATGGACTGCCCAGTGCCTGGAGGGCAGGCAGAATAAGAGCCAGGATTCGAGGGGTTAATCCTCAGAGCTTCTCTGAAACCTGGCTGTGACCTACAACTGTTGGTCTGCTACTGGCAAGTAGCTAAAGTGCAATAGTGCCAGGCTCCCTTCCAGAGGAACACAGAAAAGGTCCAGCTGTGCAGATTTCGGCTGCTGGCTGAGATAAAGCTATGCTTTCTCATTAGTGCCTCTGATTTCATAGCCCAAAGTTACCTTTGTGGACTAAGAACTGAAAAGGTTGTAGTTTTAAATAAATTAATCAGCTTCTTGTGCTATAAGGATAATTAAGGTCATTAAATACTTATAATACATGAGGCTTGAAAGGAATAGATGTAAGAGTGTGACGTGCCCTTTGGAGAGTCCCCAAAGTCTCCTTTTTCATTTTCTGTGGTAGCCAAATCTCCATTTACATGGTGAAGAAAGACACGCCCATCCACACATACCCATTTGACAAAAATAATTACAGCTGGCAATTCTCTGTCTTGTTCAACTATGCAGTCATTTCCCTCGTAACTATTATTACACAATTAAGCCTCAGAAAACCATGGTGAGGGAAGTAATGGTCCTCTGTTGATCACTCTGATGTTTAATAAGAGGCAGCCACTCCCAGGGTGAAACATTCACAGTACACCCACTACTCTGTGACAATCTGGGGCAAAGGAATAAGAATTCATTATTCTGCTGAACCTCCATGAATGGGAGGAACAGGAGGAGACAGAATTTGGCTGAAACCTCTGTTCCAGGACCCTATTCATGCACAAAGACCTGGGGGATATTAAGGGAGAAATACACCATAATTATGACTTCATATTTTCCAGTTCATCAGAGAATTAGCACCTGCAGCAGCCCAATGACTTCTCCACCATTTTGTGGTATTAGTTAAGGCTTGACTTGAGAACAAAACCAGTACCTTGTGTACCACAGCAGCATTTCCAGAGCTGTTTCCTATTGGTTATTCAAGCACTCTTTGTCAGGAGCTTTGATCATGTGAAGAGGTGACATTACATAAAAATGTTTTTTCACCTGTTGGAGATTTTCCAACCTATGTCAGGTGCAAATAAATAGGAGGCCATGACAGCATCCAGAGAGGAATGTGTCTGAGCACATGTGGGAAATGTCATTTTTTTGCCCCAATTTTCCTGCAAGAAAAAGACCAGGGGGATAGGATGTGCCATGAGCAACTACCAGTGCTCTTTGCACTGTGAATCCTCTGAGAGCAAGATCTGTGGGGCAGAGGGTTGTTTTTATTTTAAAAGCAGACTCAGGTTCTGAAATTGGCTCCCACTACCCTTGTGAGCTTGCAAAAGGCTGTACAAGATATGAAGTGGGGGAATCATGTCAAAAATCCCTTTCTGTTTGGAATATTTGTTACTCATATATTTTTCTCTATTGAAAAGACTCTTCAACCCCTTTTTATATTTTCCCCTTTGCCTTTTAACAGGTATTTTGCTTTCTGGAGGTTTTGTTTGTTTGTTTGTTTAATTTTCCAGAGGGCTCTCTTCACACTCTATAGGCTTTTCCCCTCCTCTCTTGTCTCCTGTTATGGCTTAGATGTCATAACAAAATTTTAAATATCTTCTTGTTCAGTCCTCTTCACTTTTGATCCTATTATCAGTCTCAACTCATAGCATATTGAAAAAAAGCAACTCGACCCTTTTTCTCTCTCCTCTTGCAGAACTACTTTTATGGAAATGTATCTGCTTCACAAAAACATCCAACAGCCTACAATTTCTCCTGAAATTAACCTAGAAATTGTCCCAAAAACACCCCAGATTCCTTTTTGTCAGTGCTAATCTTAAGTGCCTAAAATTCCTATCTGTGATGTTGATGAATATTTGTTGGAACATTTCTGATATTTGAAACCACACAAGGCCAGGCAACAGGAATTCCATACCTGCAGGAAAATATTGCTTTACAGTCAGAAACACATCTTTCCTTTTTAAGCTAAGAGGTCCCAGGGTATTAGGTCTTATATCTATACCATTATTCTACACAGGAAATCAGTTTTTAGCATGTTCTAGAGCTTTACTTATTGTACAGAAAGTTTTTACTCCCCACTCTTGTTTAAATTTTACTTTATTTTCCTCCTGGATGGATGCATGGATTTATTTTACTTCAGGGTCTTGAATTTGTAAGGTATGAAAATATCCCAAACTATTTAAAAGCAATCTCTCGAAGACACTTAAATGCTTGTATTTTGAAAGAGAGGAAATTTGTATAAAAGGCAGGTTTCTGCCATGAAAACACGTTTCTGGCACTCTTTTCTAATCAAAGGCTTTGTGAACCCTAAAGTTGTGATGAAATAGCCCTGCTCTCATCCTTTCCTTGGTCTGTCTTCAGTCATTTTTTTATGTCAGGCTTCCTGACTTCACCTCTCTAGGGGAGAGGCAGGGTTTCACAATTCTTGAATTTTTGCTAGGCTTTGGGACAGTGTGTCTGACTTAGCTGTGCCAATGCAGGCAGTCTGAATGGATGCGCAGCTTTTCTTTTCGAGAGCCTGTGAGTACTCCACTTCATTAAAAATAGAATGCTATTTAAATATTTAATCTTAAATATGCAAACTTAAATATTTCAAATCAATGGAATTGAAAATAACAGTCTATATGCATATTTGTTCTGTCTCAAGCTTTCCCACCCATTCCTGGGAGAGCAACCAAGCCTTTTTTCTCTGTGAACCACAGTACCATCTTGCATCCCCAGCCTGCTCAGACATAAGTCTTATGTGCTCTGAATCAGATCTCTTGATCTTTCCTGTGCTTTTTTCCCTATGCCAGCTTGGGATTTCTCCATTTTAGACGAGATGCATTTTTCAAACTGGCTATAGCATCAGCAGACTCTCCCAGGCCACCAAGATGGACATTAACATTTTATACAACTCATTTGCTCCTGAGAGACACTCCCCTGTCCAACATTTTCTGCCTGTTTTTCCCTAAAGCAGATTTTTTGAACTCACCTAGCTCAGGACCAATAGTCAACTCAACATATTGTATTCATAAATTATTACTGAGCAGCTCCACTTTCATCACAGCAGCTCTGTGACTACCTGCAGATCCAACTTCCAGAACACACTGCCTTGATCTATTTTTCAGGGAATCATCATTCCTTTTCCACAGGAGAGAGCTTTGGTGTTCTGGCCACCTATTTAAGCTGTATTTATATGTATTGGTTATATTTTGACAATGTTGGTACTGAGGGTCTTCAATAGCATCAGCATGGCTCAGCCACAGAGTGCTGTAAGAAATGTCCTCCCTTGGATCAGCGAGGCTCAAATGCTTGTCTTTAATACCAACAAAGCGACTAGTCCTCATGATGGCACAGTCCCAAACTGATTTTTCCTGTTCTTCGAATTTAACATGCTTTGTGTCCTTCCAGGGGACTGGGCCCCATGGAACACAAGAATCACAGTCTACACTTGGGTGGAAAAAAAATTCACGCGGCAATAGCAGAGGCATTCTCCTCTCTGAGCCTGTAAAGAGGTTTCCCAGCAACAGCAACATTGTAGAGGTGCTATCAGATAAAACATCAAATCACAGCCCTGAGCACCTGCTATCATCAAGCATCCCTTAGCACTCAGCACAAGATTGAAGGTGTTAGTTCCATTTTCCTGACCTGATCGCCCTGTGAAATTCAAATCCCACCTGCAGCTTCACTTTCTCTTAGATTTCTAGCTCCTGGTTTCCTCCATGCTGTTAAAAACCTGCCATTTTCCAGGGTTAAGGAAAAGTGCCTTGTGCAGGAGATATTTATTCATCTAAACGAGTAAACAAAAGACACTTTTACAAGTTAAGGTATTATTTGTCTTGGAAAAGGCTAATGGCTGTGATCAGCACCTCAATAAATTCCTATGCTTAATGCTGATGCTTCTTCAGGAATGTGCTTATTTTGTCCTGTTTTACAGCAGAGAAAGAAAGGACAAGTGGTAAAACTACTGGAATTATTATCAGTTCCAGGAGGAAGGTTTCAATTTCAGGGCATTTGCAGATGCATGGAACAGCTTTGTGTCTACTGCCACGTTTTCCTTCATCTTTCCTAGCTCTGGGTCTGCTCTGTGCCATAATTTAGCTGTTTTCAGAGAGCTCAGTTTAGACTGGCAAGTCTCAGAAGCTAAATAAAAGTGAATCTTGAGCTAAACTGAGTGTCTGCTGTGGTGAGAATGAGAGAGAAAATGTTCCATCAAAACCTGCATTAATATTTCTCATATATATGATATATTTTATCCATATTTTGGATGGTCCAACACATATTATATGAGCTTTGTCTAAAAGTCACCTCACTGATTAGCATATACATCATATTTTAACAGCTATCAAATTTTCAAGCCTATTCATTTGACGCAGAAATAATGTCATATGAACTTCTCAGGTCAAGGAACTGTCACTCAATACAGATTTGTCAAGTGTTTATCATGAACTGAAACGTATTTCTGATTAGCTGTGAGTGTTCTGTTGTAACAGAAGTGCTAAATAACAGTGATTGTACATCCAGCAAGTGCAAGTACTTGTATGTGCAAACCTAGGTTTTTGCATGCTCAAATAAGGTGATTTTCAAATTTGGCAGGCACATTCATGGATTTCTGAAAAATGTTACATTTTCAGCAGGAGAAGAACTCTATTACTGAGTTCTGAAATTTTGAATGTTTTCTCACTCAAAAAATACAGACAAATGATTTCAGATGTATAAAGTCTGTTAAATGAATGGAGTATAATAAAATGTTAGTACATACAAAAGTTTATAAAAAAGAGATAGCAAAATGATCTTGGAACTAGACTATGATGTATATGTTGTACATCATCATGTTAAAAATTTTAAAAGGGATGGCATTGAATCCAATTAAAAAGCTGAGAAAAGGGAGAAAAGGATGGATCAAATGAGTCTTGTAACTAAACTTTTTTCTTAATATTGCTCCAAAACTGCATCCACAGAAAGAAACTAGGTAACTGCTCTTTCCCCTGAAAAAAATCAACTCAATGAAAACATTTATTGGTAGCTCAATATTTTCTTCAAAACATAGTGGAAGTGGTGGTGATTTTTTAAGAAAAATGTATAATTTTTTTACTTAAGCATAAGCAGTCAAAAAAATTGCATTTATTGAAGAAGAAATTTTGCAGGAGTAGTTGCTGGCCACTCTATCTCTGACCAATATTCATATCCCTAAGACCAGCATAGACAAAAGATGGTGAGGAAGGAGCTGCTGGGAGGGTGAGGGGAGGGACCATGTCAGCAGGACTGTAAAATGCTGGAATCCAAAGTTGAGGTCATGGAGTGCAGAACACGACTTAAATCTTGGTGAGCTTGTGCTCAGCTGTGAAGTGTGAGAATATAAAGAAATCCAGGCCATGCAAATCCAATTCTCGAGTACTGGTGCTGTTTCCAGTAAACTGCTTCAAGCAAAATAACTTAGGTCTTTAGGAAAGGAAAATTTTCTAACTGTTGTAAAAGTACTGCAATGTATTTTAAGCCAGCCTTTTGCCACATTTGTTTTTTCCCAAATCAGGGTAATGAATAAGATATGGGAGAAATGCGGATAAGCAGGGAACAAAAATCAGGATGGGAGAGAGAACTTCCAACCTCTCCAATTTTCCAAATTAAAATATTTAGAATTCTTTAATAAAGATATGCATCAAGCAACACATTCCTTGACTTAAACTGTGCTAAGCTCTTCCTTGGTGCTTTTGTGATGTCACTGGGAGTAACTTGTGAACCAGGCTCTAAGTCCAATAGATGGGTTATGCTAAGTACATATCCTGTCTTTTGAGATGGCTAAGGAAACAATGGAGAAAAAAATATCTTTTTCACTAGTTCTAATTATTACTGCTAAGAGAATAAAGATAAATACTTAAGGGATCATTTTTGAAGATAGATGTCCAGATGATTTTGCAGCCTGATTTCTCCTAGATGCACAGCACCCATCAATCAGGTTTAGACACAGAAGTCATTCACTGTTGTTATTAACAATACCAAAAATAACACAACAAGGGGCCACAAGCAGAGCCTTTGGTATTTGACAACAATTAAAATTTAAGAAAATGAATCTTGAAATACCTTACTACCTATGATGAAACACACAGGATACTCAGAGAACAGTAAAATAGGTAAAAAGATGTTGCTCATTGCTGAACACTTATGCTACATTTGATCGTGAATTTGTTCGCTTTTTGGATATTAGGTGCAAAAAAGTGCAAAGAATATTTAATTAACTGTTACAGTACCACATTACAAAAAGTATTCTCTAGGCCACAAAGGCCACTGTTGATATAATTTATATTAAGATAAATGTATAAATAAAATAGTTTTTCAATCTCCATACATATATATACATATATATCTGTTTCTATATCAGCCTTGCAGAATCATGTTGAAAATTATCTAGGCCACAGAATTTTGTTAGGATAACAATGATGGGAAGGGAAAAAAACCTCACAGAGGAGAATTTGTTCTCCTATTAAAAAAATTACTCATCCAGAGCAAAAGGAGGAATGAAATTCTGCAAGGTTGCTCTGTATTTATGGTGATGAAAATACAATCTTAAGCAGGGAGGATCAGAGTTCAGCATTACCAATCCTCTCTGGGAGAAACCGTTTCTGCCTAGAGGCCATGAAAAACAACCTGAAACAGGGATTCAAAAACTTGGGCTGGAGCCTTTGCTTTTTTCCCTTTTTTCTTTCTTTTATTTTCTTTTTTTCCCCCCTTATTTGTAAAGACTGTCTGAGAGATTGATTTTTATGTTTATTTGCTTGCTTGCTGTGTTCATAGGCACAGGAGGCAAGGTATAAAAGTGCCTCTTTTTCTGACTTAGATACACCTGTAATGTTAAGACCAGCCCTGCTTTTCTGGAGTAGTTTAAGACACTTAAAGGTATTTTTATCTGTCTTAGAGATCACTCAGTGGCATGGAGGGACTGGATCTTCAGGAACATATTTTGTGTCAGCCAGGCTAAACGAACTCAAAATGGTTCTTCAGAAGTTTGCCAAAACCACCTTTTCCCTTCAATCCAGATGAATTCTCAAAATTTTTCACTATCATAAATCAATCTTCCTTTGTAGTTTTTCTCCTGCATGGCACTTCTGTAAAAATGCTGTTTTGGAAAACACTGTCTCCTCTGTTTTCTTTATATATATTGCAAAGATACAAAAAGTGCCACCTCCTAACTTTTTCTAATTACAGTTAGGCTTTCAAAACCTCAGACCCAATCATGCTGTCTGTGTTACACTCTTCACAGAAAGAAAGAAAAGGAAAAAAAGTAATTATCTGATTTATCTGATTGAGGTAAACTACAGTGTTTGGAGATAAATCCACAAAATAATATGTAGTTCTCTTCTAGGTTTTAAAGTATCTGACTACAGCAAACAGATTTTTGCATTTGCTGTCACTGTGTATTCTAATAAATGAGTTTGCTTGCTTGTAAAATAGTCACATTTCAATTTGTCCCTCCATAGACTGACAGAAAACACACCTCAAATTCATATTTAGCATATGTGTCTAGAGGCATCCAGCCAGCAACCAGAAACTAAATTCCATGTGTGCTGTGCACTCAGTCAAAACAGCTTCAAAGGAATCTAAGTCTGTCACATTAAATCAAGAATCACAGAAATGTCGTGGGGGACTGCAATATTTGGTCAATTTTGTGAAGAGATAAATCACATTAAATCAATTCCTTTACGTCTGAGCATTCTCTCCGCTGCAGTTTGACTTGTGTGGAGATGCAGCTGTCATCATGAGTGCTGGAAGGTTATAACTGCATAGATCCAGTTCTCATACCTGTTTCAGAAGGGCTGCACTAAAACCCACTGAAGTCAGTAGATCTGCCTCATTGGCTCCAGCGGGCTTTACATCAGCCCTTCCTCCCTGCCCAAGGAATGAACTGATCTTCCAGCTACTCAAAACATGACAACAGTTGGTTTGTTTCATGCAACATTCAGTTTGAAGTGCTATCTTGCAAAGTCACAGAGAATTTAGTGCAATTTAGAAGGAATTTACTACATGAGATGTATATGACTATTTACTCAAAAAAATTAGGTGTTAAAATGTGCAGTAGTTTTGAATTACTTAAGGGATTTTTTTTCTGATTTCTTTGCCTCTGAAAAGATACAGGCCCCATCAAACCACTGCTTAAATATGACCCTGGATACATGCCAGAGATAAAACAGGTGAATGGATTTGCACAAGGAAAGGTTATATTTGACTCGAGTCACCTTCATTCACGCTTTAACAAATTATTATAAACTGTCATATAAGACTTAGAATAGGAAAGATGGATTTTGATAAAAAAATATGGATACAGTTCATCTGCAGAATGCAAACCTTCTGTTGAATTAGATGTGAGCTAGGGGGGAGCTTGGGACACTGAGCAGGATGGATCCATTCTGGCTCCTAGGGTGTAAGTGGTGGTTTGGGTGAGGAACAGGATCCCTGGCTGTCAAAACTGGTTGCTCGGCCAGGTAGCTGCAAGAAAAGTGTTATTGTTACAAATGTCATCACATCTGGCTGTGCATCACACTCATTTCAGAGGATGAGAGACTCTCAAAAAAGAATCCAGATCACATCCAGGCCCTTTCTAGTCTCTGGATCAAAGTCTCAGGTGTCAAAGCCTCCAGCAGAACTACTAATGGAAAGAAAATTTCTGAAATGAGCTTCTAAAAATGCTCTGACTCGTTTCACAGGAATGGATTTATTTCACCAATGGGGGTGGCACCTCTGTCTCCTAACTTACATAGACTAGACAGAGCCATGAACCTCTAAAAGACACTTCTTTGACACAGTTTCCTTGCCCCCACACTCTTTGTGGTGATTTACTGAAGCCTTGATATGCTTTTGCTACCTCTCACAGGACATGTTGGGCAGCCATGTGCTACAGAGCGGGGGAATCACATGGCCTCAGGCAGCAAATCATTTTTCTACAGATTGCTTTTGTGATGGGCTAAACAGCCCCTCTGTGCCCCTGCTGCTTCCTAAGGCTTCAATATGTGTCTTTCTGAGTCCAGAGCTGTGAGGATTTTTGTGTACAGAGCACCAATAATGTGTGGCCACAGCAGATCGCAGAGGGAGTCCAAGCCCAAAGACTTGTAGATATAATCACCCCTACATTTGAAAAAGCTTTCAGTAAGCATCTGTTGAATAACTCTGGAGGGAGCTGCTGGTATGTTGCCACAATTTAGCCTAATTTGCAGGCCAGTTACAGATTAATGTTTTAGCAACAGCAGCTTATGCTAAAGATTTTTGAATAGGAAATGATTGCTTTTGAAATTTTTGCAAATGATCTCTTCTAAGTAGCTGTAAGCTCTTTATCTCTGGGAATTTAAAATGCCTAAATGCAATCTTACAATGCCATCAGAGCATCACGGAAACTGTTGAAATGGCCCTTTTAAATGATAGATAAACCCATACAACTAGATTTAGGCTGTGCTAATGATCTTCTACCTGCTCTATTGGTGCTGCAATGATTTTCATGATTCTCAGAAACCCATAAATGTGGGGGGCAAAACCATTCAATACAAGGAGAAAATTTTGCTACTTCTTACCTCTAGTAGTGGGTGCCAGTGAGTTATTGGTTTACGTGGGTAAGCCAACATTTCATTCCAGTGATCTCTTCCAAGGCCTTCGGCATCAATTCCTGTCCGGCATACTCCAATGACCTCATTGTGCCCTACTCTGAGAATTGCAGAGTGAGAAAGAATTAATTTTTAATAAAAAATAGTTTTAATAACATCTGATATACAATCCTCTTTACTGGCTTAGTGTGGCACAGAATACATGGCCTAAGTTTTCACAATCATTTGTTACAGATATTAGTTGTAATGGTGGTATAGTAATATTAAATTCTGTAATGGTAACATCAAAAACCTCCAGCCACGACCAGAGCGCTTCTAGCAGCTATAAAAATAGCAATGAAAACAATAATCCTTGCCATTAAAAGGTTGCAACCCAAAGGACACAAGGACAGAAAAGAAGCATAATACACAAAATTATCTGAAGGAAAACATGCTTGAATTTTGTGAGAGAGGAAGGTGAAGGAAAATAGTGGGGAATACATTTCCTGCTGCAAATGCTTCAGACATAATTTCACAAACTATTTCTTAGCTCTAGCTGTTGTGATCTTTAGAAGTTCACTCAAAATTGTGAAAGGTAAGAGTCATAGTTGTAATAGGCTATACCTTAATACTTTGTGCTCCTTACAGTGCCACAAACTGGTTGAGGAACACCAGAAAGTAATTTTGACTCTATGTGCCTTAGAATAATGGTTTCCAATTTCCCCTTAGCAAGTTCTGGGAAGGGAGGAGCTGAGGAGGACTGGAAGTGTGCAAGCTGCTGTGCTCCTTCCCTGCTAATGGCACCACAGTGCCACTCTCACGTCTGACTGAGAAAGTCTTCCTGGCAGAGCTTGGAGAACAACCAGAAATCTGATGGCAAGGGAAAACAGTCTGAAGGGTGATGTTGCTAAATTGGACTTTCACTGTTTATTTGCCATGCAATCTCAGCAGCTCATCACTAATAGCACTTGAATGCAGCAGACTTGGCTTGGGCAGGATTCTGTCAGTCACAGTCTTGATCAACCTGCAGTCCTTGAGCCACTCTGAGCAAGAGTCTTTTCCTGTCAGTTCTCAGTGAAGCCATAGATAATTAGCCTAAGACGTTATCAGTAAGGGCTGAACCCAAAGGTTGCATATTGAAGGTTACACATTATAAGGTTATTTTACTGAATCAAAGAAATAATTAACGACTTAGTTCAATGACATAATTAGCATTTAATTCCTTCTTAGTCATTGAAATTTTCTTTAGTTCCAAATACCTGTTATTTAAATAGAAATTAGAGGTGTGAGGGACTTTTTTAAGCTAGAAGACCTGATTTATAAAGTTTGTACATAGTGCAGCCCCCAGAAATGGGCTGGAATGTATGTCAGGCCTAGTGGCCTGGAAGAAAATTGAGCCATATTTCTTCCTCATCTCAGTCATTTATGACACAGATGAAAAGCCATCTGCTTTAAAAGGTGTGGAAGCTTTAAACTTCTTCATGAAAAGGCCCCAAGGTTTTATCTTTTGTGACACTGAACCTGCTCATAAGCTCAAGGCAGAAAGCAGCCGCTTGTGGTGATCAGGAATTGTCTCTGGTCAGAAAGTGAGCTGTGCTTACCTGTCATAATCCATCACTGCAATGGAGAGGCTGACCTGGTCCACGTTCTCTGGAGGGATATCAAAGATGATGGCCTCATTATAAACAGGATTCAGTGTGTTCTTCTTTGTGGTTGTTTTCCGCTTTTTCAGCCGCCGTCCCTCGCACATCAGCGACACTTTGACGTACGGATCTGAGTAACAGATAATCAGCTCATGAATTAGGACTGAAAGCCATCCAAATGGTAGCATAAGGACAATATTTGTGGTAGGAATATTATATTTCTAAGGTAAAAGGTTGCAAAGATTTGAGTGGCCCTGGAAAACACTGCTTTCATCATGCTGTAAATGCAAAGGAAAGGTACAGCCATTCCGAACAGACGCGCTGGCTGCCAATTCATCCAAACAGGATCTGTATTCATTCATTCATTCAGGGTCTCTGCCACTTCCATCCCACAGCCATGTTAGACACACAAAACCCAAGGAGCTCTTACTCATCCCCTTCCTGAAAGGACTCTGCCTTTTTAAAAATAAGTAGATTCACCTGATGCGCCAGTTATATCCATTGCTTTGAGATTCCGACATTTGATGACTGTCAAAGTCATTCTCCCAGCAGTAGGCAAATAACAAAGGGAAAACATGATCTCACCCAAATCTATGCTTTCCTGAAAAAGAATAACAATTATTAGACACCTGATCATGCTACCCAAATTCAGTTCAGATCATGCAAAACTGTACTATTTTTTTTAACATGGAGAAAGGCTTCTTTTGCAGCCTCAGATGCTTCTGAAGAAACCACAAGCAATTTTCAAAAATTATTTCTGTAAAGTACAGGAGGAGTAACAACAAAATAATAGTTTAGAGACAAGCTCTTCAATTACTAAACCGAGAAATTAAAACAAAATCAGAGACAAAACTTTCTGGATTCATGATATTTTTGTGTTGAATTCACACAAATGAAAAGGTGCTGGAAGTAGAATGTGGAGTTCTGCTCTTGAAAACACTCATAGTCCATCAGCCCAAATAGAAAGAAATCTGATGGAATATTTAGATCATGCGCATTTACATGCCCTTTAGACACTGGAATTTATGTAGGAGAATAATTTCTGCACAGATATGTGTATAGAAAGCTAGTCCTGTCAAAGTGCTTCAAAAAGAAGAACATGCTCGTAAAAGTTGCTCTCTTTACTGCTCTCAATGTGCTTTGAGAGGTTGTTCAGTTTCAGAAGAAAAGCAAAGTAAAGGAGTAGCACCTACAGCTTTTCTGGATCAACAACAACTTTTTGGAGGATAATATACTCAGAAGGATGGATAGGTCCCATATAAATTTTAATAACAGTTTCTATATCGCGATCATGTGCTCAGTACTCATTAAATAAGATGTTGCCATACAGTTTAGATACTGCAATACTTGAGGTGTGTAACCTAAGGGAGTTTCTACCAGTTCTTATTTTTTCCTTTTCTCAGCTATACAATTATCCTAGCACTGCAAAAGTTTAAGTTTCGAGATATTTGTTATGTTCTAAATTTTTCCTGTTCTAAATTTTAACTACATCTACCTCCCGACCCTCCAAAAAATTGCATATTAAGAACTTAGGATATGAGTTTGTGAGGGGCATGTTACGAAGCCACTCTGTAAGGCAGCCACTCTCAAGCATGCTCATGAGATCTCAAAGGACTTTTATTTTTGGACTAATACTAAAAAGCTTATTTTTAACATCTCAGCTTCAGTATTTTATCTGTCTAACCTACAGTTACCCTGAGAGAGCAAATTCGTTTGAGAGCTTCTGGATTTACTATACAGCTGTTCTAGCATCAGAAGGGAAGGCAAAAATAATATATTTTTAAATGAAACATATTAAAATAATGATTGTTGTGTCGATGAAAAAGATGTTGTTTACTGTTACAAGACAAGACTGGGCTTCTTGTTCACATTCTTCAGCTGCTGTGAACAGTTTTATTGACTTCCTTCAGGCTAATACTCTGTCTAAATTGAAACAAGTATTTCACATCATTCTTGAGTAAAGATGAACTTAATCACATGTTTCGGGGTGTGAGTTTTTTTGTATTTTCTTTTGTTATTTTTTTTTTTCCCTGCATTGCAGACTAGATTGAAGAATACAGATTTGGAATAGCTTTAAAGTCTCTGTGGCAGTGGTAATAAAATATTGACTTTTGTGCAGGTTGGTCAATTCACAAGTTCAGCCATTTTGCTGGGATTTTGTTTTGACAATTACTAGTTTGATAAGCATGTGGACATGCACTGTGGGCAAATTTCACGCTTGTCAGAATTTCAAATTTCTCAGAATTTCAAAATGATTGGGCTCACTCAGTTCACACCGGACAAATACAGCTATTTGACCTCTCCCTTTCTTTGCCACAAAGAGGGCAGAATTTTGTGCCAGAGACTAAATTACCAAACCAAATTTTCTATTTCAGAAAACAAATAAAACTTGAACAACTGAATGGCAATTATTTCCACTCATTGGTTACAGTGGCAAGTGATGTATTAAATTTTACAGTGCTGACATATGTGAACACAGTTTCAAGCAAAGCTTCTCCTACTGGCTTTGCTCTCTGAGTTTAGAGTCTGATGGTTGTTTCTCATATCCATATATCAAACAGATCTCACTCTTTTGTTTGAAAAGAAAATGGAGTTCCCTGAGTTTTAGTGCTTCAAAGTTACCTAAGGTCTGTGTAGAGAAAGGTGATGAAGATGGGTTGGATCATGAAACACCATGGGTAGTTCATAAAAAGATCTAATTTTTTCTTCTTCAGAGAGATGGCTTGTGCAGGTGAATAGAGAAAAAATAATTTTTGAAGATGGGAGTATGAACTTGAGTGTTCTATTATTTCTTTTTGAAGAGGATTTGGGTAGACGCTCAAAGGTTTGTGTGAGCTCTACTGATAAAGCAGAATACAGGCTATGTACTAATGTTTTAAAATACTTTAAAAGAAGCATTGCTCAAAATGCTTGCCAAACTCACTCTGTTGTTACTCTACATTTTTTGAGGGGCAGAGAAAAGCAGTTTCTGCTCTGAGGATCTGCCAAGACTAGTGATCTCTTTTTTCATACAGGAGTGTGAATGTGTGAAGTTCTAAATGTTCTTTGGAAGAATTAAGATTAAAGTTATACCTATATAATTATAGTATAAGAAACTAGGTATTGCAAAAAATGTCTGAGATATCTCCATTGTCACACACAGACTTTCATTGTTAATTTGAGCACTAGAGACTCATAAATTTGGAGCTGAAAACACAGACTCAGACCTAGATTATAAACATAGTAACTGTTTTGTTATTTTTTTTAAACTTCTCATTACAGTCTTTGTTAATCCCATTGATTATCATGAGTAACATTTTCAAATTCCCTGGATCCTTAAACATTATTAATTTTAGTTGAGATTTAAACATAATATTCAATTTAATTTAGAATCTCAGTGCTATGGAAAATTGATATGTTTTTTCACTTTATAATTCACTAGATAATTAAGTTGACAGAAGTAGTCTGACAGGAGCCCTTCAGTACAAGTAAAGCTGAAAAACCAAGGCACAGACTGCCCCAAACAACCACATCTGCATCACAGTGTGCCTCAAACAAAACACAACTCACAGGACACAATCCAGTGGTTGCGATTTGTGCATATTTTAAAATAATCCTCAAATTGCCTTACATGTATCACATATTTTATGAAAATTGCACATGACTTAAGTCCCATGACACTTCATCTCTTTCATAGACTTATTTTGATTTTTTCTTTTTCTTCTTGAACTAAATTTGGGTTTCAATTAACAGGCAGCTTTATGGATTCTTGTAATGATTGCCTCCCACTGACTTCCAATAACAGGTACAGAAAAACCAGCATCGAGCACAGCTGCACTTATGCAAATGGAAGTTTCTGTTGACACCTCAAATCTCTCCTTCACTTATTTCCCTGTGAAATATTTCCCTTCTGTACCCACCAGCCACCACACAGCACTAAGGACCTGAAACAGTGGCCAGCACTCTACCAGCTTCAGCTACTTTCAGAGCTACCCTTTTACCTCTACCCCATCCATTTTCTGGTTTGGTAGGTCTAGAACAAAATAAAACAAATTTTAAAAAATGGTCTCACATGCACATATCAGTTATTCTGATGAACTTTGTGGGTTTTGAGCTACAGAATGCAGATTTTTAAAATTAGCATATTTCTCATCCCACGTTAGTAACCACGTGAATGAATGTGCTAATAATATTTTTCCAGTACTTCTGTTAGGATGGATCCATTAGGATCTGTCCACATTCTCTGCTTTGTGGGCTCCTGGGAAATTAGTCCAGGAGTTGGCACAGTCAGAAATAAAAAAATTCTTATTCTATTCTATTTGTTATCATACCCAATGGACACCAGTGCTCTCATTTCCACACATATGTCTGTAAAAATTGCAGCATTTCTACAGAGGCTCTGCTCTCCACTCACAATATGGATAAAAGGGAAGAGATATGAAGAGAAGTTTGGAGAACTTGTAGGGGAGCATCAATTAAACTGATTGAGGTTTTTGAACTGCTGTTGCTGGAAAAAGCTTTGCTGCCAATTAATTTTCTCAGTAGTCTCCACAAAATTCAATAAAAGAGACAACTTTTAACTAGGAACCCCCACAAGTTCTGTGGGGAAGGTGGCTATAGATCCTTCCATGTTCAGGGTGGTTCTGCTCAGGGATCAACCCCCATAACTCTGAAATTGAACTATTTATTCCCTATGCTGATACTTTCTATAACTTTCATAGTCTCCCTCTTCTGTGCCAACATCTTAACTGATTTCCTATGACAGCAGGGGTCAAAAGCTTATAGGGACCTGATATATGAAAAAAGATGTCATTACTGAGTCACAAGGGAACTTTAGACCCTTTTTTCACTGATGTTTGTTTCCTATTAATTTCCATTAATTTTTCAAGCTTCAAAATTCAAACAAAATCTTAAAACAGCAATTTGCTCTCTATTCTTACAATGAACTATGTAAATGCTGCAGGAACTGGAAAATTTACATGATTTTGTTGTTACTTGTCTGTCATTAATTTCCATGGTTAAAATAAAAAGTATCTGCATAATTAGTAGTGCAGTAGAAATTAGATTCCCTCAAAAAATTACTTGTTGCTACTTTATTTATCATTCATATTATAATAATCCACAGTAACAATTCAGTTCTTAATTTTAATATATGGAAATACTTTCCTATCAATTGTAATTGGAATGATGTTTTAAAGACTGCATGCAAGAGTAACACAACAAAAATACTAATGGCAGCATGAATTCCATTTGTACTTGATTTCTAACTAAATTAATTGCAAATTTCATTCTCAGTTTTCCTGCTATATTTTGAGCAAGCCACTGTAATAAATAATAATAGTAATTTTCTAGCTACCTAAGAAGGTATTCAAGCATTTGCTTCTCTAGACTTTTAGCTATTTCCTTTAGTAACACTGCAAACTGTTCTTCTATATAGTATGTAAATTTAAAGAAATTTAAATTTAAATGTAAAGAAAAATGCGTTGGCAGAGTGAGATCTTTGGATTACTCAAATATTGCAGGAGGATAATTCCCCCATAGCACAGATTTCTCTTTCTCTGTTTAGAAACATATTATATATATTTCTGCTTTGCAGTAAAAACTACTGACATTAAGCTTCAAGGATCAGGAATAAAATATAACAATAAATGTTGGGAGTTGGGTGGATGGAGAAGGAAGACTTGCTCCCTGAGAAAATTAGATAAGAATTTATTAAGGTTTTACTGGTTTTGAGGCATGTAGCAAGAGTTCAAAGGATGATAGTATAGAACAGAAGAGAAATCTGCCAATTTTTCTGCCATGTTTTCTCATTTATGCATTTAGAATCTGATGGTACCCTTACTATCACAGAAATTATTAAAAGTTCTCTGAGGCTCAGGCTGCAGAGCTAATTCTGCCACCTCCCGATGGGATTTTCCTTTGGAAACCTTGTCCCCACCGCTAATATTTATTTTCATCTCCTGTTATTCTTTGCATATCAAACCCAGCTCTTTCCTTCCTCTCAGCACCAGCTCCTGATTGAGCTGCAGCCCTGGGAAATGAATCAATTAAGTTTGCGTTTGTTCTTGCCTCTGTGGAGGACAGCATGGAAGCAGTGGGGCCTGTGCTCTATAATGACTGTGTCCTCTGCTTGTGGGGGGCTGACGCTTGGCTGAGCCTGTCACCCTGGTTGTTCTGGGTAAGCTCTGCTGCTGGTTGCAGCCCTGATGGCAGAGGGAGAATTCCTTGAGGCTGCAGAATGCCCTGGAAGCCTCCTGGGTGCTCCTTGTGCTGCTCCCTGTGTACAGAACCATCTGTCTTGTGCACCAGGGGGTTGCCTATTCCTGCCTCAGAACAGCTGAGAGCAGAGGTGCTTCTGTGAACCAGCTGTGACAGGAGAATGAACCAAATTGTCTGTGGTCCCCCACAGAAAGATGCTTTCCTGGAGCTGCTGTGCAATGCCTGTAAAGACACTTTGCAGTTGCAGAGATATTAAAATCCCTTGAGGAAACCATGCCCTTCATTCACCTAATATTTATTACCTTTAGGGTAGAGTAAAAGTAGCAGTTTGGCTCTAGAAAATCAAAATATTAAAATAATTTTTCATTTCAAATGAAAAGAAACATTAAATAATAAAAATAGAAACCTTCCCTGCCTTCAGTAACTGGACAGAAACCCACCCTTTCTCCATTGCCTTTTCTAGTTACCAGCCAGACCTAAAGCAGTTCCGAACATAAATGAAGGTCTCCAAAAGGTTTAAATGAAGGTCTCCAAAAGGTTTAAAGAATGATCCAGAGTATTCTCTCACCTGCTCAGCAGCAGCATTGGTCACAGGGATCCCTTTTATCACTGGCCCTGAGCAGAAATGCAAGTGCCAGCAGTTCTTGTCTTGGAAGGGGCTGTTCCCATTTGCAGAGATGATCAATGTTCCTACACTGACAACCCCGAGTCTTTTAAGGACTTTTAAGAACCTGTTCAAGATTTTTTAAGGACTTTTAGGAACCTGTTTAAGGTTCTGTTGAACCTTTCAGGTGCATTTCCAGAGACATTCACAGGTCTAAGTGTATTCTGATGAAGATGGGTATTTGTAGGGCTTGGCCCACCACACTGCTGGTGATAAAACATTTCCCCACAGTGCTGCTCTTTGAACACAGGAAAAAGGACAATCCTTGAAATGCGGCCTCAAGGCTGGGCTACAAAAAACACCTCTGCAAGTTCTCTACCACAACTGCCTTACTTAGGGAAAGGTCTAAAACTTTGTCCACTTACAAAACAGGGGAGATGGAGAAAACAAAGCAAAGAATATGCTCTGGGTGAAATTCAGAGGTGGGCTTCATTCTTGTTTGATGAGGAAATCAGACGAATCTATTTCCATAACAGAGGCCAGAATTACCTGTGTTATTTCCTACTCTGGCAGGAGTTTGATATAAATGAACTGAGACAAATGTTACTGTCCTACTTATTTAAAAAGATATATATTTAAGCACTTCTGTCTTTCCCAGAGATGCTAATAATTATATTCCAATTGCTTTAGAAACAACAGTTGTGCACACGAAGACTATGTCCTTACAAAATCTGCTTTTGCATTCCACTTCACAAATGAGCAAACTGCAGCACTGAAATGCCTGGTGTTGGGGAACTAAATAATAATCAATTTCCATCTGTCTACATGAGATAATTCTAGAGGGTACAAGTACATGACAATTTAATGACTAAGATCCCCAAGAGACTACCATTGTTGGAAATGGGAATGGCTTTCCTCTAAATTTTTTTTCCCAATTGCATGGTTTCCTATAATTGGTTACTCTAACAGACTTCACAGGATACCTTCAGAATAAAAAAAGCTTTCTAACAGTCACTTGCCAATTTTTTTAGGCAATAGCATCAGAAGAAGTTTCCAAAGCAGAGGATAATTTTTAAAAGTATTATAGTAACCTAATAAATGTTTACATGCAGAAACTGTTGGATCACAAGCAGTGAACTTTTTGCCAAGAAAATTTTAGGACACTGAATATTAGAAGTGCTTGTTAGCAATTCCAAATAGAGAGTTTTCCTTTTTTAAAGTATGCAGTATATTTTGATAGCAACAAAACCTCAGAAATGTATGCAAAACTTTCAAGCACTTGACAAAAACAGAAGCTTCATTTGTTGATTAAACAATCCATTTGATATTATTTGTTTGCCTCTAATGTTATGAATTACCTTTCTCAAGTGTAGTGAGATTTACAGTATTCCAATATAATGAACAACCTTCACAGGTAGTCCAAAGCTGACTCTTGATTTTTTAATTTTTTTTTTTAATTAATCAGGTGAACACAAGCAAATGATGGATTTTTAATTGAAAATTCAATCACCTATTCAAGCAAAATTTGGGGACATATCAGATATCTAAGATACTTTTCCTATACTACTGATTTCACTCTAAATTTACATTAATAATCTAACTTTAAGAAAGGAATATACTTTAGCACTTAAAACAGATACATGTTACATATTATAAAACATGGTAGGTTTTCAATGTAGAAACAACAACAACACAGAAATACAACAGAGAAACAATGGTATGAATAAAGAAATGAAAGTAAAACCCCAAACTACAAAATGTGAATAAATATCAGCAACTGAAAACAATGAGAATAAAAATGAGTGTGTGTGGGGGAGCCAATCCTGCACTTCTAGAAAAAAAATTCAAATTATTATTAGGAGCAAATAAAGTGTATTGAAACTGTAGATTCACACAGTCATTGGGTTTAGAGCCAAAAAGACTCAATGCAACCATCCAGTCTGATTTTCCCAGACTGTATTTCCTGTACCAAATAAAAACTCCTTATGGTGGGACAAGCAAATCTTTTTAAAATTATGTTAACTACTGACAAACAGTTGTTGCGTTACAAAGAATCTCCTGATCTCCTGTGGCAATTTCCTTCATAGGCAAAATGTTGCAATTCATCTTCTTGGTAAATCTCTCTAGTAGTGTTTAAGACTGCAGAGTTTGGTGTCATAAGAATAGATTCTTTTCACAGTGGTGATGGGAATTGTTTTTACCCTCATTTTAACTTCTGAGTAGAAAACTCTTGACTGTGGAAGAGATGTAAAAATTCACAGCTGAGGAGAGGCTGCTTCCATTGGTTTTTTTAAGTTTTGGACTAATTCTTTGATCTATCACTTCTATTATTTTCCACATCTATCATTCAGCAACAGCACGAGTAGACCACTGGGTGTAGGAATCGCGTCTGAACAGAGACAAAAAACTCCTCAGAACATACAACAAAACAGAGCAAAGGTGAAGAAGTAAAAAACATGAAAGAAATATATTTGCAGAATGGCACCTTGGTTCCTGGGCTCTAGTGGGTGGGTATGGCCTTTTCCACTCACACAGCCTGCTTGATTTGCAAGGATTCTTTATGAACACCAAAGCACATTTGCTTGGATTAGAATGATTTTCCACCAACCGTAGAACCAGCTGGATCTTTCTTTTTCAAGTTTTATCAAAGTTCAGTGGGCTCTGGCCATCACCAGTCATTTAACTGATAGTTAGTGACTTTGGTAAACTTTCTATCTGGTGTTTAAGACAGTGAGTCCTCACTGATTAACATCTCACACAGTGTTTATTCCTTTGAAGGTTTGGCTCTCTCAACTTAGCTTCTGAAATGACAAAACTAGAAACATGCATTTCTATTTCATAAACACAGGGCAGCACACTGCACATATAGTTACTGGACAGCTTCTTGGAAGGCTTAATTTTTCCAGGAAAAAAAAAATCAATTGCCAGTTTCTTACATAATTTTCTGAGAATAGGGTAAGGCTTGTGAAAGCTGATGATGTTACTCAGCACTAGAAGATATCTCAATTTTATGTGCCTGTTATTGATGGTTTAAGTAGAGACAACCTTTTCACAAACATGTAGTACTTTAAACTGACTGAAAGGCTGAAATCTAAAAACCTCATGCTTTCTTTTAAGCTTGACACAGAGGAAAACACCAGCAGAGTGAGTTAGGTACTAAAACTGCATGTCTTAACCTTAACTCTTATTGAGGAAGAAACTTGAATCAGGATCCAGTGCCAAGTTTAGCAACCATTTTCATCCACATGCGTATTAGTGTCAACCCCAAATGCATGATCTGGTGTGGCATTTCCATCTGCTCAAAACCAGTGATGAACAGTTCAGAGATCATTATTTGCTGAAACCATTCTAGTTATCAGTTGAAAATCTCATAGACGCACCTGCTGCCAGTGACCAGTGCTTTTAAGTAATTACTAAAATATTAAACACATATCAAAGCTAGAAGAAATTTTTAAAAATGGTTACGTGGGCTATTATTCCAAGATCTTAAACACAGATTCAGTTTTAAGCTTGAGAACACAATTCTTAAATTTATCTTAAATCTGAGCTAGGTCAAACTAAGCATACACAAATCAGATTTCTGGAGGTGTGCTGAGGGCTGTTCAGAGCAGTTTGATAGGCCCAGCAGTTGAAATAAATAGCTGCTGTTGTGAACTCACATTTGAGTACTGACTCCACTATTTGATACTCTCTGATATTTCTCTTTCCTCAGGGATCACAGTGCTCATGCTCAAACTGGTGAGGACATTTAGTGCTCCTTGTCCCTCTAATCATGCAGAGCTGGACCTGTCTAGCAGGTATGAACATCAGGAGAGACTTTGGTGAAAAAGGCTTGGGAAGTCTCTGGCTGCAGAGAAGGGACAGCGTGAAGCTCCTGTCACTGATGTGTAGCTCTGGTCTGTCCTCCATTCACCCCCATGTGGAAACCCAGCCCATGCTGAAACCCTGGGATGAGTCACACTGTTTGGAAACACCCACAGAATCAGGGATGGCAAAACTTCTGTATAAACAGCATGCTAGTTGAAAAGAAACTGAAACCAAAACCAAAAAAACCACCCTACACCTCACTATTTAAACTGTGTGTTTGGGTTTCTTTCTTTCCTTTCAAATCCCCATCAGGGAGGATGAGTTTGTAATTCAAGGTTAATAAAGCAATATCTGGAGACTGCTGTTCTCTGGTAGCCTGTCATTCATCCTGTCACCTGTGCACAGACCTCCTTTTCTTGCTTGCAACAATAAAAAAGTTAATTTCTATTTCTTAATTCTTCTTGCTTGTGCCTACTGAGTTTTCCTAGCAACCATCAGCAATGCAGATACAGCTACTGGGGACCCTAAGCACAGTGCAGTCAGCAGAGAACATTTTACGCTTCAAGAATTTTCAGCCTCTTTTCCTTACCAAGGTTTCTAACCTATGAAAATTTCCTAACAAGAGCAGAATAGGACAGGCCCTTTTTCTTAATAGATGGTCACTTTGCAGGACAAGATGTTTTGCTAACAGGAAAATGTTATTAGTTCTGGCTAAGCAATGACTTTCATGATGTAGCATTTAATTAATAAATGTGATTTATATACACACAGTGAGCCATAAAGATGACAGCATGCTCCCAGAAGATTTTTTTGGTAATTAAATTTTATATCTTCCCAAGCATTATTCTCTGTGCTCAAAGGAAAATATTGACAGCTCCTCTTTTAAAATGTTTTTTATTTTGGACTCTGCTGATAAACAGGGTACACTGCCAAAAACTACAAAAGAGAAATGAAAATATGATGTTAATGCTTTTGTAACATTACTTACTGTGGTGGCACAGTGGATGTCTTTCCATACATTGGCTTCCCTGGAGAGATCTGAGACTTCAAAAAGGTTATCAAGAATAACTTCCCCAATCATGTCATGTCTAGAAAATCTGTCAAAATCATAAACACTGAAATGCAATTTCCTGTTGCTGAGTTGATCATAGGCTACAGGAAACTGAAAGGTTTCATCAAAGACTGGATTTAATGTCTTTCTGTGAACTCGTGTCTGAAACTTCTTTTTCCTATCTGGAAGCAGATAAATCTTCACGTAGGGGTCGGATGTTCCTGTGAAGTCCTTAGCAGGCAGATCTAAGGCTTTGACAATTGTGACAGCCAGAAGTTCATTCTCATAATCGTACCGGAGAGTGAAGTTTAGTTTTCCACATGTTTTCACATCTTCCTGTTGCCCATCAGAATCCACAGACTTCTGTTTGTAGAGTTCTGGTTTTATTCTCCCAATGCTGGTTGTGGTCTCTCCCCTCTGCAAAATTGGGTCTGTTCCCATGTTAAAATCAACACTGGACACCTGCATCTGCCTTGGCAAGTGCCTCCTGAAGGAATTGTGCCTGCACAAACACACACAGACACACAAAGCAAGCCATGATTATCTCTGGGAAAAGACTATCTCTCAATAGAAAATATAAGAACAACTTAGTGAAAAGACTAAAATAATTAAAAAATAGTCCTCTCCACACCCCCTTCAGTGTTTTGCAAGAGTTCAAGCATCCTTGAGAGGAAATGATCATTCAGAATTAATTTCTTGGCCCAGGAGACACCCACTGTCCCAGAAATAAATATATTTATAGCTTTGCTTTCAGACTGTGCAGTTGAAACTGAATTCATGTTCTTTCACAGAACAAGTTGACAGTTCCAACATTGCATGATCCCACTTTGCTAGGGCCTGAGTAAAGTACGGTCAAACAGAAAAAGAAAAAAAAGCACTTGCAGAATTTTCATCAGTACTCTCTGCATTTTTGGAGGCATTCCATGGTGGTTTTCCAATTAAATATTTACCAGCCTTCACACTGGTGACCGTAAAAGGCACCTGAAAGGGAAATGCAGAGCTGTGTGGAGGTTTTTAGCATAGTGCTTTGCCATCCTACAACATTTTATATACACTTGCTTGGTATCTGCTACACTGAGGTGCAGGCTGCTTTCTCCAGAAGCATTGGGAATATTTTGTTCTGCTAGCGAAGCATTTCAGAGTTTTACCAACAATTTTCTGCCATTGCTTTTCCTTTTGTTCTCACAGTGTGCCATGCAGTGTGTTAGAAAGCTGATTCCTGTGCCACTAGCAAGAAAGAGTAGGTTAAATTCCTTGCAATTCTGAATACAATGTTACATAAACATGAGTACTTGTGGGCTTATCTTGGCTCATGAATCTGAATGGAAAGTTGTGCTGTTCCTACTAAGAGTGAAATCAAACTCCTGGTGTGCCATACAACCTTAGAGTAGTATAAAAACACTGGACAAAAAGCTTCACAGCATTTATCAGCAGCAGATGCCATTATGACTACACTATCCAGTTTATTTTTTAGGCGTTTTCACATTTCCTTGGTACTTCCCTACCCCAACAATCTGTGCTGCAGAAGCTTACCACCTCCTCCTGTGAGCACACTTAGTTGCCATTAAAGAACAATCCAATTGTCAGAATTTCCTCTGCTTTTTTGCAATCAATTGCTTATTAATGCCACATGTAGCCTTGCCTTATTGCTTGGTTTCCCTGTGGTGTTGTGTTCTGAAAATAAGAGGTGTCACAGCTGTGTGTTTCTTTCTTTAAAACAGAAATGCAAATTGTCCATTTGAAAGCAACCAGGACTCATTTCATAGATATCTTTTGTATTTTTGCTGTAAGTGAAGAGGTTGCAGAAGGCAAGAAGCACAAAACTGCTGCAGTTAGCTGAGCAGAGACACAAGAGGGTAATCTGCAGCTATTAAATAATAGACAAGAACCTTTCCCCTTTCAGCAGTTTGAGCCCTGCTAGGGAGCAGCCCTAACTCAACACAAGAACAGGGCAGGGAGAGCTACATAGTCTAGACTTGAAGTAGCTCAAAAAACCCCAGGTGTTTGGATGTCAAATTTAGATGAGCACTGCACCCCTCTTGTAACACACTTGGCCTTTCTTTCTCTACAGATAGACAAGTGGAAAGATTTTCTTCTCTCTTAAATGTTAAAACTCCATGAATTCACAGTGTCTAATTTCCACATTGGAATGGAGTGAGGAATGAAAAGGCCCTGACTGGTCAGAAAAGTAGAATATTGTCCTCAGGGAGTTTCACAGCTGTTCCTGTGCTTTTGCCTCCAAGAAGCACAAGACCTCATGAATGAGCCAAACATGGGGAAGGGGCTGAACTCCACCCAAAATGCAGAGCAATGAATTCCTGAGCAGGCAGCAGTTTAGGGACTATCTTTTTGGTATCTTTGACCCCTAATGAGGTCCAGGCAGACCTGTGTTAGTGCTGTTTCTGTCAGTGCTCAGGAAACCTATGCAGAGAGGGCTTCCTGAGTGTTCCTCACACCTGCAGCTGTGCTACTGAGATGCCCAGATGATCACAGGGTCATGGAATAGTTTGAGTCAGAGAGGACCTTATAGATGATCCAGTTCCAATCCCCCTGCCATGGGGGATGGTGTTCAAACCCTGTTGTACACAAGCAGAGGCTAAAACTGCCTTTTTAGGGAAAGAGTGAAACTGATTATACAACATCAGTTTGACCAGAAACAGGTACATGACAAATTCTCTTCAACTTCTCTTGCATTTTTGACAACCTGGGTTGATGCGAGCAAAAGCAATATATGACACTCCAAATCTATGATTTCTGAGGTGCGAGGTTTCTTTTAAATTTTTAGACTTCTTTTAAATTTTTAGACTTCTTTTAAATTTTTAGACTTCTTTTAAATTTTCAGACTTCATGCACTTCAGATCCTCTACTGAATTGTTGTGAGATGTCACCAAGTAAAAGAATGCATTTGTATGGCTGTTCCCTGTGGCAATCAGCAGCACTTTTGCTCTAGTAAGCCAAAGTCCTAATTACACAGTGCCAGGTATCTGTTCTGAGTCACAGCATTTCACCAAGACAGCTAATTGGTCTGCTAATTATTAAGATGTTTCATTGTTGTCATGGCAACATATTTATCTTCCTTTGTTCTGCAGTAACAAAGGGATTAATGACTGTGATAATGAAATACAAGGATGTCAGAAAGCCAGGTTGTTAAAATGTGGCAGAGCTACCACCAGATGCAAATCCAGGTATGTCAACCTCTACAGACTCTTACATGCAGCACTCTATGGTAGACTTGCTAGCAGAACAAGTGCAATTTGAGTATTAGCAAATCTGTATGTAAATGCAATATAAAACTTGTAATGTTTATGTAAATGTAATATAAAACTGTATTTCCATGGGCATAATGACACTATGAAGCTTATTTATAACTCAGTGAGACTGCCACATCTGTGGCAAAAGGGAGGGATAGGGTGCTGGTTTATGATATGACTTGAGATTTATGAGGATGACTTGGGTCTCGCTTTTCTAGATGCATTTGAGCAATCTTTTGGCCCAAATCCAGAAAAGAGAGTGATCACTGGTGGTATTTAGACAGAACAAAAGCTTCTCCTTGCAACCACTAAAATCAACAAATTTGTTTGTTTGTCTTTAACCTTAACAAACCCAAGCACTTCTCTTTTGCCTTCATGCCTCTTGGGAACTGACTGACCGAACATCTTCCTCTCCAGCTGACACTATCGAGCAAAAAGCACGTTCTTGGAAAGTACAGGTGAATGTTTGAAGAATGGATTTCCATAGAAGCAATAAGCTATATTGCAAAATACTATTACTAGTACTAATACTATCAATAATACAAAATACTATCAAAATACTAAGTATGGGAGAGGGTGGTTCTCAAAAACACAGAGTAAAATTATTTGTAAATGAGCTGCAGTTCTTCTGCTGTAGTGGTTAATTGGTATCAAGGACTAAAACAGGTCTTTCCATATTATCAGGGATTATGAAAAATATGTAGGTATTACTAAACAGAAATGTATCATTTCCCCATACTAACATGTCTCTGTGCTAATGTACAGTCTAAAAATGTGATCAGGCACATTTGATTGTTGCTCTGATTGGCTTATTAAAATCCTCATGCTTCAATTACAACTGCTTAATATGGAGTTATTTATTTTATTAAGAGCGGATGGCTGCATGAAGCCATCACAGTACTGGTTACAACCATTTAATTTGCCCCATCTCAGGTGAGCTGAGTGCACAGGAGACAATCCAGACAGCAAACATTCCTCTCAGAGCCTTTTTCAATGGAATACATTTAGGAGAGGGTGCATCTGAATCCCTCAGGACTCCTGAGGACAACAGTGAAGCAGTGCTGTGTTGAAAATGATGCAAGAGAAGTTGTGCTACCTCTGCATCTGCCTTTGGCTTCTTTTTATTTAGAGGCTTCTAGTCAAGAATATAAGAGCCAGATTTCAGTAATTTTGCTGGTACATTGTTGCCAGCTGGGCTTGAAACAAAAAATAAGGAGTAATTCAGAAACCTGGTCTAAATATCCAGCCTCATTCTTATATATGATATTCTTGACAGCAGCAATTAATATGGGCTGTTAGGTTACGACTCCCTTAAGGCAGGCAGGGTGTAGATGCAATGTGTTTACAAACAGAAAGATCACAATTTCTGGGTAATTTTTAAGGCACCTCTCATTCTAAACATGTTTTGTAAAAGGATGCAGAATTTTTCACCAAACTCTAAAAGAAGGTGATGTTTCCTATCACCCTACTATTGATTGGCTGTGGTGGGACAATCAGTTACCCAAAGGACAGGAGCTGTCCCTTTCAGAGGAGATTTAACCCTGATAATCTTGATAAGATGAAAAGAAACCTCCCTTACAAGGTTGCAGAAAGACTGGTATTGACAGGAAGTTTTATTTATGTACAACTGTCCTTGGCTTCACAAATATTTTGTATTCAATTAGATCCCAGTCCAAATCACTCCAGAGACCTGTGAGAATATTTTCACTGCCTGAAGTATATCTGGAACATATCCCTGGAACTTCTTTCTCCCCCTATAGTACAGTTGGGACTATTCAAGACCATTTGCCAGCCAGCTATTTCTTCTATCTATTCAGGAGGTCAGACAGTCTGAAAACTTGGATTTGATGGATAAACTCTTTCAGTTAATATCCTTTTAGGCAGCAGTGAGCTGGGTAATGGGCTTGCCATGCTAAACTGTACCAATCTTTGTTCCTCTGTGTTTAGTGCAATAGTTACAAGTTCAGAATTATTGGAGTGTTGTGGGAATGTTCCTCAGTGTTTGGATGCTGGGCTTCTGTTATGAGCAGATGGATACAGTAGCAGGAACCAGGCACAGCCAGGGTAATGTGGCTTAAAGCCAGCTGGACAGTCTCATAATTCAGGAGATGCTTGGGCTGCTAAAGCCAGTCAGTCAGACCTCCTCTGGCTGGAGTGCTCTCATTTTGGGAGCTTCATGTGCCTTCCTGCTGGCTGGTCTGTGAGGCTGGAATAGCTGAGAAAAAGCACTTGAACACTCACTGACATAGCGAGTGCACTGAGCTGGCAAAACATTGTCTTTAGGGCTCCCAGGAGGCCAGAAAAGTATTTGCCCACTCAGTGAAAAGCATGTGTCTTCTCCTCCTTTTGCCTCTAATTATTGTGAATGTGAGCCTTTTTTTGTTTGTGTGTTTCTTTGGTTTTAGTGGGTTTTCTCATGTGGTTGGTTTTGGGATTTTTTTTTTTGGTAGTGTTTTCTTTCCTTTCTCAAAATGCTCCTTCCTACACAGCACCTATACTGTAACTTATGGCATTACACAATACTTCAGGTGCCTCTTTTAGCCTTAATTTTCCCAATCTTTGCTTATAAAACAATCCCCTTTTTTATTTCAGGGTTTGATCTTTGCAGTTCATTGTTTGTTTCCATGCATTAAATTTCCTGACAGTGTTTGAAGAAAATCCCATTTGAATCTATAGGTCCCTGCACGTCTTCACTGCTTTTCAAGATAAAGTGGCACCTGATGCAAAATTAAAGTTTGTGTCCTCCACTTTAATACTAAAGAAACCACCAAGGAATGCAATGTGCTTTTCATTTACTTGTAGACCTATACGGAATCTGTGCAGCTTTAAGATCAGTCCATAAGGATCTGTATTTTTAGACTGGAATTTTTGTTCCTTCATAATCAGCAAACCATGTCTTCAGGAAATGTACCATCAACAATGAGTCTATCATTCATTTGGTTGAAAAGGAAACTTTCATCAGCAAAAACAACTGATGCATCTATAAAAAACATCTCTGTGAAAATCTAGACTTGCAATTTTTAAAGAAAACCACTGAAATATGTTTTCCTGTAATCAAAACCCAAAAGGGAAATGCTTAAAGTGGCAACAGCTATCTCTACAAAGTAGTAGAAGATGTAGATTTCACTTTCATGTTAAAATGATTATGTAACTGAAGGTACACTAAATGTTTCAGAATATTCTGTCCAAAGAACAATGTGGCTTCACATTCACATGACTGATGTTTTACCCATAACTTCTAAGAAACCCGTGAATAATCCAGCAATCCTGGAAATTTTCAGCAGTATTCCTGCTCTACTTGATACTGGGAAAGGTGCCACAGGTGTGGGTGCCTCTGACCTACCTTGATGAGGACGTGGGCTCTGTGATCTGCCTCTGCATCCTGGCATGTCTGATCAGGTGCTCCTTCAGCGCGTTCTGCACCTCTGCTGGGATATCAGGGGAAGTGTGGCTGATCTTCAGCGCTGCCTCAAGCACCTTGGTCGTAGCTTTCCCATTTTCTTTGACTTCCTTTTTCTCACTGTTCTCCAAAACCTCCGTGGGGGCGCTGGAGTTGCTCTGTGGGACATTGCTGGCGCTGGAGGCGAGGGGTTTGCTCCTCCAGCAGGGCCAGCACAGCTTCCAAAAGACAAAAAGCGAGACCACCAGCAGGGCAAGCCCGCAGAAGCTGACAACCACTGCTAAGAGACTGACTGAGACATCTGCAAGGAATTAGAAACAAAAAGCATCATGACAGACCACACGCAGAGAAAAAAAAAATTAAAAATTATAGAAGCAAGAAGATAGAAGAGTTTTTATTATTATGTCTGTGTAGAGCTTTAAAGGTTGTGAGTTGTTGAGTTGTTTTTTTTTTCTTTTTGATATCTAAGCCTGTACCTTTAAGATTTTATTATTTTTTACATTTATTATTTTCTTTATTATTTCTTTATTGTTTTCTAATATCTGCTTCACAAACATTCCTTTAGCTGTTCAGGCCAAGGGCCAGTATGTGTACCGTTCACCACATACTCAGACATCCTTCTCAGGAATTTTCCTTCTCAGGAAGTAAGGAAACAACCCCAAAACCTCCCAGCCACTGTTGGCTAAGGATGTTGAGATCAGTAGATGAAAGAAATATTGACCTAGTTTGCTAAAGCAAAGCTATTATAATCAAACAACAAATATCCTCACTGAGATTTAAAGCAAACACATGAGAATTCTGTTCCAAAAACTAGATTTCCCATTTTGAAAACAAGCACCTATATAGACAGCTTTCTCCTGGTGGGTAATGTACACATCCCTTTGCTTACTGGCTTCAGATGGAGGACACAGATGCTGAAAACATCAACAACTTTAATTTCAGTCAGAGGTTGTTGATGCTTAGTTCTTTAGAACACATATTTAGAACATCAAGAACATGTTGATGGAAAAGTTAAGCCACAGTCAACATTTTCTATCAGTACTCATGAAGACAGATTAGATCTAAACTGCTAAAGGCTGATGCACAAATTTCTTTGAGATTTGCCAAACTTCTGACTCTGCGCACCAACTGCTTCAGAAACATTTTAAATCCCAACATTTAGGTGTAAATAGGAACAAGATAAAGTCTGTCATAAAGAAGAGATTTCTGTGGTTAAATCACCAGCTCTGGACTAAGGCTGTGTCAGACCAAGATAGCACAGATATATCAGTATCTACAATTCTGCTGTGAAAATGCAGCTGGCTTCAGAGAACACAGCAAAATGCCCCGAGCTGTACAGAGATCATGCTGTACACTGAGCTACTCTGGCTGCCCTGTGTTTGACTTTTGCTGCCAAAACTGCTTAGAATATCCAATAGCCTGGCCAGAGATAGGAGAACAGATTTCATAGCAACAAAATTCCATGGACACATACGAGTTTTACAAGATGGTGGATCACCAGGACTGCCAGTCGAGCCCTAATTAGGAATTTTATTCTATGTGACATGCTTCCATTTGATTTTTCCAATGTCCTGTAATATTATAACCAAAACATCCCTTTTCTTTTCAAAACAGGCTTTTATATGCCTTAAAATTATCCACTAAGCCCTGCTTAAATATCCCTCAAGTAATGGCTGCTGCTGTTTGTTACAATGGGTTTTGACAGTTTAACAGCTAATACTTGATTGTATTCATAACTCCAGGCTACAGGCTACTAAACTGAACCACTGGAAAAGTGCAAAGAGGGTTTGAGCATATTTTTATAGATTTTCATGTGAGTATAAAGGTATGGATTAGCTCCATGAAACATTATGTGCCTCACTAGTACTTATGAGAATTGAAGACAGAAAGATGAAGCAGAATGATGAAGATAGAAAGCTGAAGGTGAAAATTTGGGAATGTTTTCTTTGTTAATATATAATATCCAGACGCATCTCTCAGTAACAAACACTGAACTTACATACCACTCCTCATGAAAAATGTGTGAGAAAAGCAAAAATGTATAGAAAATGTTGTAGTCTGGAGATCATACTCTTCCAGCCAATTCCTAGCCATGGATCAGGAATTACAATAGGTAAATGATCATTCTTAGAGGGTGGTTTGGATGCGCCCTTCTGTTTCAGAGGATGACAGGCATTAATAGCAAGGAGAGAGGCTCTTGCATCACCTCAGTTCCAGGAAATGATCTGTAGTGGGTTGATTGACAGATGCCAGAGGCCCATCAAAGCTGCTCTGTCAGCCCTCTCCTCAGATGGACAAGGGAAAAAATAAAACAAAAAAGCTTGTGAGTGAAGATAAGGGCAAGGAGAGATCACTTAGCAATTACTGTCATGGGCAAAACAGACTGAACTTGGGGAAATAAATTTATTACCAATCAAATCAATAAAACCAAGCCATAAAACACTTTTCTACACCTCTCCCGTCTTCTGGGGCTCAACTTCACTCCTGCTTTCCCTACTCCCCCCTGCAGCAGCACAGGGGGATGGGCAATGAGGCTGCATCAGCTCATCATACATTGTCTCTGCTGCTCCATCCTCTTCAGGACTCCTCACCCTCCTGCCCTGCTGCTCTCCTGCAGTGTGTGGTCCCTGGCACAGGAGCCAGTCCTGCACAAACTCCAGTGGAAATCCTTCCCACACACTGCTTCAAGGCGTCCCTTCTGCTGGGAGCAGACCTTGGGGAGCACACTGCTCCAGCACCAGCCCACTGCAGGGTCAGCAGTCATTGTAGATATTTTTTCCCCTGACAATGGGGAGAGAATGTCAGATGCATCTGACTCCATCTGACCAGAAAGCCAATTAATTACTTTATTATACTATATTATTCTATATTATATTACACTATATTGCATTACATCTAAACTGAATCTGCCAAGCACTCAACTGCACCCCACAGCACAGAATCTCGTGACTGTCTGCGGCACTTCCGACACACACACACGCTAGGCCCTGATAGGCCAAGGAAACAAAACACCATCACTCTGGGTGAACAATCTCCATATTCCACTCTAATTTTGCACAAACAAAGGCACAGCAAATGATAATAATTGTGTTGTCATTCTCTGAGGTTCAGAGAATGTGAAACCCAGAAATATTCTTGGGAAGAGTTGTGCCTTGCTTTTCTCTGTGAAGAGAAATGTGGCGACAAGGAGTCTTGGCTGCAAACCTTCCCCAGTGAGGGATCCTCTCTCTTTGCACAGGTCCACAGATCCTGCCAGGGGCCTTCTGCAGGGTGGGCTCCTCACAAGGTCACAGCCTCCTTTGGAAATTCACCTGCCTTGGGGTTGGGATGGGCTGCCGCAGTGAAGATCTGCAGTGCGAGGCACCTCACTCTCACACCTGGAATGTAGCCATGATATATTCTGAAAAATCCTTTCCTTAAGATTTTTTCTCTTGAGAAGCTGAGAGGCCTCAGGAACAAAATGTAAACCATGGTTATCTGCTGCTGTGGAATGCAACAGGTGCATCTGTGATTGGTCTCATGTGGTTGTTCCTAACTAATGGCCAATCACAGTCAGCTGGCTTGGACACTCTGTCTGAGACACAAGCCTTATCTTTCTTCCTTTTCTATTCTTAGCTAGCCTTCTGATGAAGTCCTTTCTTCTATTCTTTTAGTATATACATTATATATAATAGTATATATAGAGAGAGTATATATAATATATATATATAATATATATTTAGTATATATTTAGTATATATATTCTAATATAACATATATTATTATATATATTATATTATGATATAATATATATCATAAAATAATCAAGATCCTCATCTCTTCCCTCATCCTCGGACCCCTGTGACCACGGTCGCAGCCCTGGGGTGCAGCTGCAGGCTCAGCACCCTCAGAGTGTCCCAGAGGGGCTCCAGCCCCCAAAGGCTGAACTGGAGTCAGGGGGTGATGGAGCTGCCGGCCCGGGCAGCAGCACTGAGCGGTGGGCAGGCTGGGATTGCTGGATCTGGAGCTGCTGGAAAGTATAAATAGTATAAATAGTGTGTTTCCATGGTGACCGTTCAACAGAAACTCTCCCTTCCCTGGCTGTGGAGCCCTGGCTGCTCCCCCCCGTGGCAAAGCCCTTCAGGTGTTGGTTATTTCTCATTCCTCGCTGCAGGAGCTGGTGGTGGCAGCGTCTGCGTGGCCAGAGTGGGGCTGGAGGGACTTTCCTGGCCCTTGGACTCCTCTTCCTGGGGACAATCCTGGGTTTTCCAGTTCCTTGGATTCCCTTCCCTAGGGACAGCCCTGGTTTTTCCCATCCTTGGTCTTCCCTCCCTGAGTACAGCCCTGGATTTTCCTGGCACTTGGATTCCTCTCCCTGGGGAAAATCCTGATTTTCCTGGCCCTTGGACTCCCCTCCCTGGGGACAGCCCTGGATTTTCCAATCCTTGGATTTCTCTCCTTGGGGATAACCCTGGATTTCCTGGCCCTTGGGTTCCCTTCCCTGGGGATAACCCTGGTTTTGCCCATCTCTGTGCAGTACCACCATCTCTGTGCTGTGCCCACCACGGCACCTCGTGCCCCAACCTGTCAAAGGCTATGCGGGCACAGGGAGCCCTGGGACAGCCCCAGTTTCCTGCTGGGAGCCCTGGTGCCTTTCCCCGTGCTCGTTAATACACATCAGCACCGTGCAAACAAACTCCCTGCTCCATTTATTCCACCCAGCTCCCGATTTAATTAGGTTTTCCAGTTTTCTGCTTGTCCTGGGCCGATCACTCCTTAAAACAGTGGAGAATTAATTTGCACCTGCTGTCAGAAAACGTCTCTCCCCAGTTAGGAAAATAATTAAGCCATCATCACACATCGGGGGTAATGAATCACCGCGCTCAGTTCCCTTCACAGGTCGTTTGTTTCCTTCCACACTGGCAAAGAAGGTGCAAACTAAATGTGAGCAGCTGCCAAGTTACCCCCTTGCCTCACTGTCCCGTGGCTCTTCCAGCTAGGCTGGGCCTTGGGGAAGCTCCTGAGCAGGGCTCAGCGGTTTCCCCATAGCCCAGGGGTGAGAGCACCTGGGTTTGCTCTGTCCCACTGCCTGGGACCCCATGGAAGGTGCTGGAAGGGAAAAGGGAGCTGTGACAGGGGCTGGACCGGTGTCACCCCCACCTGAGGTCAGCCCTGGGAGCTCAGGTTTGATATAAATGTGTGTGAGTGGTGCAGTCTGGACCTGCTGTTGCACCAGGGAGGAACTGATCCACCACCGTGTGTGTGTGTGCATGATGTGACGTGATCAATGCCACATCAAGGTAATCACTGATTGATGATTAATGGCCTGGGTGTAAATGTGCCCCAGGTTTGGGTTCAGGGAGAATTTGCCTCGGGATCAGCGTGGCTGAGGGCAGCTGGAGGCTTTGTCCTTTCCCCCAGTGCAGGAGGACTCTGCTCACCGTGGCCAAATGGGATTTAGTGCCTGATTTCAGGAGCTCTGTCCCTGTCCCCTCCTGGGCCGTGCTGCCCTTGGGCCGTTCCCCTTCAGCTCCTGGCAGGGCTGGTGTGCCAGCTGTGTGTGTGGGGCTGCTGTGCTGCTTCTGCACATCCTCTGCATCTTCCAGAGAGGGAACAAGGAGGCACCACAGGCTTGGAGAGCTCCCAGATCTCTGCAGGTGTCTGGAGCAGCGGCCAGGCTGCGTTTGCCTCCTCTCTCTGACAGACAGGGCTTGGTTTCTCCTCGGGGGTTCCCGTGGGCACCGCGGATGTCTGAGCCAGGAGCCTCCGGGCCTTGGGGTGGGGAGATGTCCTGGTTAAGCCAGGGCTGGGGCTCTCGGTGCCTTTGTGATGCCCACGGGTGGGCACGCAGCTCCAGGAGCTCCTGTTCTCTCTGTGCTGAGCAGGGCTGAGCTCTCACCTCTGCTGGTCCCAGCTCACACCTGCTCCCACCATCACCGGTGCCCACTCCAGAGCCAGCTGATTAAATTAAAGTCCTAGCGAGTTTGAATAATTTTCCCTGTGAAATGTGGCAGATGGCCTCCATTAGGCGTCTGCTCCCAGCATCTGCCAGGATGTGATCAGCCCCTCTTTGGAAAAGGCACAAAAGGGATTGGGAGAAGAGAGACCTGGGAACAGGAGCCCATCCCTCCATCCACGCAGAGGGAATCCAGCGCTCCTGTGGAAGCAGTCGGTGCTGGGGAGGAGCAGCATCCATGGGGTCCTGCAGCCCCTGTGTCCTGCTTGGTGTGGGGAGAGGGGAGGGGGCTGCTGGTCCTGCTTCTCCGGCAGCCCCTGCTGCCCCTGCAGCTCCTGCCCCACCAGCCCAGCTCACCCTGGGGCAGAACGGGTGCGGGCAGGGGGGTCCGGCCCGGGGGTCTCGGCTGCAGGGGCTGCGGGCAGCGCTGGGGCCGGCAGGGGGCGGTGTGGGCCCGCGCTGGGGGCTGCGGGACCCTCCCCCCCCCACCTCATCCCGGGTGTGATCCCCGAGTGTGACCTCAGGTGTGACCCTGAGTGTGACCCCATGTATTACCCCAGGGAACTGCAGGGCGACCCCAAAGCGTGACCTCTGTGTGTGACCCTGGGGAGGTGCAAAAGGACCCCTGAGTGTGACCTCTGTGTGTGACCCCGTGTGTGATCCCAAGTGTGACTCCCATGTATGACCTCTGTATGTGACCCCGAGTGTGACCTCTGTGTATGACTCTGTGTGTGACCCCGAGTGTGACTCCCGTGGTCCGGGGCACAGTGGGCACCCCGCAGGCCCCCCGGCAGCAGGGCAGATCAGGTTGCACTGGGTGTTTGCAGCTCCAGGCAGGCTGGCAGGCAGGGACACTGCTCCACCCCTGATCCATGTGGGTGAAGGTTTCCCTCCAGAACAGCTTAATGAAGCAGAAAAGGCTCTAAAGCTGTGCTGGAGCTGCTGCAGGGCAGCCCTGGGGTGCAGAGCTATGCTGTGCAGGGCACCCCAAAGCTGTGCTGTGCAGGGGACCCCGCTGTCCCCTGCCTGCAGGAGGCTGAGCTCAGCTCCAGGTCATTACAGGCACAGGTACCAGGGAGGCTGAGCTCCTCCCAGGGCTGCAGCAGGGTGGGATCCTGCAGACGGGGTTTGGGAACACGCTGAGGAGGAGGAGGATGAGGAGGAGCTGGCCGTGAGCTCAGATAATCCCGGGCAGAGCCGTGGGTGGCTGTGCTGAGCACCAGGGAGGGACGAGGAGGTGAGAGGATCCCTGGAACCCATCCTGGTGCAGAAGGGAGCTCAGAGCTCTCTGTGCCTCTGCTGTGCATCCCCCGTGCTGCTGTGTGTGCCCTGCTTACAGAGGTGTTCCTGCTCATTTAGCTGCTGTGGTGTTCTTTTAATTAAATTAGCATCCTTTAATACATCTTGTCCTGCCACCACAGCTTAATGTCTGTGCAGCTGCAGGGAGCTGGGAGCGGCTCCAGGGCCTGTGCTGGGTGCCCAGCCCGGCTGGGGGTGCTGGCATGGACGAGCCAGCCCTTCTGGGGCTCCTGGGTCCCATCTGTCACCTCCTGCAGCCTCCTGGGCCTGCCAGGAGTGGGAGCACAGGGAGATCCATCCTCACAGGTGCGTGGTGCCCCTGGGAGCAGGGGAAGGGGTGCGGGTGTCCCTGGAGGGGCCTGGGCACCGATGGGGCACCTGCAGAGCCCATGGGTGCTTCTGTCTGGAGTTTCCTCCTCTGGAAGGTGCTAAGGGGGCTCCCCGGGCTCACCTTTCCCTGCTGCCACTGTCAGGGCATGGAGGGGTGGGACTGGCATTGCTGGCTGTCCCCACAGCTCTGAGGTGGCACTGCCCTCACTGCTGGCGGTCCCCACATCTCTGGGGTGGCACTGGCATTGCTGGCTGTGCCCACATCCCCAGGGTGGCACTGGCATTGCTGGCTGTGCCCACCCCTCCAGGGCAGCACTGGCATTGCTGGCTGTGCCCACATCCCCAGGGTGGCACTGCCCTGCCCCAGCCGTGCCACAGGGAGGGGCGGTCGCTGCGGTCGCTGCTGTCGCTGCTGTCGCCGCTGTCGCTGTCTGTCTGTCCTGCTGCAGGTGTTGGCTGCAGTTGTCCCCGGGCTGGGCTCCCCCTGCCTCCATTGTCAGTCGGGGCTTGTCGGCCGCATCAGGAGCGGCGGGTAAAGCGTTCCGGCGCAGGAGATAATTGAAAATCAAAAAAGACTTTGTTAATTTGATTAGGCAGAGCCGTAGTTGAATTGTTCTTCATCAAAAGAGATTTAGTTTTGATGTGCAATTAAATCCTTGTGCTGTGCCGGTGCCCTGCGCATTCCAGCAGTGGAGTGGCTGGGCTGGGGTCTGCAGGACAAGCTGGGGCTGAGCAGGGGGCACCAGGGAGGGCACAGAGGGACTGGGGGTGCCTAGCAGGGGTGACAGGAGTGCCAGGATGGGAAGGGAGTGCTGTGACTTGGAGCCATCGTTTAACTGCTTTAACTCATTGTGTTTGTGCAGGGACAGCGCTGTGCCTGCTCCCCCTGGGGCTGTGCCCCTGCCCTGCCAGCCCCCATCTCCATCCCCCTGCCCTGCCAGCCCCCATCTCCCAGCACTGAAGTCCCTCTGTTGGTGGGAAAGGCTCTGGTTTGGTGGGAAGGGCTCTGGTTTGGTGGGAAAGGCTCTGGTTTGGTGGGAAGGGCTCTGGTTTGGTGCAGCAGGAGAGGAGCTGTGCCGCAGGATCAGCACCTGCGGCCAGGCAGGAGCTCCCTCCCACACAGGCAGCTCTGGCTCGGGGTCTCCAGGAGCTCCAGCCCCTTCTCCCCAGTGCCCCCACACTGATAAGGCAGAGGATTATCAGTGAGGCCGGGCTGAGGTGCCCCAATCCATCCCCAGTGCTGGCAGGGACGGCGGCAGCTGGAAACCCCACACTGGGGGCTGTGGGTTTACATCTGTCAGTGAGAGCTCAGTGGGATGTGACAGAGCTTTAAAACCTGGGAAAAAACGTCTGGGAGGCTGCTCGGGCAGGAGCAGAGAGAGGCCTGGCTGAGAGGTGCTGCCCTGCAGGGTGGTGCCAGGCTCAGTGCTGCCCTGCAGGTGATGCCAGGCTTGGTGCTGCCCTGCAGGTGATGCCAGGCTCAGTGCTGCCCTGGCAGGGTGATGCCAGGCTCGGTGCTGCCCTGGCAGGGCACTCTCTGAGGTCCTGGGGTGCCATGAGCTGCCCCCACACCCTGCGTGCCCCTCTGCTCAGCCCAGCCCTGCCAGTGAGGCTGGAGCTGCTGGCACCAGGGGCTTTGGGCTGCACAGATCAATGCTGTGAGACTGCATGGAGCCGCTGGAGATTGTCTATCACAGCCCTGCTCCTCACTGCCAGCCCAGGAGCCCAGCCCAGAGGCGATGCAGGAGGGTTTGTAATCCCTGTGCTGATGGGGGTGCCTGGCACTCTGCACTGTGCCTGGGCTGGCACAGGCTCTTTGCTGGTCGCTGCTGGGCAGTGAAGGTCTCAGGATGTTCCAGCTGTGGGTTCTGTGCCCAGCCTGTCTCCCAGGGCTGCTCAGGGGAATTCAGTATTGGTCACCTCATCCCTCTCTCGTGGCTCTCTGCCAGTCCTGGTGCCAAGGTGGGTGACCTGGGCAGGGACAGGTGTGACACAGAGCCCTCCCCTCCTGCCCTCCCCTCCTGCGCTGCCCGGCCGCTCCAGGCATGGCTGACAAATCTGGGGCTTTTCCAATTGCCTTTGAAGGTGTGAACCGAGAGCCAGAGGCGCCACACGAGGGCCAGAACCCCCCTGAGCTGCTGGAGGATCAGAGCGATGGTGGGGATGTGGAGAGCCCTGAGCAGGGCAGCCCCGGGGGGAGCCAGGGGCTGGGAACAGCAGTGAGCTCTGGCACAGGAGTGTGGCACTGCTGGATTGTGCACAAACAGAATTTGGGTGTTTCTGGGAGGGATGGCAGCACAGCTCTGTGCTGTTTGTGTGGACTTCCATCCCTGTCCCTGAGTGCTGGTCCCACATCCTCATCCTCACGGTGGTGGTGCCCATTCAGCAGGGGCAGGTCGTGGAGCTGCTGCCATGTCTGGATGATGGGCTGTGGTTTCACCCTTGCCCTGAGCTGTGGGTCCATCAGTGGCTGCAGGATCAGCATGGATGGATGGACGGATGGATGGACGGACGGATGGATGGATGGATGGATGGATGGATGGATGGATGGATGCTGGTTCCCACAGCATGGGCACAGGGAGATGAAGGGGACCAGGGTGGGTATCCCCCATCCCAGCCCCTGGCTGCCCTGCCCTGTGCTGCCCACTCCCATCTTGGCTTGCTGCCTCATTTGTTCTCCTGTAATTGAGCGAATGCACCGTGGGCCGCGCTCAGCCAGCATCAGCTCGACTGGGGGAGGCGTTGATAGCACACTGCACAGCAGAGCTCAGCCTGACACTGTCAGACCACCCCAGCCTCAAAGTTGCACTTTATTCATGATGGTTTGATTTCTCTTGCTCTGGGGACTCCGACTTTGATAGATTGTGATGCGGTACCAGAGCAGTTTGATCCACTGGAGCATCCTCGTTCCAGAACAGGCATTTGCCACCAGAGCCCAGCATTTTCTTGGTTTTTTTTAGAGTAAAAAATGATGGCATAAGGAAATCTTGAGCTTTGCACAGTTCAGTCATCCAGAATGAGCAGCTAGAAGGTTGGTTTTCACTGGTGGGGGCTGTTGGAGGCAGTTTACACCCAGCTGGTTCCTGGGTGCATTTTGCTCCTGCAGCAGCACCAGCAGGAGCTGTTTGCACTCCACAAGTCGGAGTTTCTGCTGCTGGTTCCCAAATCCTCTGTTCCAAGGGAGCCCCCCACTCCAGTGCCCCCCTGCTCTCCTGGTGCTCCTGGCACTTGGGGAGTTTGCAGTGCAAGTGCAGGTGCAGACCCCTGGCTGTCCCCACTGCCAGGGCACAGAGGATCTGGCTCCTGAAAACAGGTTATCCTAAGAACAGGTTATCCAGCGTGCCAGGGATCACAGGATGCATTCCTTGGGCACAGGATGCTTTTCCTGTGTGTGACCCTGCCAGGGCTGCTGGGTGCTCAGCACCAAGCACAATCCCCCGAAGGACTGGTGGGCCTGGGCTGTCTCACTGCCTTGTCTGGTACTTTTGCTGGTGCTTTGCAGCTTCAGCCTTTTCTTGGCTTGTCCATGAGCTCTGTGGGGAGAGGGAGAAGTGCTGGGCACTGTGTGTGGCTGCCAGGGTGGGCAGGGCTCACTGGGGCAGTGGGGACAGGGACACCCACAGCCTCCAGCCCTGCTCCGGCTCCTTACTGGCCACAGGGACCCTCCTGAGCGTCAGGGCTGTGGAACACCTTCTCTTCCCCCAATGTGTCTAAACAGCATTTTTCCTCTGCCTTGTTCTCGGAAATGTTTGAACTGTTTTTGCTGAAACTTCCCTCAGAATTTCAGCCCGAGGCAGCTGCTCGGTGTGGGGAACATCAGAGTGAAAAGCCTTGCTCTGCAGAAAGGCAGAGGCGAGGCAGGATGGGGCTGGACCCGCAGCGCTGGGCGGCCAAGCTGTTTACAGAGCCCGGGGAGCCTCTGAGGAGAGCCAGCACTGCCTGCATATCAAACCAGGAGCTGCAATTACCCACAGAAAAGGGCGTTTTTATAACGCTTTTATTGGAGTCTTAATGAACAAATAAAGAAGTGGAGAAATCTGCACATGCATTTGTGGGATATAAAACTGACTGAATCGAGATGAAGCAGCAAGAAGTGTTGGCTGCTGGCCTTTCTGCTGGGTGGGGAAAACAAAACTGTAAGGAAGGGAAAGGAGAGGGACAGGAGAGTGGGAAGAATGCTGAAGTACATGATCTGGGAACAGGGGTGCCCCGGTGAGTGGTTGTGAGTGACCCCTGTAAGAGATGTAAGGTGGCTCAGCAGAGCTGTCTGTCATCCTCCCTCTGCACTCAGAAGGCATATTGGGAAAGAAATTTGGAGTTGGAGAAAGGTAGAAAAGTGTGGATTTGGCCTCAGAATCACTACAGGCAGGAGGTGCTGCACTGCCAGCATTTGGGCGCTGGCTTGGTGCCACATCCAGCCCCAGCATCCCCCACTCAGAGCTTGGGGGTGCCGAGGGGCCAGGTGGGGTGTGCAAAGCCAGTGGGATGTCCCCAAATACTCTGGGCCAAGAAACACACGTGTTAAGAGCAGTTTATGTGGTGCTGAGGGCCATGAGGTGCATCAGTCACTGCCAGAGGGCTGATGGCAGGAGGGGCAGGGTGGGGATGCGGGAGAACCGGGAGGGCAGAGCCACAGGCAGAGCTCTGTGATGGAGCTGCTGTGCTCAGCCCTCCCTGCTCCTGCTCCTGCTCTGTCCAGGGAGTGCAGAACACATAGCTGTGGAACCTGCCCCACAGCCTTTCCATGTCTCAGGGGTGCCCTGGTCCCCTGCCCTCCCACCAAGGTTCCCAAGGCACGGCAGACCCTCTCCCCCTCTTCCCCACGTGGCTCCAGTGGGGCTCCTGCCAAACGCTTCCCGGGATGATTTATGATGCTCCTTCAGCTCACTTCGAACTCTGGCTTCTCCTTCTCTTCAGTGGAATTTAACTTGTTTGCCTGGAATATTAATAATTAAACATCAAGGAGTTGCATCCCAAGCAGGCTCCTCAGAAGTGTTTGTGACTTGTTTGCGAGCGCCCAGCGCCGAGTTGGGGCGGCTCTTTGATGGGATTTTGCTGCTTTCAAACCGCTGACACCAGTAACCCCATAAATTAGCAGCTGATGGAGGGAAATCTCCTGGCTGCAGCTGTGGGTTTTTATGGTTTGATTTGTTAATAGGAGTTTTGGGTCACGGCCAGAATTCCTTACCCAGCTCAGAGAAGGGTTTGCCCCACAGTGCGGTGGCGGGGCCGGGCTGGGTTGTGCAAGGCTGGGCTGGTATCACCCCTAGGAGATGCTGGTATCACCCATGAGAGCTGCTGTTATCTCCTCTGGGAGCTGCTGGTATCACCCCTGGGAGCTGCTGGTATCAGCCCTGAGTTTGCTGTGATGGTCTCAGCTGGAAAAGAGGATTCTGCCTCCTTTCCCTGCCCGCACATGCTCCTGGTGCCAGGGCAGCTTCTCAGGTGTCCTCTTCCCTCTGGTCACCTTCAGAGCAGTGGAGCACTGGCAGCAGGGAGCACGCAGGCTGGCATTCAGTGCCTGGCCCGAGCAAGGGGCAGGACCCAGCCCTGTCCCTCCTGCCAGCACACACAGCATTGTGAGCTCCAGCAGGGGTTTACCTCTCCACAGGTGTGTGCCTGAGCTCCCTGCCTGCAGCAACAGCAGCTGCTGTCCAGGGAATCCTCTTTTCTAACACCAAATGTGTTTCTGGGAGCATGGCTGAGGCAGGAGCCCTGTTCCCTGTGTCCTGCTGGGCTGCTGCAGCACGGGGGATGTGGAGCTGCTGCCTGGTGTGTGCTGTGTCCAGGGAGCCCCAGGCTCAGCCCCAGGCCCTTTGGGTCCCTCTCCTCTGCTGTCCCCAGGCCCAGGGTCTGTTCCCACCCAGCACGCTCCCACCCCTTGCTGTGGAGCTGGAGCCTCATTTATTCTGAAGGGAAGAGAATTCACATCTCAGCGACCAACGGGAACCCAAATACAAATAAATTTCTCTCAAAGTGCAGTCGTTGGAGAAAACTAAAGGCCGTTAGTCAGGCTGACATCAGAGGAGCCGCATTCCCTCTGACAACCCGCTCAGCCTTATGTTTTATTCACCAGGCCTGAAAAATACCTTCCCGAAGAGGGGGCCCATAAATAAACCAGCGTGATGAATATTACACGGGATAAAAACTGATAAAGCTGGGCTCCAACCAGGAGCTGCACGAGGAGGTTACAGAAACACGGGGGTTCATTACATCTGATCCAGCCTGACGGGCTGGGCTGGGCGTTGGGATGGGAAGGGGCATCCCTGGGGATGCTTCGGGGTCCTGGGAGAGAGGGGAGTGAGACCAGGCCAAGCCAGCCTGCTCCTGGACCATGGGAGAGGCAGGCTGGGAGCACTGCAGGGTCAGGGGGGTCCCAGCAGCTCCTACAAACCTCCTTTGGAAAGTTCTTCTTGCTCCTCCTTGGGAACACCAGGCTGGACCCCGAGGGGAGCAGAGCAGCCCCCTGCCCCGCTCCTCCCCACTGCGCAGCAGGCAGGAGCCCTGAAATACGAGCACTTAGCTTTTTATTACCCCATTTAATTGCTGACGGCCTAATCCAGCATTAAAAACACCAGAGCTCAGGGGAATTCGCCATTGTTATTCAACATGGATCTCTCCCCGTGCTCAGAGGTCCCATCTGCTGCTGCCTTCCACCCGCTGCTCCTGGGACGTGCTGGTCCATCCTTGGTCCTGCTAGTGGCGATTTCCTCCTGGTGGAAGTGACAGGAAGGGGAATGAGGAAGGAGCTGGGGCCCGTGGGCAGCAGGGGCAGAGGGCTGGGGCTGTTGGGGTGAACCTGGGCTGTTATCAGGGCACCATGGTGCTCACAGGCAGTGCAGCTGGGATAGAAACACCCATGGCTCTCCCCAGCTCCACAGATGTAGAAACAGTTTGGGAAATCACTTTTCCTCCCTGCCAGCGCTTAACCCAAACTTCCCCCAGCATGGCAGAGGGGCGGCCCAGCCCAGCCTTGGAGAGGCCAGTGAGTTATAGTAATGGACACTGTGCAAAGTGTCTGTGCTGCCCATAAATCCATACCCTCCTGGAAGTGCAGATGGGCCATAACCGTCCATCATCCCCAGGCAGCATGGCTGTGCCAGGGTGGGCTTCTCCTCTGCTGTTTCTGCAGCAGGACCTCTCTCCATAACAGTGCATGAGCAGCCCCGTGGGTTAGGGGGCACAAACAGGGGGTGTCCTGAGGCCGGGGCTGGTGCAGGCACTGAGGGGAAGGTGGTGGGACCAGGGCTGAGCCCTGCTCGCTCTGGCTCACCCACATTCCATGGGGTGACTCTGCAGCAGTGCTGGAGGTGGGCAGGAGGGAAGGAGGGTGCCAAGCTCAGAGCTGCTCTGGTGCTGTTGAGGCTGAGCAGGAGCAGCAGCCCTGCCTCGCCCAGAGCACCAGAACGCCCTGGCACAGCCTCCAGGCACCTCCATTGGCATTTCTGCATCCTGTGGCAGCAGGGCCCGCCGAGGCTGGCACGTGGCAGGCAGCTGTGAGTGCTGGGCACGCTGTAACTGGGTTGGAGCTCCTGCTGCCAGTGTGGGAGGGTCTCTTTCCTTGAGGAATGACCTGGAATTCGATCAGGCGGCTTTTATTAGATTGTGAGACTGGAAGTGTAACTGTGCAGGATCAAAGGGAAGCCGGCAGTGCCGCGAACCAGGACCTGCAGGGCTGAGCGAGAGGAGCCACCCTGGGAGATGGAAATGCCCCCAGCAGGATGCTGAGGGACTCTAGCTCCTCATGGCAGAGCCACTCTCATGCAGCCCTGATGCCACAGTGGCTGCTGAGGGACAATAGGCTCTTCTGCTGAGTGCCACCAGCTCTGGGGCCCCTCTGCCTGTGCCATCAGCCAGCAGCTCTATGCAGACTAAGTTGGAGCTTAGGGAGAGGGAAGGTCCTGGACAGCCAGTCCTGGGGGCTGCAGAGGGTCCCAGCAGGGCTGGTGCTGGCAGCAGCACTCAGGCAGGCGCTGGGACCGGGCAGGACGGGCAGGGAGAGCAATTGTGGCAGTGATTAATGGCACATGGGCAGAGCTGACAGCTCGGGGTGCCCACGATGGCAGGGAGCAGCTGTGGGGCCCCTGGCCGAGGGCTCTGGGTGCCATTCTGTGCTGCTGCTCCTGCCAGGCCGTTCTCCCGCTCCGGCCGCTCCTGCCGGGGCCGTTCGGACACTCTGGCAGCACGGCCGGGTTTATTAAGCCAATAAAGCACCGTGAAGTACCCGCACAGTGGAGCCCCCTGAGGTGTCCTCGTGCACAGAGAGGAGCCGGGGGATGCCGGTGATTGCTCTGTCACGCTCAGAGATGGAGAGGAGCGGGCAGCGCTGCGCCAGGCTGCTGCTGCTGCTGCTGCAGCACTGGCACCGCTGCCTCTGCTCCAGAGCCCTCCCTGCCCTGCCCCTCGCTCGCCCTCCGCACTCTCCTGGGGGTTTCTGGCCCTCAAGGGGCTGCACAATCAGGGGATGCTGGTGGCATCTCCCTCACCCATCCCTGGTGCCTGTGGCTGCCCAGGGAGAGCGTTGTCTCACCCTCTGCCTGGGGTTCTGCTCCATTCCCAGCCCTGGGGAGCTGCTGTGTTTTAAAACCAAGCAGGTTTTAAAAACCCGGCCATGGGTTGGTAGAGAAACCCCTGATCCTGAGCACCTCATGCTCCCAGAGGGTTTGTGAGGGGTGCAGAGCACCCCTGGGATGGGCTGCAGCCCTCCCGGTGCTGCTGGGCGTTCCTGTGGGTGCTGGTGGCAGGCAGTGCTCCAGCAGCATGCAAAGCAGGCCCTGTGTAATAGATAATAATTAATAGACTGCTCTGGTGGCAAGCTAGGTAAGTAGATAAATAATTTTAATTATCCTTGGGGAGGCTGTAAAATTCGCACACAGCCCTTTATTAAACTCTCTGTTTACAACAGTCATTTATATTGTGTGTCATTTTGCATAAAACCCCCCTGGGGCCGAATAACACCGTGCAGCACCATCCCTGGCACTGCCAGCACTGCTGCTGCTCAGGAGGGCAGGGACCAGGGCCTGGGGGACACAGAGACCCCAGCCAGAGGCCAGGGAGCAGGGCAGGGGCTTGGGGGACACTGAGACCCCAGCCAGAGGCAGCTCCATCTCTCCCCTCAATGCACTCACCTGAAGCTGGTGCTGCACCCCAGCCCTGCTGATTTCCACCCACCTGGGGATCCCTGGGGGCTCCCCCAGACCCCAGCTCTTTCCCAGCAGAGTTGATGGGTTTGTGCTGATGGCAGGGTATTTTTTTCCTCCTTTTTTTTGCGCATGTCTCTCAAAAGAACCATAAATTCCAAGCCGTGAAATCCCGCTGCGTCAGCAGTCTGCAAAATGAAGTGATATTAAACGTGACAAAAGTCCCTCTAATTCACCCTGGCCAGTTCCTGCTTCCCTCCCCGAAGCTGTAACTGAGAGGTGGAAGAGTGGAGGTTGCCGTTGTTCCTGCCTGGAATCCACTGAGCCATCCAGGCCTGAGAATTGTATTAATTAGGGGTTATTTACAAATTACTCTGCTCTGGCTGTGCCGCACGCGCTGCCCTGTGCACAGGTGTGTTCTGCCGCGTGTCACAGGCGTGTTCACCTGAGCATCTCCTCATTGCTGCAGCCCCCAGGGGTGGTTTTGGGGCAGGCGGATGCAGGGGTGAGCTGTTACCCTCCCTGTGACCCTCCCTGTGACCCCTCGTGCCCTGGCTGTGCAGCAGAGGCGCCGCTGCCGTGCCGCAGTGCCCGCACTCGCAGAGCCCTGCACGCCACACACTGATCCTGTTCCAGTGGCAGATTCCAGCAGAGCCCCTGCCGGCCTCAGGATGAGCCTTTGGGGATTTGAAATCACTTTTACAGGAACAGTGTGTGTTTCTCTGCTCAGGGGTGGGTTCTGTGCTGTCCCCACTGCAGGCACGAAACTCTGCAGAAAGTCGTCAAATAACTGTGGAGTTTAATATCCCCACAATGGAGCTGACATTTGTGTCATTAATTTTAAACCGCTTTATTTCTTCTCTGTTAAGTCAGACTCATTTTCAACAAGCTGAATAACTCTTTCTCCCTAACTGTGGGCTTGTGTTTCATAGTTTCCTTCCCTGTGTGGGTTTTGTTCCTGTCCTGGAAGGTCAGTGAGATGCCAGGACAGGACAGAGTACTGTGCTGTGTTACCTGCCCAGGTGATCCTGGTGTGTCCCCACAGACAGGCAGCTCTCACTGTCTCTTCTCTGGGGTACACAGAGAGCTGTGCTGCCCACAGGTGAGGTACAGGGAGTGGTTTGGGGGTTGGGAGCCTGTAGCAGGGGTTGTTTGGGGTCCCAGAGCAGGAAGGAGCATTCCCCAGCATGCTGGGCCAGGGCTATCAGTTATTTCAGCAATCGATGGTATTGATGCCATGCTAGCTGGGGAGGCCACTGGAGGGCTGTTCTTCCAAATCATTACATTCAGAGCTGAACTATCCCCTTTTCGTATAAATCCTGACAAATAAAGATGAAGCAGGGCCTTTCCCGTGGAGCTGCAGCCCAGAGTCAGCATTGGCACTGTTTGGGGCACCTGTGCTTGGGATGAGCAGATGTGCCAGAGACAGGAAAGCTGCTCTAAAGGGCTGTCACTGTTGGGCCCCTCTGCTGCATCTCTCATAGGATAGGAGACCTCCCAGGGGTCTCTCTGTGCTTAAAATCCAGAAGGCATGGGACACACTGTTGGGATGGACCCTGAATGTGAGCATCTGATGGGATCAGTGCAGCAGGAGCACCCCAGGCTGCCTGGGGAGCAGGATGTGCCTGTTTCCCTGGGGATGGTATCCCCACAGCTACTGGGGTGCTCCTGTGCCCTTTGGAGCTGGCACACAGAGCTTTGGGCACCCACGGGCCCACAGAGGGACTCCTTCCATTTGCTTTTGTCGTTTTTCATTTCACGATGAAATTAGGCTGCATAAAGGAAACCCCAGCCTTTTCTTGCAGCACTGCATCAGTGCATCCCTCAAGGGGAAAACACTCACACGGAGGTTTTCAGGTTTTCCTGCACTTTGCCTGTCCTCGTGTCTCCATCAGTGCTTTCAGAACGCTCACCCCTGGCCAATTCCCCGCGCGCTGCGTTTGCTGCTCTGGGGTTTGTTTCCTTTTTTGCTATTGTTTTCAATCAATTTCACAGTAGGTTTGTGGTTGGGATAAAAGCATCCCTTCCTCTCCGCTCGCCTGGCAGCGCTTTGTGTCTGTGTGTCCCTGCTGATGCCACCCCGGGGTGAGCAGGGTGGGTGCTCCTCGTCCATGGCTCACCTACCTCTGCTCCAGGGCTCGTGCCGTGCCCAGGTGTCCGCAAAGGATGCCCTGAAATCCATGGTTTTCCCTGAAATCCATGGTTTTCCCTGAAATCCATGATCTTCTTTCACAGTCATGTCCTGCTCAGCTGCTCCATGTTCCTGCTGGCTCCTCCAGCCCCTCTGGTCCCCCTGTCCCCGCTGGCTTCATCCCAGGCGTTCTCCTATCTCCACATCCCAGTGTGGATCTGTCTCCTTGTGCCCTGTCCCACCAGGTTCTCAGGGAGAGGCTGAGCCACAGGTTAATTTACGGCATGTGGGGAGGGGAGGGGAAGAGCTCTGCCCGCTAAATAAGTCATGAGGCCGGATCCCAACAGCACAATTAGAATCCTCTGTTAATGATTATTTATGGGGCTGGGAATGCTTATTTAACCTGACTATATTAAATATTAAACCAAATTATAATATTTATACCGGTATTTACAACAAAAGGAGGCGGTGGGTGGCTGGGGCAGGCCAGGTGAGTGAGGGAGGTGTGTCCAGTGCCACAGGGGTTGTGGGCAGCACTCAGGGGCTGTGGGGACCAGAGCAGCAGTCACGGCTCTGTCCCTTACCCCAGCCCAGCCATAGCCTTTAACCTAACTAGCAGGAATGCTGCTGGAGGAGAGGGAAGGACTTTTGGGTGGGAGATGGTGTCTCCCAAACTGGGACAGTAGAAGGCAAAGGAGCCCTGAGCTGGTGTGCGGTCAGAGGGATGTGCTGTGCCCAGAGCTGTGCTGCTTTTGTCACCTTGGAGCTGGAGGTGACAGCTGGGCCTGGGGGTCTCTGCTGGGGCTCTCACTGTTGGGGTTCCCTGTGCCCAGTGCTGCTGCATGCTGGAATGCAGCTCCCTGTGGCAGAGCCATGGCCCTGGTGCCACCAGAAGCTGCAGGGGCTCAGTGCAGATCCCTGTGCGCTCCTGAGCCGCCGTGACCGCCGGCTCTGCAGCCCGCTGCAGATAAAATGATGATTAAGGGGTCCCACCCTATAAGCAGACAACCATGTTGACCTTATTTAGGCTCCTAATCAATTTGCCCCTGGTGTGATTAATTGAGATGCCTGCCATCGATTTGCTGTGCGACAGGAGCGGCTGAGGTGGGATGCAGTGGATGCAGCAGGGAGATCTCTGCGGCGGCCGAGCGAGGCTGAGCTGGGCAGCTCCAGCCAGGCAGGATTACCCCAGCTCTGCTCCTGCTGCTGCCCGTGGGCTGCTCATGGAGCTGCAGTGGGGTTTGCACCCCTGGGAGCATCCCCAAAAGGTGCCATGGGTACGGGACGTGGGAAGGACAGTGTGCTCTTCTTCAGCTTGGGAAAGAGTCCCCATGGCCCTTGCCAGTGCCAAACCCTCTGCAGGGGCTGGTGAGACCCCTCCCCAGTGCCCCTGAGGGAGCTGTTCTGGGATCACCAAGCACCACGAACCCCATTCAGCTGCCAGAGGGGAGAGGCCCTGCCCAGAGCCACCAGCTGGGGACGAAGGACCTACAGCACGGATGATTGGAAAGGATTTTCTAGTTAAATTGCTGAGCAGATAGATTTACCCTGGACTGGTCCTTGTGGACTCTGGAACATTTTCTCTCCTGTCACAGTTCCTTTTTATGACCTGCCATTTGCTCCAGCAAGCGAGAAGTGAGCCCTTGGCACGCAGCTCCTGTGGTTAAGGGAAGCAGCGGCCGTGCTGCCCACAGCCACAGCTCCTTGTCAGGAGGGTGCTGGGGCCTGGCAGGGCACCCCTGCCCACCCTGGCACCCTGGGCACTGGCAGGGGCTGGAGGGTGGCAAGGGGCAGCAGTGGCTGAGGCAGAGGAGCTGGCAGAGCAGGCACAGGGCACGCTGTGCCAGAGATGCAGCCACTGTTTATATTTCTGTTTATATATCTGTTTATATTTCTGTTCATATCTGTTTATAACAGATCATTGCGGTGACACCTGCAGAGGGGCACGGCCAGCAGGGCTCCAGATGGGAGGCTGTGGAGCAGGGCAAGCCTGGAGCCACATCCTGGCCTGGGAGAGCCCTCTGTGGTGGCAGCGTGGGCAGAGGGACAGTGGTGGCTCTGGGGGTGCTGGGTTTTCCCTCTGTTCCACCATCAGTGCTTCCATCAGGGATTCCATCATCAGCACTTCCCGACGGTGATTCCACCCGCTCCTTTGGCTTCTGCTGTCCCAGCTGGTGACTGATATTTCTCTTTCTTAGAAGAAGGGAAGGACAACACAATCTTCCACCCAAAGCCCTTCCCCTTCCTCCAGCAGCGTCCCTGCCATTTACATTAAAGGCTATAATGGGCTGGAGTAAATGGAGCAGGTTTGCAATTAGTTTTCCAAGTACTTATCTCATTAAAGTAAATGAATTATTGATTTAGTGACACTCATGCTTTTAGTGAGCAGCACAGTGCCATCCCTGCTCCGCTGCTGGCTCCTGCAGCCGGCCCTTGCACGCTGCTCCCGTGGGCACACGTATGTGGGCATGTGGGCATGTGGGCACCAAGCAGCAGCTCTGCCTCTCCTGGCCTGGGAGCCAGCACGGCCACGCTGGGCAGGAGAGCAGGAGCTGCCTTTGGGAGGGGCCCTGCTGAGCTGGGAGGGATGGACGGGCACCTGCTGCACCCTGGAACGCTGCTGGGGATGTGGCAGCTGTGCCAGGACAGCTCCTGCCAGCCCATCCTGCTGTGCAGGGGATGGCAGGGAGGGAGCTTGGCTTGCTCTGGGGCTGTTGGTGCAGCACAGGGCAGGCATGGGGCTGGCATTGGGCTGGCATGGGGCTGGCAGGGGGCTGGCAGGGGGCTGGCATGGGGCTGGCAGGCAGGGTGAGGAGCTGCTGTGGCTCCCTGGGCCATCCCAGCCCCTGCAAGGGCAGGGAACAGGGCGTGGGGATGCTCAGCTCTGGCAGAGTGTGGCTGCAGGAGGATGAAGCACTGACAGGCTGTGCTGGAGCCAAGTGCTCATGGCTGAACCTGCCGCCCCCAGCTCGCTGCTGATTCAGCGCTTTTGCTCTCCTCTGCGCAGAGATTTCATCTCTCCTGTAGGATAAGGCACTCCATGAACGGAGAGCTGCCTGCTCGGAGCTGCCCGGGCAGGAGGGGCTGCACTGCCCTGCTGGGGCTGCACTGCTCGGGCTGCACTGCTGGGGCTGCACTGCCCTGCTGATGTGTCCGTGCTGGACACGCTCCTCTGCAGCTCCTGTGCCTGAGGGGTGCCACTGGGGGGCTGTGCCAGGGACGCCAGTGGGATGCCAGGAGTGCCAGGGTCCCCTGGCCGTGCCCGCTGTGCCAGCAGGTGCCCCTGGCTCACAGCAGGTCCGGGAATGGCACTGGAAGCTCTTTGATCTCCTGGCCAGCACAAGGAGGTGCTGATGGGCTGGGAGGAGGTGCCAGTGGCCAGCAGGAATTGCAGGAAGGATTTCAGCTGTTCCTCAGGTGGGGTTTGGTGGCCAGCAGGAATTGCAGGAAGGATTTTGGCTGGGATGCTCACAGGTGTTATTTAGGTGGGGTTTGGTGCCCAGCAGGATTGCAGGATTTCAGCTGGGACGCTCAGAGCTGCTATTTAGGTGGGGTTTGGTGGCCAGCAGGAATTGCAGGAAGGATTTCAGGTGGGAGGTCACAGCTGTTCCTCAGGTGTGGTTTGGTGGCCAGTCTCTGCCCCTGCCTCCAACGCTGCTGGGAACGGGATGTTTTATATTCCTTAGCTGGGGGGAAAAAAAAAAATCCCTTCTCATTTAATTAAAAATGTTGACATTGTGCCTGGCCATCCCACCCGCCGGAGAAGGTGGTTATAAATTAAACATTAAACCTTTAATGGCCCATAAAGAAATTTTCACTGCTGTTCTGTATATGGGGATATAAATAGAGAGGGCTGTGGGGGGAGGGTGGGACATTATTGTTCCTCAGCCAGATAATCTTTGCTAATGAATTTAATTAAAAGCAAAATTAATTTAGGAGTTTTGGTGGAGGGAACGGGGGTTAAAATGTACTTTGAGAAACTACCAAGAAGTTTCCCAGCAGATCAGAGCCAGGCCTGCCTTGGTTTAAGTGTGGGGATGGGGGTGATGGGGTGCAGCTTTCATGGCATCCCTGCAGCTGGGTGACACGGGTTGCATTTCTTGTGCAGAGCCCTGATTCCCATGCAGGTGGGTTTGGCTGGGCTGGGATCACCTGTTCTGGCAGCAGGTCCCTCTGGAGCTGTGTGAGGCTCCAGGTGGAGTTGGTCAGCCCAGACCTGTGCCAGAAAAGCAGAGACTGGACCAAGATCCCCCCAGATCCTGCCCAGAGCTGCTCCTGCCCCTCTCCATCAATGCTGTGCCAGGGGTTTCCCTTTCCCTTGCTCTGGACAGGGAGGCTGTGCCTGAGCATCCCCTCCCTGTGTGCGGGACCACCAGAGGCCTGTGCTGGGCTGGAGCTGGCCTTGGCCCGTCCCTGTGTGTGCCAGGAGCGTGGCACGTCCCAGCTGGGCCCATCCTGGCTGTGAGGCCCCGTGGTGCCGTGGGGAGCTTCTCAGAAGGCGCCTTTCCTGGGAAATGTGTTTGGGAAATGCAGTTACCCAGCGCCGAGCCTCCCCCGGGAGCACACGGAGTCAATTATTCATTGCACAGCAGGCAGACCGGGCTCCCAGCGCTCCCAGCCCTCACTGCCAGCCCTGCCAGCCCTGCCAGCCCTGCTCTGGGCCTGCTGTGCCATGCCCTGCTCCCAGTCTGGACCCTGGTGGGCGCTCCCTTGGCACAGCTCGGGGTGCTGGCTGGGGCAGGAGGCTGTGCCAGGCCTGCAGGGCTGTCAGCATCGCTGGGAGCCAGGGAGCCCCCAAACATCTGTGTTAGGGCACCCATAGCTGGGTCGGCCCTGGCCTGGGGAGGGGGGAGACCCCCAGCCTGGTGAATGCCCCGTGCGGGGTGAGAGTGTTTGCAGGGTTTTTATCATAAGAGTGCTAATGGAAGTCAGCACCAGCCTAATGAGCTGTACTCCTCCATGAATCTGATTCATTGAGGCAGGAATTACCATAATTGATTATCCTGCTGCGTGCCTGAGAGCCGTGTTTGCTAACAGAGTGCCTGGGAGCAGTGTCTGTGCATCCTGAGCTGACGGACCATCCCTGGGCTGGGTGCTCCTGGGACCATCCGTGAGCTCAGAGCAGCCCCCAGGCACCCCCAGGGTCCTGAACCCCCCTCGGGACCCTCACCTGGGGCTGCTGGCCCTGCACTGGGGGCTGAGCAGCTCCAGAGCTGCTGGGCAGGTGGGACCCAGCACCTGCCGGCCTCCAAAGCGCAGGAACAGGCGCACAGAGCCCCCCTCACTCTTTAGCCACTCCTGGGATGTATCAGCCATCCTCGTTATTTCTGAGGGGCTAACGTGATTGATGAATGTTTGCCTTGGCCACGCTGCAAAAGCCAATTAGTTGAAGTGCAGCTTTCAGGAAGTTTTCTTTGAAATTTGGCTTAATTTCCAAGAAGTGCCCAGAGCCAGGAGAGCAGCGTGCTGTAGGGGCTGCTCCTCTGTGTCCCTGTGCTGCTGCTCTGGGCTGAGGGCTTGGGATGCAGCAACCCAGATGTGCAGCCAGCTTTGGATGGCAGCTGTGCCCTGTGGGGGTGTGTGGGGCTGTGCCTGCAGGGCTCTGGGGCCCAGGAAGGGGCCCTGGGTTGGGGAGCTGAAGGGGGGGATCCTGTGCCCACCACCCCAGGCATGGTGTTGCTGGGTGCTTGTCACTGTAAGACATGAAATAACACGACACAGACACGCTGCTGCTTCCAAGGTAGAAAGGGGAAGTTTATTTTTTGACTCTAACATTTATAGATCTCCAAACGTGACAGTGGATTGGAGGGTGACAGTGCCAGCTCTCCAATGACACTGGACAAATCGGCAGTCCATCAAATTTCTCCTCCTCCATAAAAGAGTGCAAAACAATGAGTTAGTTACAGAAGGTGTGTGAGAAAGTTCGTTACAAGAATGTAAGCATCAGAAGGCTTAGAAAATCTTAAAAATCAGGGTGGCAGGGGCCGATGCTGCTTGGCTGCCCTGGGCTGAGCCCCTGGCCTGGCCTGCACAGGCTCCCCAGTGCCCAGGGAATGTCACTGACATCCATCTCACATCCCAGCACCAAGCAGACATGGGCAGGCAGCACTGACTGTGGCAGGTTAGTGATGATGATGATGATCACTGATTTTAACTCTTCCTCCCCTTGCCTGTGTTTTCCAGAGCGCCCCGTGCGAGCGCCGCGGGAGGAGCTGGGCCCAGTAAAAGGTACGGAGGGTTGGGGTCCCAGCCAGGGGCTGCCTTGGCTCTGCCCTGGCTGCTCCGGGGTCCCCCTGCATCCAAACCTGCATGTGTGGGGTGGCAGGGCAGTGCCTGGGGCTCAGGGATGGGGCTGGGGGCACAGAGTTGCTCCTGAGGTCCCTCCTGCATCCAAACCTGCGTGTGTGGGGCTGGCAGGGACCCCGTTCTGTGGCAGTTGTCCACCACAGGAGATGTTTGTCCCCAGGGCTCTGGGAGGGTCACCACAGCTCACAGTGTCCCAGGCTGAGGCAGGGCATGGCTGATGGGAGTGGAAGGTGGATCAGAGCAGGTGCCCTCTGCCAGCCTGGTGCCACTGCTCAGGTGTGGGTGGCTCCTTCCTGTGCCACCCTCACATCTCTGGACTTTGCAGCAACAGGAGGAGCCCATCACAGAGGGGACACTGCATCCCCCAGGCTCCATCCCACTGAGGACAGTGCTTCTCCATCAAAGCCAGTGGAGCAGAGGGGCAGGGAAAGCCGAGGGGCTGCAGAGGATGAGTCTGGTGCATCATCCCCAGCTCTGGGCCCTGGCAGGGGCTGGGGGTGCCAGGGGGTGCCAGGGTGTGATTGGGGCAGTGGCACTGTGCTGCAGGAGCTGCTCACATGCAGGGCTGTGAAGGGGAACCCTCCCATCCTTGGCACACACAGGACAAGGATGGAGGTGACCTGCTGGGAGGGATTGTGGTGTGGAAGGGCCCTGAGATCCCGTGGGAAATGTGGAAAAAGAGCTGCCAGGAGGAGCAGGAGGGGTGGTGGGAGCAGAGTGTGCAGGGAGTGAGGATGAACAGGAGGAAGGCTGTGCTGTGCTGTGGGCCTGGGACGCTGCTCAGCTGCAGGGGAGGCTGTGGGGCCGGGCTGCCCCCAGCCCTGTGCCTGCTGGTGTCTCGTGGTTCATTCTCCATGCTGAGGAGAGGGCTTTGCCCCTCCCAGTGCCCTGCTGTGTGTGGGTGGGTGGGCACGGGTCAGCCCTGGGCTGCAGGGACCTGCTGTGGCAGTGACTGTGTCTGCAGGAGGGGAGGGCAGCAGGGTGGGGGTCCTGCAGCCCAGCTGCCCCTGCCCACTCTGGGTGGGAGCTTTGGGGTCTGCACAGGGGCTCTGGGCTCTGTTGGTGTGGCTGTAGAAGGAGAGGGTGGGATGGTGCTGGTCAGAGCTGGGGAGGTGCTCGTGCTGCTGCCCCTGCCCAGTCTGTCTGCTGGTGATGGAGGGGTTTCATTCTGCTGCATTCATTCTGGGCCCCTCTGTCTGTCTGTCTGTCTGTCTGTCTGTCCCACACAGCAGGGCTGGGGGCTCTGGCAGGGCTGGGGGCACCCCAAGTCACAGCTGGGGCTGCATTTACAGGGCACAGAGAGAGGAAAGGGTTGGGATCACAGAGATATGGGAGGAGCAGGGAGCCCCCCGCCCCAGCTGCCTGCAGTGGTGCCTCTGCTGCTTTATCACCCTCTCCTGGTGCTGAATTATTGAGAGTGTTGCTCTCGTTTATTGCCGTGCTGGAGGAGAGCTGCCTCCAGCCTGGTGCTGCTCTGAATGTGATTATGGGGCTGTGGATGTCAGAGCCAGCTGGGCCCCCGAGACCAATCTGCTGCCCCTCTCACTCCTCTGCTTCCCTTATCCTTATTTATTCCCTCCCTCCCCGCCTGGCTCAGTGCTCGTGCTCCCCTTGCTCCTTCCACCGTGTGCCCCTGCAGGACAGAGACTGAGAGCCTGAGGAGCAGCACTGCCTGCCTGCCAAGCCAGGGGCAACAGGGGTTTGTGTGCAGGACCCCAGACCCATCCCAGGGCCAGGCCCCGGTGCCAGGGGTGGCTGAGGTTTGTGTGCAGGACCCCTGACCCATCCCAGGGCCAGGCTGTGTCTGCCAAGCCTGCACTGTGTGCCAGGGGCAGCAGGGGCTCCTGTGCAGGACCCCTGACCCATCCCAGGGTGGCTCGGACCCCTCCTATCGTGTGCCCTGTGCTGGCACCCAGGGGCTGCTGCTGAAGCCCCCCTGTGGGGCACAGGGCTGCCAGTTCAGAGGATGCATTTCCTGGGTTCAGTCACAGCCCCCTCCTCACCTGGGGAGGTCATTCCTGTTGCTCCATCTTTGGGAATTCAGAGCAGGGGCTCAGAGTGTCTCCAGTGACCTCTGAGAGCTGCTGGAGGAGGAGGAAGGAGCAGGGAAAGAAGGAGAGGTTTAACAGGGTGCCAGGGGGGCTTGTCAGTCCCTTCTCGCTGCCCCAGCTTGGGGCAGGGACCATCCCTGTGGTGCTGGGGACGTGGGACCTTCCTTGCCGTGGGATGGATGCTCCTTGTCACACAGCAGCTCTGATCTGTCAGTGCCTTCATCTAATTGCTTCATGTCTTTGAATAACTACTAATGAGCTTCTAATTAATGAATGCCTTGGCTTGGGGGCATTTTGAGTGGGTGGCAGGAGAGGATTAGACTGGTGCTGCTGTCCCTGGGTGCTGTGGGCTGCCAGCACTGCACTCACAGGGTGACCCCGGGGCTGGGGCACCTGATGTCCCAGCGCAGCCTCGATGGCCCTGAGGCAGAGGCTGTGTCCTGCCTGATCTGCAGCTCCTTGGCAGCTCTCAGGAGTGCCAGCACCCAGCTTTGCCCTGTGGGGAGTGCTGCAGGGACCAGGGGGTCCCACCAAACACCAGCAGCCCCCAGGACACCCGGTGCCCCCGTGGCTGTGTGCTGTGCCCCTCAGCAGGTCCAGGACATGGAATCATGGCATCACGGAATCATGGCATCATGGCATCATGGCATCATTCCTCTGCTGGGAGAGGAAACACGGGGCTCCCAGTGCTGCCAGGTGTTGGAACTCCACTGCATCCTGTGGGTGGGAATCTGGGCATGGACTGGGCGCAGCTCTGGGCTGGCAGCAGCTCTGACAGGTGCCCAGGGCTGGGTGCAGGGCCCTGGCACCTGGATGTGCCACAGCTGTGCTCAGTGGGGCTGGGGGCTCCAGGCAGACCCCTGGGCTCCTTCCTCGTGGATGAAGCTCCCAGATGGGGGAGTGTCCCTTGTAGGAGGCCTGAGCCTTTCTGCCCTTTCCCAAGGAGAGGATGGCACCGCTCTGGCTGCCTCGGGCTCCTCCCAGCACGTCCATCCCGGTGCCTGGAGCAGCCAGATGGGCTGTGCTGTCCCTGGCAGGTTCCCTCAGGGGTCTGGGGCTGTGCCCACCAGTGCTCCCAGTGCAGGCTCTGTTCCTTGGCCCCAGCTCCGGAACAGTGGCCAAGGCCACTCCTGTCCCGGTGCCGTGTTGTTCTCCCTCTTCCAGAAAACGAAACCAAGGAGCCCTGAAGGGTTCATTTAAAATAAATAAAAAACTGGGAATTGTGCTGATTTGAAGGAAAGGCAGCCCCATCCTGAGCGGGGGAGCGCAGTGCCAGCCCGGCCCCGAAGGGCAGAGAGGGATGTGCTGAGAACTGCAGCCCTGTGCAACTTCAGCCTTTGATCGTATATCTCACACGTGCCCTTTGCTTTCCCTCTGCTGATATTTATTAGGTTTAATTTTACTGGGACACGGCTGTAAGTGAGACAGATGGAATGGGGTCTGTGCGCCTGGTGAACACATCTTAATTAAACAGATAAATAAACTTTCCTTCCAGGAGGCTTCAGTTTCGGAGGGGCTCCTCGGGGGCTGCGGCTCTGCGGGGCGGGCGCAGCCCTGGTGCCACCACTGCTGGCTGGCACTGTGGCACGGTGTCAGCGGGAGCAGCAGGGTGAGGGAAGCCAGCCAGTGGTGCCAGCAGGGTGTTCCCACTGGGGGCTCGGTGTCACCCTGCCCATCAGTGTCCCCGCTGCAGAGGGACATCTCTGCGGCCAGGCACGCCTTGGGGATGGCAGGAGGAGGGAGAGAGGAGACTCCAGCTCTCCTCAGCTCCCAGAGCTGTGCCCATTCCGCTGCTGGCTCAGGGCAGTGCCAGCACGGCCAGGAATGCCTTTGAGTCACCCTGGCCGGAGCGGCGCGGGGGAGGATGGGCACATTACCTCATCCTGGAGCCGCTCCTGCCTCACGTGGTGTGCTTGCTTGGGCACCGCAAGGCCACCGTGCCAGGCAGAGCCCTGCCGTTGTCACCTCCAGAGCTGCAGTGAGCCAGAGCGGCCCAGGGCCTCTGGAGCTGCCTGCTCGGGGTGCCCCTGCCCTGTCTGTGGAGTGTGTGGGGTGTGTGGGGGTTCCTGGGGAGCCCCTCTCCCCTCAGCTGCACCAAGGGCTGTGCAGGGACACACTTGTCCTTTCAGAGCTGTCCCACATCCTTCCCTGCTGCTGGAGTGCACAGAGGGCATGGCACGGGAGGGAAGGGAGGCTGGGCACCAGCAGGAGAGTGGGGTCTGAGCACCAGGGTGTGCCAACGGGGCCATGGCATCTGTCCTGGTCCTTGGAGCAGCTGTGGTGGGCACCCACGGGGAGCAGTGCCTGGGGATGCTGTTGGCAGCAGATGTCACTGCTGCACCTTTTGGGTGCCCGGTACCACAGGGTGGTGGTGGTGACAAAGCCTCCCCCGGGCCTGGCATCCCCTCCCCAGTCTGGGTCCCTGCAGTCCCCTTGGAGTGCATTCCCCCAGTGTCAGACCCGCTGGGAGGGGCTGGCACCCCCTTGGCCCCACACACCTCTTTCTGAGGATGGCTCTTGCAGAGCTGTTTGCAGCAGGCTCTCCCTGTGCCTCTGGGGCAGCCGTGCCACACACGCTGCTGCTCTGGAGTGTCTGCAGCAGGAGCCGTAGCACTGCGAGTGTACCAGGACACTGCAGCATGTCACTGTGCCTGGGGATACTGTGGAAAATCCCAGCTCCAAACGGCTGGTCGTGTGCTGGAGGCTCCGGCAGGGACGGAGCATCAGCAGCTGCTGGCACAGCCCTGCCTTTGTGCATCACATTTGGCCGAGACGGAAGCCGAGCCGAGCCCAGGTTTTGTTTTCTCCATGCCCCAGCACGATGCCAGCCTGGCAGCCTCGGCGCTGCCATGGCTCCGGAGCTGGGCACGGCGCTGGGCACCAGGGAGGGACCCACAGCAGTGCCAGGGCTGCAGCAGGGCCGGGATGGTGGAGGTGGGACGGGACCCGAGCGAGCACACCCGGCTGTCCCTCGCGGGCACTGGCACGTAGGGTATTGCCATGGCAGCTGTGGCAGCGGCCGGGGTGGTGTGGATGCATCAGGGCAGCACCACAGGGCCCCTGGAAACCCCAGAGCACCTCTGGAGCCCTGCTGGGACTGACCTGTGCCCGCCGGCAGGCGGATCCTGGGGCAGAGGGTCCCCATGGCTCTGGGGAGCGCAGGGAAGCAGTGCCAGGGGCAGGGCCCCATGTCACCCCAAGGGACAGGGATCCCCGCAGGAGGCAGGGGTCCCTGTGCCACCCCAAGGGATAGGGGTCCGTGTGTCACCCCAAGGGACAGGGCCCCATGTCACCCCAAGGGACAGGGGTCCGTGTGTCACCCCAAGGGGCAGGGGTCCCCGCAGCCCTCCGTGCCAGGGGGACGGGCAGGCAGGCGGGGGCTCCCTGGGCTCCCACATCTTGGCAGGGCAGGGCAGTGGTGCCCGGGGCATGCGAGCAGCGGTGAGGCGCGGCCGGCCGGGCAGCGCCCGCTGCGGGCTGCCCGCGGCTCCGGGGCCGTGCGGGGCCGTGGCTCCGGTGGCTCCGGTGGCCCCGGAGGCGGAGCCGGGGCTGCCGCACGGTTCCGCGGCCCGGAGCGGCGGCGGCTCGCAGCGGGAGCGCGGCGGAGCGCACGTGTTCGGCGGGCGGGGTGCGCACGGGGGAAACCCGGCAGCCCCGCCGCCCGCCCCCCACCGCTCCGCCGCCCCGGCTGCAGCGCCGGAACCCCGGTAAGAGCCTTGCTGGCCGGGAGGGAGCCGGCCCAGCCCGCCCGGCCCCGTCCTGCCCCGCCGCCTCCCCAGCGTGCGGCCGGGGCGGCGGGGAAGCCATCTGCAGCGCGGCGGCGGCGGAGGGGTTAAGTGCGGGATCAGCTGTTCTCATGTCATTACGGATTCTCTTCATTTTATACAGAGCTCTGTTTGATGTCTGAATGCACAGGGGACTCCCCCTCCTCCTCCAACTCCCACCCCTTTTATTTCGCTCCCGAGCCCTCTCTCCTTCCTCCTCCCCTTCCTTTCTCTCCCGCTCCGCTCTGGCTCACGCACACCCTTTGCAGACCGTGCGCTCAGTGCCAGTGTCTAATGGCCCCGAAGTGAAGAGCCAGGCGCTGCTCCGGCGGCGGCGCGGCCGGCCTGCCGCAGATGAACCCTCCTAACTAGCGCCGAGGGGTCGGGAGGGACGGCGAGCAGGGGAGAGCCCGAGGGGCCAGCCGGGAAGACGAGGATAGCGGTGGATAGCGGTGTGCGGAAGAGGACGGACCCGCGAGCAGCTCCACGGCTACCTGTCGACACATGCTGTGCTCCATGGCTAACTCGGGCTGCCTCCTTGTCTCCAACTCAGGCATGCTTCCTCACTCTCTCCCCTGTCCTCCAGCCTTCCTCTACCTCCAACAGGTAAGCCACCCTCTCCAGGGGATTTTTTTGCTTTCCGGTTCGCACGTGTTTGTGGCTGGTTCCCTCTCGGCAGAGGGTAAGAGCTTGGCAGCTTCTCGCAGCCTCCCTGCTCCGGCCCCGGCAGCCGGGGATGCTGTTGGCGGCTGGGCCGCAGCTTTGGGGTGTCTCGGTTTGCCCAGGGGGAGCAGGGCCAGGGCAGCGGGCGGGCAGTGCGGCGGGCAGGGCAGGGCAGGGCAGGGCAGGGCCGCTGGCGCCGCTCCAGCACTCCCGCCTCGCGATGATGGATGCTCAGGTGAGGAACGAGGCTCCTGCGCGGCCTGAGCAGAAGGGAAGTGATGAGCTCGTGTGTGCACACGTGTGTGCGCTGTGTGTGCGTGCCCACGGCCGGGCATTGGCTGTCCCGCTGTCACTGGAGGTGCTGCAGAGGGACCGGGGGCACGTGGTGCCAGGCGGGTGCCAGGCGGGTGCCAGGCTTGGGTTTGCCAGCCCAGAGGGAGGCTGCTGAGGTTGTCAGTTTGGTCCTTCACCCGGGCCGAGGTTCCGCTGTCCCACAGGGCTGCCCTGGTTCCTGTGCTGGACCCTGAGTGAGGGTTTCTGGGCCCACCATCCCAGGGGAAGCACAGCTCGGGAGAGGCAGCATCTTCCTCAAATGCCTCCGTGCTGCGTCGGAAATCCCGTCTGCCAGCCAGGCAAACCGCTCCATTTGTGCTTTCAGGAGTTTAAAAATTCATGGCATCCTCGCTGCACTCGGCGTGGCCGGCGCGGTTCAGCCAGCGGCGAGGACGGGCACGCGGGTGCCAACCCACCCTCACCCCAGCGAGGAGGCTGAGGAGTGCTGGCTCCCTCGGGGTGTCTGTGGCCAGTATCCGGGCAGGGTCGTGGCCAGAGCGTGGCCAGGGGTGGTGGGCATGGCGAGGCCCAGTCTCTCTCCCATTCCGGTGCTGGCTGTGGGCACGGGGGCTGCGGCAGGGCTGCCGAGGCAGGGCCGGGATTTACTGCACCCAGAGCCCGGGGACAGCCAGGGCTGAGCTGGGTTTCACCCTCCCCAGAGCTGCTCTGTGGCTGCTGCACATCTGACACTGAGCAAACCTGTCCCTGAGCCCCCACCCGTCCCAGGGATGCTTTCTGTCCCTAGGAAGGAGCACAAGGATGCTCTGGAGGGGCAGCCAGTGCAGGGCCCTGCCTGCAGCATGGGGGATGTCCCTCTCCAGCTGGGATCCCCCTGTCCCTGACCACACGAGGGGCTCAGCTGTACTCCCCTTTGCCCTGTGGAGCACTCTGGCAGGGCTTGGCCTGGCTCTGGCAGCAGTGGCAGTGACAGCACGGCCCAACGGGTGCTCCCAGTGCCTGCAGGGCTGGGAGAGAGGAGCTGCAGGTCCCTGGGAGGCAGGAACTTCCCTGGGCGTGCAGCTCTGCCCCTGGCAGCCCCTGGTTCCCCCATCACCCTGCCTGGTTTGCTTTGACCGTGGTGTTCCGCATCTCTTCCTCCCTGCTCTCCCAGCAGCCTCCTGCTCCTTGGCAGCAGCTCTGGACTTGTGAGCCAGGAGGAGGGTTTTGTTACAGGATCTGGAGTTGGATTTTCACCCGGCTGATGAGCACGACAGAGGTGAAAATCTCCGTCCCCTTCCTGGGGTTTATGCTGTGCTGAGGTTCTGCACCCAGCACCTGGGGACAGGTGTTCCTGATGAGTGTCACAGCAAGGTGTCAGGGACAGGGACATCACTGCAGGCCATCACTGGGGCAGGGGCATGGGCCCTGCGTGGCTGATGGGCCCCTCAGTGGCTGTGCCTGGCTCCTGCTTTAGCTCTGGGTTTGCTCTGGGTTTTAGGCTGCCCACCTGTGCCTCCTGCACCCCAGGAGCACACAGGGATCAATGCTGCTTCTGCCTGGGGCATGTGCCCACCCCAGAGCGGCCCTGCCAGCTGGCCTGGCTCACCTCTGTGCACCTGGGAGGGTTCACCTGACTTCCCCTGTGTTGGCTGTGCCGTGGGCTCTGGGGGGACTTGGTTGCGACCCCCCCTGGGTTACAGGTCCCTGTCCAAACCTTTTATGGGTTTGTAAGGAGGTGTCCTATGGTGGTGCCTGAGCCAGTGACTGAGTCTGGGGCTGGCCAGTTGGTCAGGAGCTGGGTAATGCCAGGATCTGCACGCAGTGACTGCCCTCATGCCCTGCAGACAGGGCTCTCCCCGCCAGGAGCCTGTGCCTGGGGTGGTTCCTGAGGATGCTCTGTAGCTCCAGCCCCAGCGTTTGCAGCTGGCTTGGGATTTGAAGGAATGACCAAGCAATGAAGCGCTCAGCAAAACTTCAGTTCTTCCAGCGCCAGGGAGGGCTCAGCAGTGCCAGTGGCTCTTGCAGGAGCTGTGGTGCCTCTCAGCTCACTCTGCTCCATTTCCCCCATGTGGCCACCCTGGCCTGGCTGCAGGAGCTGTGGGTCTGTGGCATTGTGGGCTGTGCAGCCGCACCGTGCCCAGGAACTGCCCCTGGCACTGCCCTGCTGCAGGAGCAGGAGTTCTGGAGGGCTGGAGGGCAGGGCCAGGGCAGGGTGGGTGCAGGTCTGCAGCAGAGCAGCCTGGCCCAGTGGGAACGCTGCATCCTTCCCTGGGGCTTGCAGGGACATTTGGCTCTGGCTCAGCGAGGGTCTGGGTGTGCAAGGACCCTGTGGTGGCTTCATTTGGTTAACAAGGAATCAGTCACTGCTCAGAGCACATCTCTGCTGTTGTGGGTGAGCAGTGGTGGCTGCAGGACAGGGCTTGGTGCTGACCCGGGGCAGACCCTGAGGCTCAGCATCATTGCTGAACCCCACAGGGCCCCGCTGCAGCCCCTGCAGGTGTGAGCCCAGCCCAGGCTGACACCCGGGTGGGTGAGGTCCCAGCGCTGTCCCTGGGGTGCTTCTCACCAGGAACATCCCCCTGCTCTCAGTCACGCCTGCACAGGAGCCCAGGCTGACACCCAAGTGTGTGAGGCTGATGCAGTGCTGAACCCCACAGGGCCCCGCTGCAGCCCCTGCAGGTGTGAGCCCAGCCCAGGCTGACACCCGGGTGTGTGAGGCCGCTGCAGTGCTGCCCCTGGCCGGGGATATCCCCCTGCTCACAGTCACGCCCGCACAGGAGCCCAGGCTGAGCAGCGCCGGGAAACAGCCTCTGCAAACCCTGCTTGGAAAATTCCTTTCCAAAAGGGCTGCTGCCAGCTTTAGCGTGGTGTATTTTTAGGGAGCGGGTCTATTCCGAGCGGTTTCAGCAGCGGGCGCGTTTCAAACCGGGTTTGTCCCCCTGCCCGTGCCTCGCAGGGCTGCAAGACCCAGCACGGCAGCTCCTGCTCTGCCCAGGCTGCGCCAGCTGCCCTGCCCGTGAGCACAGGCCTCAGAGCCCCCAAAACATGTTTTCTGCTTCGGGTTCTTTCGTACTGAAAACACTGACATTAATTTTAGCTTTGCAAAGCTGCTTTTCCCACAATAGCTGTGATTTTGGCCCACACTGCCTGGCAGTGCTCTTTTTATAGGTATATTCCTATTTTTATGCTATAGTGATGGGTGAATGAGTAGATTAAATTAGATTTAGTATCTGTCATTCCTTAAAGCATCACATGCAGTCGGAGGGGGGGTGTAACAAAGACAGGCTAATTAGCAGAGCGGGTGCAGGCCCCCCCAGCAGTTCCACCAGCTGCACACCCTGGCCCTGGGGCTGCCCCCGCCCGGGGGCCACCATCCGCACGGCAAGGTGCTTTGGAACGTGGCTTTGTGTGCAGCCAGGGCTGGCAGGGTGCTGGGGGCTCAGCTGGGCATCTCCAGGAGCCCCAGGGTCCCTTGGCTGCCTGGCTGCTGTCCCCACAGGGATGGGGGACACTGTGTGGGGACACTGTCCAGGGTCCCTTGGCTGCTGTCCCCACGGGGATGGGGGACACTGTGTGGGGACACTGTGTCTGTGGCATGGTGGGCTGCCATGGAGGAGCCAGGGGCACCAAGGGGCACCGTAGCCCCTCCAGGAAGGGCATTGGTCACTTCAGTGCTGCTGGTTTTTGTAGGCAGCTGTGGGGCTGGGTGCTGGGAGGGCTTGGGGAGCTGTGCCAGTGTTGGGAAGGCTGGGAAGGGTGCCTGGGCACAGGAGAACTGAATGTCCCAGGAAGGAGATGGATCTTGCAGTGCTGGTGTGAGCCAGTGTGTGGTATGGGGCTGCGCAGTCCTGGCCATGCCATGGCCACTGACCCAGGGATGTGACAGGGCCATTGAGCAGGAGTTGTGGGCTGGGAGCTCTGGGCTGGGAACCCAGAGATGGGAACCCTGGTCTGGGGGCTCTGGGAGCTGCAGGATTCCCCCTCCAGTGCCCATGGGCAGCCCTGGCAGGGCTTTAGGCTGCAGCACCTCCCTTGGCATTGCAGGGGCAGCAGGGAGCAGTGTGAGCACCGTGCCCCTCGCTCCTGGAGCAGGGGAAGGTTGTGGTGGGCACCACGGTGCTGTGGGCACTGCCAGGCCCAGGGCTGCTCCCTCGTCCCACACCAGCCCTGTGTGCCCAGCCAGGATCCACAGCTGGGCTCTCAGCACAGCCTTCAACAGCTCCCGTGGAAAATCCAAACTGGGGAGAAAGGAGTGGGAGCAGGCGACAGTGGCAGCTTATTTGTGATCTGCATTGTGTGGGGAGCCCTTAATTAGAGGTAATTAGACTAATTAACTTGCAAATGAGAAACTCGTCTTTTCCTCCTTTTCTTTTACAAGAAAAAACAGGAAAGACGAACAACAAGATAAATATTGAGGCTAATTATGTTGTACCTGCTGCAGAGCCCTCCACCCACGGGAGGCCTGGCATGGGTGCCATCCCTGTCCGTGTGTCCTGCTGTCCCCACTCAGGGCTGCTCACACTGCCAGGCATGTGTGCCCATGGCCCTGTGGTCCCCTCTGGTGGAAAGGGACATGGTGTGTGTGTCCAGGAGGGACATGGTGTGTGTCCAGGAGCTGCTGGGGACAGTGGCCAATGCAAGGACCCAGTGGCCAGGCCCTGGCAGTGCCACAGAGGGCATGGCCCCAGCACTGTGCTGGCACACTCCCTGCCAAATCCATCCCATCCATCAGAATGGAGCAGGGATGTCCCCTCTGACACCACCAGGTGACACACCCAGCCCCCAGGAGCAGGGATGCCCCCTCTGTGGCACCACCAGGTGACACCCCCGACTGTTCCCAGCTCTGATGTCCCCTCTGATGTCCCACCAGGTGACACTCCCAGCCGTTCCCAGCCCTTCCCTCGGGCCATCTCCGCTTTCCCCTGCTCTGTGCCGCACAGCCCGGGGGTTCTGTTAGCACAGCCCGGTTCAAATGTCTGATTAGTCTGTAGGAGATCGAGGGGTCAATTTTCCACAGCTCCTTCCTCTCCATTTAACTAATTTAACCGCACGATTGTTACAAATTTCATTTTATTATAGCGCTGCTTCTCAGTCCAATTGAATTACCAAAATCTCATTTTCTCAGAAGTGCTGAATATGTAATTAGAGGAAAAATTATGCTCCTGGCTGCCTATTAGAGAGGGCTGCGTGAGAGCACTGTCCAGGCACACACAGGGTCCCTGGTGCCACGAGTGCCCACACTGGGCCAGCAGGTGCCACCCGGAGCGGTGCCAGCGCCCCAGCATGGTGACAGGGGTGACAGTGACAGGGTCTGGGCCAGCAGGTGCCACCCGCGGCTGTGCCAGCGCCCCAGCATGGTGACAGTGGTGACAGTGACAGGGTCTGGGCCAGCAGGTGCCACACACAGCTGTGCCAGTGCCCCAGCATGGTGACAGGGATGACAGGGTCAGTGGCTCTGGGCTGTGAGGGCTCTGCAGGGGCAGGACCAGCGTTCAGCTGCGTTCCTGAAGCCCTGTGGGTCAGGTGTGGAGCTGGCAGGGGAGCTGCTGTGGGGTGTGGGAGGTGTGGGGCAGGTGTGGGACTAGCAGTGGCAGGTGAGCTGCTGTGGGGTGTGAGAGGTGTGGGACGAGGGGACGTGGCCACCGATGCCCCTGCCCACATTTCTGGAACTGTCTGCATGCAGCTGGGCTCTGGCAGCCCCACGGGACGGTTCTGGAGCCCCTTTGCAGCAGGGGGAGCCCAGCAGCTGCCTCCAGGCCCAGTGGAGCAGCAGAGTGCTCACCATGCCATGCCGTGCCATGCCATGCCATGTGTGGGTATCTGCATCTGGCACTGCTGCCCGCAGAGCTCAGGGGGTGCTAGGTCAGCTCCAGCCCACCCTGGGCTCTGCAGCCTGGTTTGTGCCTCCTGTGCCACCTGTCACAACCTTGTGGTGGCCGCTGGGGACCGGACACTGCTGGGAATCCCAGTCCAGGCTGCGAACACCGGCTGTGCCTGGGGGCAGAGCTGTGCCACAGATGCCACCAAGGAGTGGTGCCGCCGCAGCTGTGCCCGGGCACCGCTGGCACCAGGTGAGCCCGGCCCCGTGGCGATGTCGGGCTGTGTCAGGGGGACCAGAGGGCTGAGCATCCCGGAGCCCCGTCCATTCCTGCCCCGCCGTGCCGGTGCTGCCGTGCCCGTCGGTCCGTCCCGGCGCTGCCGTGTCCGTCGGTCTGTCCCAGCGCTGCCGTGTCCGTCGGTCTGTCCCAGCGCTGCCGTGTCCGTCGGTCCAGTCCGGTGCGGGCAGGGGTGGCCGGGAGCCCCCCCAGCACCCTCGGCTCGCCTTGGTTACACAACATTATCATTTCATAATACTCTGAAATATACATGAAGTTGGCTGAATGCAGATGAAATTGCACCATTTACTTCATGAATATTTCATGAAGCCTCCGCTCCGAAGTTTCCAGCTGGCAGCGCCGGGAGCGGGGCCGGACCGTGCCCCCTGTGCCCGTGCGAGGTGACGCGTGCTGCCGTGTGCCCGGGCCAGCGTCTGTGCCATCGCCACTCCTGGGTGTGCCATTGCCTGCCTGTCCTCCCCAGGCTGCCAGCACAGAGGGACAGCAGCGTCTGTGAGCTGGGGACAAGGGCAGGAGCAGGGCAGGGGGTGCAGAGTGTGGGAAATGTGTGCCAGCCCAGGGAAATGGCGTTTCTCATGCCAACAGGCTGCTCTGCCTCCCCCGCTGCTCCTCCTCCTCCTCCCCCTCAGGTGCTGCCTGCCCGCTGGAGCTCTCCTTTCCCACCGCAGCATCCCCGGCAGATGCCATCACCCACCTCTCACCCTCCCTAATGAAGACATTCAGTGCAGCCGCTGCTGCTGTCCCTGCAGCTCCTCACCCCTTCCCTGCTTCCTGCACAGGCTCCATCCCCATCCTGCCCCCCAGCCCTCTGTGGGATCACTGTGTCCCCACTCTGGGGGTGAGGAACACACCACGGGCTCCTGGCATCCCCTGGGTGGGCAGGGGCAGGGGCAGGGGCAGGGCTGGTCCCTCCCGGGGGTCCCTGAGCCCCCTGCCCGCAGCCAGGAGCCTGCACAGCGCCGGGCACTGCTTTGTATGGATGGCACAGCTCTGGGGCTAATGAAATATTTACAGGTCAGTGGTTTTGTGAGAAATGACAGGGATCAGTCAGTTCCTTTTCAGGGAGTAATTTTCCTCCCCTCTGCAGCCTGTGTTCCGTGTTGACAGTCATTAGCATGGGCAGTGGCCGAGGGGGAGCTGTGTCTGTCACGCTGTGAGTGAGTCCTGCTGGGCACGGGGTGCCTGCATGGCACAGGGTGCCATAACTGGGCAGTGCCATGCTGTGACTAGGCCATGCTGTGACTGGCAGTGCTATGCCATGGTTGGGCAGTGCCATGCCGTGACTGGCAGTGCCATTCCGTGACCAGGCCATGCTGTGCTGTGCCACCCCTGCACCATCAACACCACGCAGTGCAGGTGGGGCACAGCCACAGGCAGAGTGGGCTGGGGATGGGACTGGGGTCAGGCTGAGGCAGCAGGATGGCCGTGAGGCTTGGAGGAAGCTGGCACGTCCATGGCAGCAGCAGGGAACGGGTGCTACCCCTAAGCCCAGGCCCTCCTGGGTGGCACTGTCACACCGGGCTGGCAGCACACCTGTCACAGCCCAGGTTTGGTGGCCCTTTGTAAGTGCTCGTGGCTGGCAGCTGCCCCATCCTTAGCACTCAGGTGATTGCTCTGACCCTGTGCACCCGGGGCTCCTGGCACTGTTTCCTTAGAAAGGAGCACAAGTGGGAATCGGCGCTGTCAGCCCCGGGCTGCCAGGCACCATCACCGAACTGCGGCGTCGGCAGGAACCGGCCCCACGCTAAATGACTGGAAAGGAAATGGCCTGGATTGTGCTGAGGAGGCAGAGTGGGGCGGGAGGAAGCAAGTGGAGCAAACACAAAAACTTCATTAATTAAAGGAACTCGTTAATGAGGGACATTTAATCAGCTAAAGATGATATCTACCCCCTGCCTGCTGCGGCAGCCGCTGCGCAGGGCTGGTGGTGCAAGGCTGAGCTGTGGGCAGGACAGGGGACACTGCACAGGGGACACAGGGCAAGGAACACCACATGGGGACACTGCACAGGGGACACCTGGCAGAGGAGCTTGGGCTTCCTGTCACAGCCTCTCTGCTGCCATCCCTGGAGCACTGTTGTTTCAGCACTGTGCCACTGTCCTGCTGGTACCTGCCCGAGCAGGTGGGCAGCAGAGGTGCCAGGTACTGCTTGTGCCCCCTGTGCTGCCAGCTTTGCTCCAGGCTCAGGCACTGATCTGTCTCATTTTGAATGAGCCCAAGGGCCGTTAAGGACCAGAATTTCTTTTACTGCAAGTGCCAAAAGCACCGTGTGGGTGTCCCTGTGCCCCAGAGGAGGGCTGGGTGCTGGCAGAGCAGGGAGTGTCTCAGAGCCCTGTCCCTGGCACCCCCAGGCCAGCACTGTGCCCCAGGCTCCCTGCATGGCCAGGCACCCCAAGCTGGGGGTCTCTGGGTGCAGAGGTGGGTCTCTGGGACCCCCTGTGTGCTCAGTGCGGGGGGACACCCCAGAAGGGGCTCCAGCCTGGGAGGAGCAGAGGGACCCTCAGTGCTTGGGGCTGCCCTGGGATGGGGCTGTTCCAATGCTGTGGGCAGTGTGGGGTGTGAGCTGAGCAGTGTGGTGTCCATGGGCAGCGCACAGCCAGGCCTGTCAGCGTTCCCTGCCCATGGCACCCTCACCACAGCAGCCCTGGCCGAGCAGCTCTGTCCCCATGGGGTGGCCAGGCCCTGGGAGAGGACAGGAGGTGCTGGAAGCCGTGAATCTGTGGGTTTGTGGATCTGTGGATCTGTGTCTCTGCAGCACCCGCAGCTCCAGCGCCACGAGCAGCACCAGGGGAGCCTAATGGTCCCTGAATGAAATAGTGCCCGAGCTGACAGGCACTGCGACAGCCCCAATTAATAACTGATACAGACGGGGCTGCTGGGACAGCCTGACGAGGGGCTGGCACGGGGGGACAGTCCCTGCTGACACCCTGGTCAGCGTGTTGGTGGCTGATCCTGGCTGCAGTGACAGCAGGGGTGCATCCAGGGCAGAGCAGCAGGAGGGATGTGGGCTGCTCCTGGTTCTGCCCGTGCAGGCTGGAGGGATGGGCACAGGGGGCCAGGATCAGGCAAGGAGGGATGGGCACAGGGGGCCAGGATCAGGCAGGAGGGATGGGCACAGGGCACTGGGAGAGTACCACAGTGACTGTCGATGTCTGTCAGCTCCCCGGTGAAGAGCTGTGTGCCGAGACCCAGGCGAGCACAGGATGGAGTCTCTGTCCTGCAGGTGGAACGGGCACCTGGGCCGTGGGCAGGGGCGGCGTGGGCAGCTCCCGGTGCCCGTCCCGGGGCAGGGCCGTCCCTGGGCTGGGCTCTGCAGCCTGGCAGCCTCGGCCCACACGGGCAGGTGTGTCCCAGCAGCTGAGTCAGCGCGGGCAGGCGGTGCTGGGGCTGCCGATGGATGACTTGCAGATAGATCTGCGGCGGGGCTGCTCCCGCTGGGGCTCCCCGTGTCCCCGTGGGCTCTGCTGCCACCGGCGGCTGCCAGCGCATCCCCTGCCGCCCCCGCCGTCCCTCCCCGACATAAATCGGTCACACACACGCACAATTAAGGAGCTTGTCTGTGCGGGCTGAGCCACAGCTGGGTTTCATAGGCCGGGGCTGCTGCAGCGCGATGTGGAGCATTCGAGGGGCTGCAGGCGCTGCCCCCCGGCCTTGGCACTGCCCCTGGGGGCTGCAGCCGTGCCTGGCCAGGTGCAATGCACACCTGTGCAAGGGGACGGGCCGAGGTGTGGTGAAGATGGACAGGAGGTGGATGGGTGGATGTGCAGAGCAGGCACTGCCTGGGCCCCACACTGCCCTCTCAGCCCCACGCAAACCCCTTGTGCCTTGGTGTGGATGCAGCTCACCCCGTTTAAACAAGGCGGCCACGCCAGCTGCGTTGGAGCAAAGGGCCTAATTAAATATTTAGCAGTTAATTGATCCCTGTCTGGGGTTTGCCGAGGGGCCATCAGCATCCCTCCCTGAGCCCCTCCCAGCCGGTGCTGGTGCTGTGCAGCTCCCAGCACCGTGCTGCTGGCCGGGCTCTGCTTTGCCCTGTGCTGGGCTCCAAATGGGGCCTGGCCAGGTCTCCCTTCCCAAGGAGAGGGATGTGCCAGCTCCAGGAGATAAACCCCACACGGAGGCCTCTGTTCTCCTACCCAAGGCCAGCACAGTGGGCAGGCAGGGCACGGGAGTGGGAGAGGATGGGGCTCAGCTGCTGGCAACGTGACTCCAAAGCCAGCACAGCACAGAGACAGCCCAGGGCTGGGGGGAGACGCCAGAGGCTGGGGGGCAGTGGGGTGGAGATCAGAGCCCCATCCCGGGGCAGTGGCAGCCCAGGTGCCAACACTGAGGGGGATGTCCCACTCTCTCGGCTGCCATCCTAGGGCAGTGTCAGCCCCGGTGTGCCGGCATTGAGGGCACGGTGCCCTCTCTCGGCTGCCATCCCAGAGCAGTGCCATCCCGGGTGTGCCGGCACTGAGGGGCATGCCCTGCTCTCTCAGCTGCCATCCCGGGGCAGTGCCATCCTGGGTGTGCCGGCACTCAGGGCCATGCCCCACTCTCTCAGCTGCCATCCCGGGGCAGTGCCATCCCGGGTGTGCCGGCACTCAGGGGCATGCCCCGCTCTCTCAGCTGCCATCCCAGGGCAGTGCCAGCCCCGGTGTGCCGGCACTCAGGGCCATGCCCCGCTCTCTCGGCAGGGTAACCAGGACGCCACGGCCCCGCCGGACGCCATGGCCCAGCCCTACCCCCCCGCCCAGTACCCCCCGCCCCCCCAGAACGGGATCCCCGCAGAGTTCGCCCCGCCGCACCCGCACCCCACGCAGGACTACTCGGGGCAGAGCACGGTCCCGGAGCACGCCATGAGCCTCTACACACCAGCACAGAGCCACCCCGAGCCGGCGGGCAGCGACGCCAGCACGCAGTCCATAGCAGGGACACAGACGGTACCGGTGAGGCACTGAGGGGGCTGGGGCTGTGCTGGGGGTTCAGGGGGTGCTGGGGCTGTGGGGGCTCGGGGCAGTGTCAGGGGCACAGGGAGTGCTGGGGCAGTCCTGCTGCAGGGGTTCGGGACAGTGCCAGAGCTGCCAGGAGGGTCCTGGGGCTTTGGAGGGCTCGGGGCAGTGCCAGGGGCACAGGGAGTGCTGGGGCAGTGGTGCTGCCTGGCCAAAGTCCCACAGGGTACCAGGCTGGGTGTTCCTGCCATCCCTCACTCCCCCCTCAAAGCCCCCCATCATTTCTCACCACTCGTAATCCCCTCACTTGGCTCTGCTCTAGGAGATGGTGGCAATTACAGCACTGGAATGCAGCAGCAGCGAGGTGCTGAGCTCTGCACTTTGCAGTCCTCCCACACGGCCCCGAGTGCAGAGTCTGCATCCCCACCCCGAGCATCCCCACAGCCCCACCAGGAGGAGGGACACCCGTGGGTGCTGCCCAGAATGGGGGGAGCACAGGGTGCAGGGTGTCCCTGGGCAGGCAGGGCCAGGCACAGGGCAGGGGACACTCGCTGGGGACAGGGGCTGATGGCAGCGGTGCCTCCCCAGCAGACAGACGAGGCGGCACAGACAGACAGCCAGCAGCTACACTCCTCAGACACCACAGACAAGCAGCAGCCCAAGAGGTTACACGTCTCCAACATTCCCTTTCGGTTCCGGGACCCCGACCTGCGGCAAATGTTTGGGGTGAGTACAGCTCCCTCCATCACATCCCTGCTCAGTGCTGCACAAACACCCCTGGCACTGTCACCTCCCAAGGGACATCCTGCCTAGCCCCTGTGTGAGGAGCGGGGGGTGACACAGAGCCCTTGTCCCCCTCCGCTGTCCCCTTCCCAGCCCTCACTAGGACTCAGAGCAGTGTTAGTTAATGACATTTCGGATGACACTCCCCAGGCCCTGTCAGAGTGGGAGCCATGGGAGGGACAAGGGCTTTCCCTGCATGACCCTGGGGGTGCCCAGGTCTGGCCCCAAGGCAGCGCTCTGCCCATCCCTGCACAGAGCCCCATGCCAGCAGCTCTGGGTGCAGGGCCAGGGGCCTTGCAGGCACTCACCCCTCTGTTCTCTCCACTTGCAGCAATTTGGGAAAATCCTGGACGTGGAGATCATTTTCAATGAGCGGGGCTCCAAGGTGGGTGATGCCCATGGCCAGCAGCATACAGCCAGTCCCGGGGAGGGTGCCAGTGGAGCCAGGTTGCCCAGCAGTGCTGTAACCTGCTCTCCCCTCCTCTCCTGTCCCGTGGGAGCCTGGCATGCCGTGCCCCGTTGGTGCCAGCTGGGGAGGCGGTGCGGGTCCCTGCGCCCGGCACTGGAGGGAGGAGAGGGCTCGCTGTGTCCCACCACGGGCAGCTCGTGTCCCTCTGTGTCTGGATGTCTCTGTTGTATCTTCCCCACTTTCTGTGCCCCTCTCCCAGACTCTTCTCCCAGCTCGTGGGCGATTCTGGGGCCTCAGCCAGGACCCCGGGGACCCCAGCCCGGGCTCTTCATCTCTGCACTGTGGCAGCCTCACCTCCTGCGCCAGCTCTCCTGATTCACCCCCTCTCTCTCTCTGTCCCCACACCCTCTCTCTGTCTCTCTCTGTCTCTTTCTTTCTCCTTTTCTCCTCTGCTCACAGGGTTTTGGGTTTGTAACTTTTGAAACTAGCACAGATGCCGACCGGGCACGGGAGAAGCTGAATGGCACCATCGTAGAGGGCCGGAAGATTGAGGTGCTCAGATAAGTGTGCTAGTGCCGTGCCATGCCTGCGTGTGCGTGTCCCCTGCCCGGGCTGGGGGTGCTTGGGGCAGCCCCGGGTGCCCAGGGGGCTGTGCCCAGCGCGTGCATGTGTCCCTGAATGTGGCACGGTGGGAGCATGTCTGCGGGAAGGTCGGTGCCTGGCACAAGGAGTGTCGGGCCCTGAGGACCCTCCCGGCTGCACGGAGAGCTGGGTGCCAGCTGGGGCTGCCTTCTGCTGGTACAGCAAGGCTGGCAGAGCCCCGTGCCCGCCCCAGGCTCTGCAGGGAGCTCTGGGGCTCTGCCCCGCATGCCACCCCCCTGCTCTGTGCTGGGAGGGAGCATCCACCCTCAGCTCCACACCTGCAGTGCCAGCAGCTGCCCAGCCCCGCAGGCTTTGGTTTCTCCAGGCTTAGCACAGGATCCGGCTCTGCCCGTGTGCCAGCAGCTCCCTGCTGGTGGCTGGCGAGTGGTGGGAACAGGGTGGCACATGGCAGAGGGAGTGGGACAGAATGTCCCCAGCAGTGCTGACGGCAGAGTGGGAGCCTGGCCGGGCACAGCAGTGCCCCACGGACAAGGAAAACATCATCCAACAAAATCAGAGCTCATGGGCAGCATGTTGGGCTCAGCCTGAGCATGGCACCGCAGCGCTGGGGGCACCAGCCAGCAGCCTGAGCCACGCTCACAGCTGGAGATGGAGGCCTGGGCTGCTGGAGGCGCGGGCAGGGCTGTGCACAGCGGGTGCTGCAGGCGGAGCCGTGTCTCGTGTCTCTGGTGCAGCTGCATCCCCTGCTCCAGCACCCAAAGCAGCAGCAGCAGCAGCAGCAGCAGCAAGGGGAGCTGGCTGCAGCCGAGCGGGCCCTGGACCCAGCCTGGCCAGCTCCACGTCCTCAGGCACTGAGCCCGTCCCTCTCTCCGCAGGTGAACAACGCCACGGCCCGAGTCATGACCAACAAGAAGGTGGCCAACCCCTACACCAACGGTAAGGGCAGTGTCTGGGGAGCAGGGCTGCAGCAGGCAGGGGCACCTCGGGGTACCGGCACTGCCTGGCTGCTGTGCAGCTCTGGCAGTGAGTGCCCTCCATGCTGCAGGCAAATGGGAGAGCAGCTGCTCCTGCCCAGTGCAGGAGTGCAGCCCCCATGCCCTCCTCCTGCCTGGGATGGGGCTGCTGCCCCTCAGACCACCATGGAGAGTGCCCTGTCCTCACCAGCTCTCCCTGCCCACAGGCTGGAAGCTGAACCCGGTGGTGGGAGCAGTCTACGGCCCCGAATTCTACGCAGGTAAGGTCGGGCTGCAGCAGCACCTGCTGTGAGTTCCCCCCAAACGTCAGCTCTGCCCTGTGAGCAGCCCCTGGCCCCTCTCCCTGTACTTCACACCTGTCTGGACAGTTCCTCCCATCCTGTTCTGTTCTGTCCTGTCCTATCCTATCCTATCCTATCCTATCCTATCCTATCCTATCCTATATCCTATCCTATCCTATCCTATCCTATCCTATCCTATCCTATCCTATCCTATCCTATCCTATCCTATCCTATCCT
>JAXCLO010000056.1:60815563-60848751 GCA_035583995.1 Arremon aurantiirostris | reverse complement strand
GGGGAAAAAAAAAAATAAACATCCACTTAGCAACGCCTTTTGCGGCTCCGGGCTCCGGCAGGCGGCTCGGCCAATGGCAGCCCGGCGCGGGGGGCGGGGGGCCCTCGCATCCCCCGGGAAACTTTTCCTTCCCCCGCCCCGCGGCCCCGCTCCGTGCGGTGCGGTGCGGAGCGGTGGGCGGAGCGCGGACCCCGCCCGGCCGCAGCATCCCCGGGACAGCGGGGGGACAGTGGGAACAGCTGGGGGATAGCCGGGACAACAGGAACATCAGGGGGATAGCGGGGATAGCGGGGACAGCGAGGGGATAGCGGGAATAGCGGGGACAGCGGGGACAGCGGCGCGCTCCGGGCGCTGCGCCTCGGCCGCTCACCAGCGGAGCCGGTTCCCCACCGCTCCGCTCCTTCTTCCCCCAGCGTTTCTTCCGAGGTAACCTCGGCGGGGTGATCTTCACTGAGTCGAGCAACTTCACTGACCAAATCACGGTCTCCACTCCGCTTCCCCGCGATCGACATTGACTCTGTCGATTTCTTTGACTTCTAAAGGAGTTAGAGGAACCTTACGGTTGTCTGGTTTGTTTCCTCTACAGATTCTGTAAAGTTGGGTTATTTTATAGGTAAAAAAGTTGCAGCTATGCCGTGTGTTTGAATATACTTCTAAAAATCAGCGCAGTGTGTACCACTAGTGGTTGTTTCAGTTATTGGCTATGGAGCTGAGCAAGACTTCATCTGTTAACTTGTTCATCTGCTTACTGAAATTCTGACACAATTTTATGTTTCTAAGGGAAGATTCCTCTGGTTTGACTGCATAAATATGTCTTGCAATGCTTAATTCTAACTAGACATAGATGGAAGGATGTCTGCCAGCAGTTTACTTAGCAGCACTGCCTGTAGTCTGCTGCTTGGGTGTCTTGGTTTCATAGGCATGAGAAGTTAACTTCTGTGCTGCTGTGATTTTTTTTCCCTCTGCATTTTGAATTTTTTATCTGTTACCTGTAAATAAATCTCTCTAGCAAACTGTCAAGTTTTAACAGTTGAAAACTTTAAACCCATCCTTCGATAGCTGAATTACAGAATAAGAAAATTAATTATTATTCCAGTTTTAATTCTGAAATTCTATACTTCATATAGCATAGATACTTGTTAAAAACACAAGAAGATATTTCTAAACCTCAGCTTTTTGGTGGTTTGAAGGAGCATACATTTATACAGATGAATTCATGCACATGCACTTTTCAAAATCTTGGGGAGTTGTACACAAACTGTAACATCAACACAAAATCTGTTCCACAGAGCTTTTTTTTTTCAGAGATATAACACCTATTTCAGAAATATCAGATGTTACTAAAGAAATTGTTCCCAATTTAATGCCTTTCCTGAAACTAGCACTGTCAAAACCCTTTGTTAATGCTGCAAAATGTTCTGTCAAATCTTAGAATGTTTAGACTGTAGCTAGGCAGGGCACAGAACTGTAGAGGTCTATTTGAAGACTTCTTTCACCCTCATAGGGAACTAAATCTGTATAATTATTAAAATAGTCTTGCTAGCAATAAAAATGTATGTAGATATTTTCATTAGAGTGAAGGCAACTGCTGCCTACATCCAAACTTCAAAATATGAACATATTTACTGTCTGTGTGACATTTACAGTCCTGTTCCCAAAATTCTGTCATGCATCACCAACTAATAATTAAGCAGTCTGTTTATCTTTGAGACTTACCCAGAACTCCAGCAAAAGCTAACAGGAGACACACATTGATCAGAAATTGGTATTAATGAGAGCAAGGACTGCGTTCAAAGGCTGAGAGCTAAGCTCCTTCACTTTTGAACTTTTCTACAGACTGTGCCCATGGATGAATCACACAGCCCATGAATGAAATTTTTGCCACTGATTATAGTGAGGTTTCACACATAGTCCAGTTTGCTATCCTGCTTTTTTATTTGTGTGGTGAGACTTTGGTGCATTTCTCTATTGCACACAAGAACTTAATTTCAGTGAAAATCACACCACCTTGGTGTTATTGATATTATTGATATATTCATAGATGCAGAAAAGCACAAACAGGTGTATTCTACAGTAAATAATAATAAAAAAGGCTCCTGCTTTTGAGGATTTTCAGGTAGGTATCCGGAAGTGGATACCAACCCATCTCTCTTAGATGTCCTAAATATTTAAGAAAATGCTTTTAGGTATATAGCAAACACCAGCCACCCTAACTAGTACTACTGTACCTTTGTCAGAGGCATCTAAATTATATAAATCCTGTTGTTCAGTAAGTAGCATGGATACAAACTTAAATTAATCAATAGAATAGTTTTTCTCATTCTAAGTACCATGAGATTAGTTTCACCAGGAGATTAATGATTCTTCTGGGGAGTTATACTGACTTGTCCTAAATCAGTTCCAGAAACAACTTTTATTTTTGGAGTCAAGTTATTGATTAGGAAGATGCTTTTCAATTGAGAATTTTAGTCTTAAATATAAATTCAGATTACCAATCACGGCATTTTTTTTTTCTCCAATATGTTCTTTCAGTGGAAAACTACTTTTTCTGCATATGGAAGGACATAACAGCTTGTTTTCGAGCTACAACTCCCACTGCTTTGATTTTCAATAGCCTGGCAATTTTTAAATTAATATGCAGCTGCATCCTGTGCACTGGTATCCACCAAGACCATTAATTTTCCCTGTGGGAGGGGTCTCACACGGTGTTTTAGGACACAGTAACCTCTTGCCTCGTGGGTTCCAGGCAGGGCCATCAGACCAGACCATGCCAGCTCCTGCTGTTCTGACTGCTGGTCATTACCAGGTTCATACTGCCTTGACAGCTTCCTCTTGACCAAGGGAGAAAATTCCTCTTTTTCTCCAAATCAATTGCACATATTCACATCCTGATGTTGTCCATGAAGTGTCCAACCAGAGGTAAGGGTACTATGCTCTGGACAGGATAAACATGGCAAAATGCTCAGTTTTGTGAGAAGCATCCTTTAATGGGGACACTTCACTGGGGGGTTTTGAAGATTAGGCAATATAGGTAGCCTATATATAAACACAGATAAAAATTCTGGCCTTGGTCTCTTGATTTGGAATCCAATAAGGATGCCAAAAAAAAAAAAAACCAAACAACAAACCAACAAACATTGGGACTGGGGGAAAAGACACATTTCAACGTTCAGGTTTTAAGAAGCTGCAAGTAGAGGAAAAGATGGAAACTCTAGGTTACAAACACAGTTTGCCTTTGCAATAGTTACAAATGTTTTTGTAACAGTTACATTTTTTCTCTGATAACATCTCTGTAAATTCCTTGTAAACAGCAAAATAAACCCTGAAACATTAAAGATTGCTTTACTCTATCTACATTTTTTTAATCCTCTACTTTTAAATAAGAAGTGAAGGAAATAAAAAGGTATACAGCAGTCCAGGAACCAGTCAAAGCTGAATGTTCCTAACTTGCAAATTAGAAAGGAAGACTGCCATGAGCACATATAAACAGGGACTCTTCCTTAGCTTAAGCGGTAATACAAAAAGCATCTAATTTTTAATTTTTTTATACCATTCTTATAATTTTTTCTGCTTGCTTCCACAGTTTCATAATATATGGTACTACAGAGTCCTCCTCTGAGTTGCTTCTTCCAACTTCTAATTTACTGTGAATAAAACTCATAATCATAACGAGAGCTCCCCATATTTTGTCCAAACAGATGCTTCCTCAATTTTCAGAAATACTGAGCAACTGTTACTTTTTTTCCACTTGATTTGGTGCAGTTGGTGCTTAAGACCACAAATCTGAGCAAAGACAGTCCTTCAGGACCTGCACAAACAGATGAAGCCACTTCTGAGAGCCAGCAGCTAACAGGGTTGGCAGTTTTGTGAAAACACTTTTAAAAAGATGTATAGCTTGGAACAATTTATGAAGATTTACTATAAGTCCTGGAGAATAATTGGTTAGGGAGAGAGGACAAAGTGATTACTACTGTATTTTATTTCAAATTGTGCTTTTTATGTGATGCGTGGCATTGACAAATTCTTGGTGTCTTGGAGCCCTGCATCCACTGTGAGTTGTTGTTTTCTTTTTAGCTTCTAGCAGGTAATTACATAAAGTCCCTTTTTTCACTGCAAAACCCTAAGCATGGGCCGTGGTGTTTTTTTTTTATGGCTGTTTGAGCAGGAGGAATGGCAGAGCAGCCAGCAGATCCCTAGAGCTCATCCTGGCTCATGGGGAGGATGGATAAAGTTTGGTCCTCACTTGGTGTGTCCAGTGGACAGACTGTTGGAAGAGGTGAGAAGGGTAAATTAAAGACAGTTTCCACCTCTGATTTTTTTGTTTGTTTGTTGTTGTTTTGTTGTTTGTTTTTTTTTTTTTTTGTAACTAGGTTAAGTATTTTTGGGTCCAATCAACCTTTTATATCTGCTATTTCTCAGCTGAAGGGCTTCCTTGTCTCCTCTCTGTGGCTGTCTCCACACAGCCTCTCATTTACCATCTTCACCTAATTTTTGAAGCAGAAGAAAAGCAAGGTCACACAGAAGCAATGTGTTTGAGCATGTATGTGTGACATGGTGCCTCAAAAGGACATGTTCTATTGAATCATCGTATGTTAATCTCTGTTGCCATTTTTCTTCCTATTACCTTCCCTTCTTTCTCTTTGTTGCACTTATTGAGGAATGAGGCTCTGACTGGCATTAGCAAGGGTTCTTCAGCTTCAGGACAAGATATCACACCAAAAGAATGATTTGCAAAGTTGATTGGTTTGAAGAACCCATAGAATAATAGGAAAAAACTATTCTTCTTTTCTCAGCATACTTTTCAAAGTTTTTCCTGAAAGCCAACTTTGTTAAAATACTCTCTGGTAATACAAGCCAACCCTAAGCTTTTGTGAAATAAGGTATTTTTTGCTACTAGAATTGTTCAATGCAGCCAGGTTTTGCTGATTAATTTGGGTTATTCCTCTGCACCTAATGAATTTCTGTCTCTGTGTGCCTTCCAGTGATACAGCTGTGAGCATGCTCCTAAATGATTTTCAAGCTCTATTATCAACCTAAACACAGACACAAGGAGTTTGTTTGGTGAATATAATTTTGTTCCAGTTTTGTTCCTCTCTACTTGATTTTCATGGTTGAGTGCCTCCTCTAACAGCTCCAAATTTATTCTGCTTAAAAAAATATTTAATTTAAAAATCCTGATAAATTAAGGGTATTGTGGCCCATTTGGTCGTATCCTGCTCTCACAGCAACACTATTCAGTGAATGTGTGATTAGGTCCTAATGGAACAGCACAAAACTCACTGAAATAATTTGTGGTAGTGCAGCTACAGCAAAAACATTTGTTTTGAAGGGCAACACTTTTGCTGCAATACATTAAATTCATATCCTAAGATAACTAGAATGAAATAGATCAACTATTATGGAATAAACACCTGTTTACCTACACTATCAATAGCCACTGTAGAGATGTACATGTAGATAATAAAATTATTACATCCATATAAATCATTAAGTTCCACATAAAAGAAACAAATAATTACTACTCAGCATTGTCAAAAGTGTAAAGCTCCATGCTTTTAGAAGATAGCATCTCTGCCTCGACATTCATTCATGATAAATGAGCCTCATTTCAGCATTTGTTGAGAGCAGGAGACCTTTATCCTGTGACATTGTTCTATTCCACTGTCATTATTTCTTAATTAGCTCTGTCATCACTAGTTTGGAGCTTGGTGCATGTTACTGGCCAAATTCAGCTTTGACTTAAGTGGGTACAGTGTCATTTAACCACAATAGAAATTATGTTCATTTGCGTCACGACTCTGCTCAGTTCTCAGCTCTTAACCAGTGGATCATGGAACAAGGAACAACTCTCCTTGTTCACAACAGGTGCTGAAAAATGAGCACAGAAAAGTAATTTTTAGAGTGAGAAGGTGCCATTCACACATCTGGGGATGAGTGTCACCCTGCTCCCTTCTCATTCTGCTGGGGGACAGGCAGAGATGCCTGCAGGTGTCTGACACATCCTTGCACGGTGACAGGGGCTCTTGCAAGGTCTGACAGTGCCAGCAAGAGCACAGTAGTCCTCCACCATCCTCAACCAGAGCAGTCCCTTTAGGTAACTGAGAACTAATCTGATTCCCCTTGCTGTGCCTTTTGCACTTATAACTCCTGCTGCATAATATTTTGGCTGGGCCGTGGAACCTTAGCAGTGTGCCCAGTCACAATGTGGTGTATTATGTTCTGGTTCTCAGAGAGCCAGTTTCCCACCTGGATCATGGTAAATAAATTCTGTTGGGTTTAAAATTACCTTTTCCATTCTCTAATAATTTGTAATTTAATTTGTTTTTCAGTGAGAGAAAGGAGCTAATCCCTGGTAATTCTAATTAACACGGCTCCGATTTTCCATAATCATTCAATACAGGGATTTCTTCCTAGCTCTGAATCACTGCTCTTGTTTATAGTCAGGGGAATAAGTCAGACACAATACCCAAAGACAATGAATTAGTACCATGCAGAGAGCTGTTTGTGGACTCTTCCATCAGCAGAGTGTGGTTGCTGCTGACTGGAGTCTTTGGAAGAGCTGGAAGAGTTATTTGACAGTGAGCAAAGCTTCCCAGAAGGGATGGGAAGGGAGCAGGGCTGTGGCATCAGGTGTTTTCCTGCACAGGCTGACAAAATGGCCAAGTCTGCCCCAACAGAAAAAACGTGCTGCAAATTTTTGCCCTAAGTCTCAAGGAGGTGAGATTTCCTGGTGGGGACCCACAACTGAGGCTTTGCAAATGGCTTAAATAAATGGTAAGGATGCTGATGCCTTCCACCTCACCTCAAAGTCTGGTTACCCATCTTGAGTTAGTAATCATATCACAAAGTACAATATTTACAAATTTGTTGATCTGGTGTTGAGCGCCAGAGATTGACAGCAGCAGAACCTGCCTGAAGGTCGCAGCAATTAATAACTGTGAAGGCTGTATTAGGGGTATTTTAAGCACAATCCTTTTTTTTAACTGTTTATGGAAAGAAAATATTTTTAGCTTGTTTGAATATGCTGTCAGATTGCCCTACCACATTGGTAAGAGTCCTGGGGTGCATATGGAGATGTTGGAAAGAGTAAGGATATATGGAAATTTACCCACAGGAACAACCCAAACAGGTAAAAATCACGCCTCAAATGTGGCTGAATCATGAATGTTTCATCAAGATTTCATATCATGGGTCTCTAACTTGTCATATAATCATGGTGTATGTATATGAACAGTATTTAAATAAATAAATTCTGGTGAGGCACAACGTGAAAGAGGTGGAAGCAGTTTCAATCATTCATGGTAGGACATCTGAGTCTCTAAAACATGTGATACACTAACTTTCATGGGAGGGTTCTCCTTATAGCTGCTCTCTGCTCTTCTTTGATTTCTGGAATTTAAGAAACACTACAACACCTCTCTCTTACAGGGAGGTGTTGTAGTGTTTCTGTAATTCCAGAAATGACTATGTGAGAAGGAACATGGTAGCACTGTACAGGATGCTTTACCATTTCAAAAGAAAATCTATACCTGCAAAATGCTACATTTATTTTTCAGAATTTCAGAATTAGTTCTCACAGGTGCTTTTCCTATTAAAAATGTTTTTCCCAAATGGTTTACAATGCATATAGTCAAAGGTGGCAAATATAATGATAAAATAATATAATGATGCTTTGATAAAGTAATATATTACCTGACTGAGAGCAAAATTCTGGCCTACTGCAATTACAGCATCTTCCATTTACTGTAAAACTCAGAAATCGAGACACAGTTTTAGGGGAGAATCACTGCCAAATAGCTGTGAACATGGAGTGTTTCATATTCCTAACTGTGAATGATGCACTTAGGGAGAAAACTAGGAGATGAACTTTGAAAATGCAGGTTTTAAAGTAAAAGCAGAAAAACATAAAAGAGGCTTTTTTTTTTTTTGTAAACTTAAAAGCTTTTGCACAAATTCTGAGTCAGGCACTGTAGGCAGCAATTTCTTCTGCCCAAAAAGGATAAATATATTGCTGCATTCTTCTCCACATCAAATTATCATTATCATTTGATTTAATGGAAAGAAGCTCACAAAGAAGCCACTTGTAGGTCTAGCTGTGAGACTGGTAATAAATTCATATTTTGATGAAGATTTCATATTTTGCTCTATTTCAGAGCAGCCTAAAATGTTTTTCTAATATACACTAATAGATAGTGAACCCATTGTGCCTGTCCATCAGCTTAAAATCAGGTAAAAATCAGAGCCCTCGAGTTCTGAAGGCCTTAGCCTATAAAAGAAGAGTGCAGAAGAATTTCTTTGTCTTTCCTGCATTTCACTATTTACAGTGTAGATGTATTATCTGTCATCTGCTCATAGCTTATGGACAGAAGTGGTCACTGTACTGTGAATTATATGAGCCCTCTTACTGGCTACCTTCAGATGAGATAAATTTTTCTTTTGGCATATCTACTCTCCATTGATTGGGAAGTGTTTGAGGATTCCCAGAATGAGGGAAGAGATGAGAATCTTGAGTCCATTTATTATTTTATGATATTATATTAAAAATGCTATACTAAAACTATACTAAAGAAAGAGAAAGGAGACATCAGAAGACTAGAAAGGAATGATAATAAAAAACCCATGACTGACCAGAGTCCTGACACAGCTGGACTGGGATTGGTCGTTAAGTTAAAACAATTCACATGGAACCAATAAAAGATGGTTGGTAAGCAACCTCCAAACCACATTCCAAGCAATCAGATAATTATTGTTTACATTTCTTTTCTGAGGCCTCTCAGCTTCTCAGGAGAAAAATCCTGGCAAAGGGATTTTTCATAAGATATGTCAGTGACAGGGGAGGGATGACCAACTCAAACAGGAACAGGAACTGCAGTGCAGGGCAGTAATTCCAACTCTGAGATTGAGAATTTCAGTCTTCAAAGACAGTTGCACACACAGAAAGCATCCAGATGTTTCATTATTATATGAAACTATGGAAGTAAGAGGTTCTGGGGAAAGGAATTACCCTTTCACTAGCCTTCCAGTTCACACAGACTGATGTCACGGGAGTTTTTGGATTGTTTTTCATGATGAACATCATCTGTGATGGAAGCCATAGTCCAAAATACTTTTGGAGTCTTCTTGTAGAACCTTCTCCTTCAGCCACTCATCTTGTGGGAAGCCAGAACCCTTCCACTGGTCTCCTACATGACAGCATGACTCATGAAACATCCATGGATCCAGCTGATATTGCAGTGTGGGTATGTGGAACACAGGTGTGCCCTCTAGGAAGTGGTAAATCTCTTCAAAAAATGAGCTCAAACTGGTCTGGAGTGGAACATCCTCAATAAAAGAATAAAGTAAATGTGTGTTTCTGCACATTTGCAAATTCACTTATGTGTGTTTTATACAAATTCTGTGTGAGGAACTAACCTAAATAAAAACTATATTTGTAGCAATTTTTCTCAATTTTTCTACATCATCAACAAAATAACATTCTATAATTTCTAAATCTGAAGGTAATCTGAACTCATTAGAGAGAACAGTAAGGCTGGGAGCTAGTGAACTAATCATTTTATAACAATATTTTTTATGGCAGCGATGGTGAAAGCAGTTTTTGTGGAAGAAGGATCATGAGGATGTAAAGGGAGACTGATATTTAAGAGACCCGTTAAAAAAATTAAGAAAAAGTTGCAGTGCACTGTATTTATATGATATTTGGTGAACAAATCTAAAGAATATAGAGTCTGAAATAGAAAAAAGACTGACCTAATATGAGTTGTAGTCAGCTACTTGAGTGAGAATTAACAGCAAGAAATTCTTCAGAGGGACTAAGGAAACATGTTGGAGAAGTTAAAATCAAAAAAATTGCAAATAAACTGGGGAAATAAAAGATAAATGAATGTTTAAGGTCCTGCCTGCTCTGACTAACAAAAAATCCCCCCAGAAAAGCAGAAAACTTTGCATAAAGCTAAGAACTGAAAAAGAAAAGCAGGCTGGAACAGGAGGTGAGACTGACACCCAAATATTAGTGAGCAGTGCATTGAGCCCAGAGACAATTGGTGAAGGTGGCCAATAAGGTTCAGAAGCACTGAGCTGTGATTCAGGAGCAGGTGACACATCATATTTATTGCAGTGGGATGGAGAGAGCTTTATTGGCAAGGGATCTCCAGCTCATGCACTTGGGTTGGCAGCACCAGATAACAATCCCTTACCCACATTTAGTAACCAATACCATGAGGAAGCATCATATCTTGCTGATTTTATCAAACAGAAAATTCTGCAGTTTTAAAAAATTAGTATTATTTTTTTACTTCAACAAAAAAATCTCTATGTCCTTTGGCTGGGAGAAATCAAAGAGGACTCTGTTTTTAAAAAATATATGCCAATAGGCTATAAAAGACTAAAAAAATATAATACTGCAGCAGCACTTCAAAGTATGAGTTTTGTATAATCTCTATTGAGCAAAGCCATGATAATTCATGGTGGATGGGAAGCTTGTTGAACAGTAAGGATTCAATAAGCATTCAAGATGAACATTTCATTTTAGCTGTTTAGAAAGACAGATATTTGCATATTTATATATGTGTGTATGCATAAAATACATATATGCATCTAAAGCTGGTTTCTTTGTGTCCAAACTTCAGCCCCCTGCTGCTTTTGCTTCCTCTAATTTGTTTTTGTCCTACAGTAGCAGAACAGTCCTGAAGTTGTCTGGTACCTGATTAATATTGTACTTAGTACCTACTCAGGGCCAATCCACTTGAACTAATGAGCAGATTCTTGTTAAATTCCAGGGGTTTTGGTGCAAACTCTCAAGAGATGCCTGTTACTCAATTCACTGGATTCCTGCTGTTATACAATCCTAGATAATAATAAAAAATATGTTCAGAGAGCTGAAAGCAGAAGGCACAAATACACCATATTTTAATATACGCATAAACACATTCACATAATGCATTTATCTCTGAAGCAGTAAATTTGCTCTAAAGCCTTTCATGTATCAATACATGTGTCTTTTAAGAATGTACAACTCTCTACTGTTTTTTGTTAGCATTACATCTTTGGTTACTAAATAATTAAGCACTTCGTCTCACTTTTCAGTAGAGGGCACTCAGAACAAATCATAGATCAAAAAAATGTGTAAAAGACACTAAACATGATGCAAAGTATTCATTAAAAACTCTCCTGTGTCTTAAACAAGGCTACTATATATTTACATCTGTTTCATATGATAAGCCACTCTATGAAAAGATAAAACTTTTCAAAACTTGAGCTGTCTCTTGTGCACATTCTTATGTGCTTCACAGTGTGATATAAGCAAGTTATTAAACTTTGAGGAAAAGAAGTTTGTTCCATTTAATGGATTAACTAGCCAGGGTCTAATAAAAAATTTAACAACCTTGTAATGAACTGAGCCTGTCCTCTCTTTCTGGATATAATGAATAGTGAGTGTAGGTCTTGGTAATAGACATAATTCTCTTTTTTGGTACAGCTAATTTAAAATATGTAAAGTTGAAAACATGCAGGTTTTGTTTCCAGCAGAAACTGATATGTATATGAGGAGAAAAGGGCCCTGATTCCTTACTAGCTTTATCTAACTCTTACACCAGTATAACCCTAATTAATGCAGCTGTCACATCATTATATAAAGAGCACTGCTGTGTAAATCTGGATAAAACAATTTGATTATGTTGGTTTTCATGAAGAAAAATGCAGATTCAAATGAACTTAATTTTAAATAAAATTCAAGAAAAGAATCAACTTGTGTCACTTAGAAGACTTTTACAAGGCCATGCAACAAGTAAGAAGTAAATGTAACAAATTTAAGGCATGAAAATTTTGATATTTTTCTTTGTTATATAAGAGCTCCATTTTGCTCAATAAATGGAAAGGAAAGCTGTATTTCTTGGCTTTTTGGATTGCTTGTTTTTTTTTTTCCACACAAGTATCTAAACTTAGGTTATGTATCTGTAGTTTATAAAATAGATGCTTTTTGAGTTAATACTTAGTAACATGAGCCCCCACTCATGTACACTCATGTACATACACACTCATGTGTAACACTTTGTACACACACAGTGTTCCATGAACACTTAATTTCTGCTCACAAAGACCTTCTATGCTTACATGGAAATCATCTATTATGTCTGGATTAAACTCAGAAAATGGAGATGTGTTCGTCTGCATCTGCACTGAAAGAAACATTAATCACAGAATTTCTTCCAAAGATATTTTCACACATTTTTATACATTTTAAACATTTTTTAGGTCTTGTGGAATGCTAGAACTGCTGTTTATCTACAGATTATGTACACCAAGACAGCAAATTTTCTCATGGCTTTCCCAGTGGGTGACTCAAATTTGATCTGCTGGAGAAGAAGGAAATTCCATCTGCATGCTAATTCTTCACTGGGCATAACTCCTTGAAAGCTGGCCATGCTGAGGTTAATCTCCAGCACACTATTTTTGAGACCAAGGGAGGAGGAGCCCTGATATTTGGTGTGTCATTAATGTCGCACTCCCCCTGCTATGACAGTGATAAGTTTCTATTAAACTAGCCCTGGTAATCATCCAGAACCAGGCACCTGTTCTTTGGGACTAACCACTGGGTATAAGCAGGGAAATTGCAAACTTATTTTATTTCTGAGCTAAATTGTCACCAACATGTGAGGCTGCTTCTGTGGAGGTGAAAAGGTAGAAAACTAATCTACCATACTGCTAACTCTAAAAGTTTAGACAGTCCTGTCTTGCTGTGTGACATAATTCAAGGCTTTTACTGTTTCAAATGTGTAACCCTGGTGATTTAGGTATTGACTTTAAAGATCATAGTAGAAGAAAATTTATTATATTATCTCTCTTTCATGTCAGAAAAGAACATACTGTGAAATTAAAGTAACACATCATTTCTCATTAAAAGAAGCTAGTCTGTGCTCTGGATTGATTGGTGAGGAAAAAAATCTTTATCACAAAGTAATTTAAATGTGTTTCATAAAATTACATGCTATGTTTGAAGGCTGACTCAAAAGGAAATACATACACATGGTCATGCTCTTTGAAACATCCATGTGTGTATAGTATTTTATGTTTATGTGGAAGCATTTTTGACTCTTACAATAATACTTAGGACTGCTTCAGAAATATAAGTGCTGAATAGAAACACTGAGTGCTTTTTTCCATATTACATGGAAGCACCTTTCAGTATAAATTCTGACAGCAAGCATAGGACACACAAGACACACCTGCAGCCCTGGTTGTGTTTCAGGTCATCTATTCCAGTCCAGCTGTTCCCTTGCTCTGTGCTTTACTTTGCATCTTGGGGTGCTCTCAGAGTTAGGAATTGGATTCCTTTCTAAGGGAAAGAAGCTTGAAGGAGAGATCCAGGAGTGTGCCTAGCATCCTATATCCACTATTGATTATTCATCATTCATTCATTCATTCATTCATTCATTCATTCATTCATTCATCAGGGAACCACCTTAAACTTCATTAAAAATGTAACAGGAGCATCAGGCTCTCAACACCAATGGTTTCCTCCTGCACCACTCTTCTTATGTGCTCTACTACTTGTAATGCAGTCAGTGCCCAAACAACCCAAAATCCATATACTTTACATATCTTATTAATTTTCATTAGTATTTCTTGGTCCATAAACCATGCAGAAGCACTTTATCATGAGCATTCAAAAGCTGAAATCTGTGTTGTGTTGGTTGATTTAAAATGTGTATTCAGATCAGATGGGAAGCTTAATGTCCTGATTAACTGAGGATGGGAATGCAATATTTATGTTTATAAATTCAGTTTGTTTTCCACAAATATTCTCCAGTGGTCACTTAAAGTTCAGTGTTTTATATGTTTCTGCCAAAAGGATGTTTGTTGTAAAAGTCAAACACAAAAAAGGTTCCTGATTATAAGCATTGTAGAGCAAATTAATCTTAGAAATGATTTTATACTCTTTGCCAAGGACTAATTTGGTCTGCATTTCTTTCAACAGCAAACAACACAGCTTTTGATTGTTTTAATACACATTTATGATGTTAAAATATTAATAACTACAAGGAACTTAATTATTTTCACTTGAAAAATAAAATGTTAATGATGGCTGGAGGAATCATTGTTGTTTTGCATAATAGCATCTACTGTAGCCACACAATAAAATACCAAAAGAGGAGACTTCTATCCATTTTTTTACTAACAAAACACATTTTACATTGCTGAAAACATGATTTTTCAAACAAAAGTCTGTTCCTACTTAAATATATATGTCATTGACCTCATCCAAACAGAGCTCTAAATGTTCTTATGTGGATTTTTATACCAAGATGCCACACCTGCTTAGATAAATGAATAAAAGTGGGAGTGCAGAAGAAAATGTACTGCCAGCTACATTAAAAGATGTTTTTGAATGTGCACAAGATTTGGTAGGTGTCCCAACAGAATGGGCATTTTAGTTTCTCAAGGAATTACAGAACTTGCAAACAGTACTCATTATAAGGTTGAATTTTATTTTAATCTTAATTCTTAAACAAAATATGTTGGTGAAAGAGGAAAAGTTTTAGTCTGCAATTTTTTCTCTAGGTGAGCTCTGTTTCTGGGTCTCTGTGTAGTTACAGAAGATTGTCAGCACAAAGCACCTACAGAACTGTGGTCTTTGCACTTTATCCAATCTGTATTCAGGAGATTTAGAGATTTAATGGCTCAGTTTTTATGGTAAGCATAAAGCAGAACAATCACCAAGCTATGGCAAATTAACCATGTGTTGTTTGACACCTTTTATTTCCCAGTGTTGAGATGGAACTTTTGTAGCACCAAATTTGTGCTCACATTTACCTCAAGAAAATACATGCCTTGAGTTCTTGGGTAATGAATGAGCATGTTCATTACTCACATGCATATTTTTTTTTAATCTCATCTTTTATAATTCTATTTAGAACTTGTCTTAAAATAACTTTATGGAAGAAAGATTTTTAGGAAATTTTCACTGGTCAGAAACATTAGATTTCAAATCAGATATATCCCAACAAACATGTTATTTTCAATTTTATCTGACAGTTACATGAGAAACTTGTCCTGTTTCCTCATTTCTAGAACAGAATTAGAATGACATTGGTCCTAGGAAAGCTTATGCTTTTCCTGGCTCTGGAGAAGAGAGAATGAATTCTTTAGTGTGAGGATGGTGAAGCACTGGAACAGGTTGCCCGGAGAGTTTTGGATGTCCCATTCCTGGAAGCGTTCCAGGCCAGGTTGGATGGGGCTCTGAGCAAGCTCTTCTGGTGGAAGGTTGGAACCAGGTGGCTTTTAAGGCCCCTTCCAACCCAAACTCTTCAATGATTCAATGGATTCGAGCCCCCTGAGGATTTTATTCCTCCAGAGTAGCTACTAGGCATTTGTAATCCTTGCTATGTCTGAATTATGTTTGACTATGGTGTGAGATTGTACGTCTTTACTGCCACAGATCTCTGCAAACATTTCAGCTGGAGAAAAGCCCTAAGTCTCACATTCTTTTGTGCATATTCATATCAGGTTAATGCCAGCAGAGGCATGATAAGGATGACAAAGGAGTGCAGTCACAGTGCTGTCAAACTGTTTAATGCCAGCGTCCATCCAGCTCCTTATCTATCTTTGGACACTGGACAGTGTTCTGGAAAGAGTGCAAGAAACACAGGGAGTTTTTTGCACTTCCTTCAGAAAAAGGCTGCAAGATCTTCTCTGTCCACCAGATTCTAACAACCTTCCTGATTTACAACCAATTAATTGTGCTAATAGGTGCCAAAAGACCTCTCTCTCCTGAATTTTTTTTTTCCTGATCTAGAGTCAGGGTTCTTCAGATCAGTAGGCGCATACCTCTAATTAAAAAAAAAAAAAAAAAGAAGAAAAAAAGAAATATCTCATTCTCCAGAAGCTCATATTTTAGGCTCAGAATCTATAATATACACATATTTTTGCATATTTCCTATATAAAACTTTCAATCACAGCACCAAAGCAATTTGATGCAGCCTTTTCCTGGTGCAGAGCAAGGTCACCCTGCTCTTGTGTGCTCAAAGCCTTTGTTTCCCAGTCTGGGGGCACAGTGCAAACCCACCCTCAGTGCTGATGCTAAACAATGTCTGGAAGAATATGAATCATGGCCAGCCCCCTGCCACTTCTGCTGGAAGGCTAGAAGGCAGTAACTCAAAGAGAAGAGACTGAATTAAATATTTAGGCATTGCCATGCCTCAAACTAGTGCAGCAAGTCCTTTCAAAGCTCACCTGTCCTTTCTGCTGCTAAGAACTGCAGCCAAATTCCTGCTACTGGCTCTGGGTTGATGAGGCAACAAGATTATTATGTACACAGGCAAGATAGAATGAGATTTTCCTTTTACAGGCAGTAGCAAGATTTTCTACATGAGCTCCAGAATTCATTATTCTATTTGATACAGGAACAAAGTGCTGTGCTTAAAAGAGTGAGAAATGAAATGTGCCCTTCTAGGTGAGCTACCTGTTATTCCTGATGATCAGCTGGATGCCACCCACATCAGGCAGCAGAAGAGAGAAGGATGGTGTCCACCACCTGCATGGGTAAAACCATATTTTAGATGTAAGAGCATATTCTGAGCCAGGCAGTGCTCCTAGGATGTTAATTATTCCCAAAGTCAGGACAATAAAGTTTTCAAGGTTTCTGTTCTTGAAACTTGTTCTTGCTTTATCTAGAGACTTCCACATCTATTAATATTGCATTCCTCCAATACCTTCAGAAGTGTGGACATGTACAGGAGTCTTAGCATTGCTACTTCAGAAATGTGAAGAAAATAAAAACTCTTCTAAAAGTTTAAATTTCTTTTAGTGCCTGCTTTTCCACAGAAGATCTGCATCACAAAATAGAAAAAAAATCCTTACAATCATGGTAAAGGAATAATTCGTATAATTTAAATTGGTGTTATTGCAGTTGATTCACTTTTTTTGTTAAGGTGGAACAAAAAAGTGAAGATTGTTGATCCTTCACTGTAGGCCAAGTCCCAAAATAAGGAGAGTGTTGGTGCACTGAGCCTTGAAATGATCAGGACTCTTGTAGATCTGTCTCCATTTGCAAAGTGTTATTGACAAGGAGAGGAAAAGCAAGTGAGCAGCTTTCGAGGGCTTCTTAAACCCCAATTAAACAATTTTTTTCACTCTGATGTAGCAAATTATTTCCTTGCCCATTTTTGGCACAACAAAGAATTCATGGAAGGTTTTTTGCAGCTGGAATAAATACTAGAGGAGACTGGCAACATGTTGGTTTCATGAGCTCTCTGGCTACTGACCCTAATGGTAGTTTAGCAAAACAACTGAACCACCAATCATTGGTGGGTAGAAAAGAGAACACTTACAATATTTCTACTGTATTTGCAGGGTGCCCTGATGAAGGAAGGAATGATGGATCTGACTCCATGTTCTCAGAAGGCTAATTTATTACTTTATGAAACTACATTATATTAAAGAATACTATACTCTACTAAAGAATACAGAAAGGATACTTACTGAATGCTAAAAAGATAATAATGAAAACTTGTGACTCTCTCCAGAGTCCCGACACAGCTTGGCACTGATTGGCCAATGAGTGAAAACAACTCACACCAGAATCCAAAGAAACAATCTCCCGTGGGTAAAAAAATCTCCAAACACATTCCAGATGTGAGCACAACACAGGAGAAGCAAATGAGATAATATTCGTTTTCCTTTTTCTCTGAGGTTTCCCAGCTTCCCAGGAGAAAATGCTGCATGAATGGATTTTCCAGAGAATGTGAATGCCACATCAGTTAGGGAACAGAGAGGAGTGTACTGAAGTGAATAAATCAGTTATAAGTATGTAAGAGCAATCAAATATAGTAGTAATAATCTAAGCCTGTCCTCACATGTTGAGTGTGCTAATGCCAGGAACAGGGACTGCAACTGGCTTTAAGACCAGCTACAAGGAGCCCAGCAGGGACCTTGGCGCCCTGGAACTTCTGATTTGGGACTAAAACTGCCTGTCCAAAGGCAGTGATATAAATCCTTGTACAAATTTTATACAAATGTAAAAATTTTGCCCCAAACTAAGGTCCATCCAAATGCAATATCTGCTAAATAAAGTTACAAAATTCATCTATCTATGAATCCACTAAACAGCGACAGCTTTCCACTGCTGATCTTCCACAGCAGTGTTTTGTGCCAGACATGATTGTTCCATTCTGCAGGATTTCTACAAAGGCTGTTTCTGGTTACTCATACGAGGCATCACATTCTGTAGCTCCTCAAGTACGGATTTGGCAATGAGAAAATAGATGTGCCCATTTTAAGAGTAGTTCCAGTGACAGTGAGGTTGCCAGAATGTGCCAATACTTGCAGCATTTGGCAGGAAATTACAGGACAACATACACTGAACAAATGGTAGAAAATGTAGGGTAAACTTGGATATTTCTCCCCCATGTCTTCATCAGAGGAAAGGGAGTGATAGAGCAGCCCTAGTGGGCAGCTGGTACCCAGCCAGGGTCAACCCATCGCACCAAGTTATGTATCAGTTTGCTTGTGACCAGCAGTGGGAAAAGGAACTGTTACAGACAGGGCATGGTGGCAGATTGAGAGCTTCAACAGGAAGTATTTGGAAACAAAAGTAGAACTGGAAAAAAATGGATTTAACATAATAATATAATTTCTGTATGAAGACCCAGTATGGCTGCATTCTGCTTCAGACAGCCTGCAGGATGCAATTGCATATCTGGGCTAAATCCTTTTAACTGGAAATAGCAAATAATTATGCTCAGTCCATGCATGATGACAGGAAAAAGATGAGTTGGGAACTTTTCTGCATCTAAGGCTTTCTACAAGTTATGAGTGGTCAGTTCAGATTTGCCCAAAACCCCAGGTGCAGGTTTTAGATAATCTGTAATATGAAATCACTTGATTTGACATTGCTGTGATATTGCTGATGAAAAGATTATACATAAATGGTAATTCAAAATGTCTGTCACAATCAACTGAAACAAAAAATATTCATTCTGTTGCTATAGATTCTGTAAAATGATTAAGAAAGTGACAGCTTTAAAAATGTTCCTGTTAGATTTGTAATGAAAGAACTGCAGCGTAATCTGTATTTTATTGTATAGGAAAGAATAGAATATAATGTATTATCAGAGATGGGAAAAGACAGACCTAAGAACTTGTATAGGGCATTAAACACAGAAATTAAATGAATTTTGGATGGTGTTAAGCCTTCCTAAAAGTCCAGACCAGGCATAACATGTCAGACTGACTTAATAAAGAAGTGATTCTTCTATTATTTCATTTCTTCAAAGCTGGAAAATTTTAAATCTTGAATTATAGATAGATTTTATAAACAAGCAAATATTTTTAATTTAATTAAAAAGAGTACTTTCTAAACATTTCAGAAAAATAGTGAAGAAACAAAGTCTGAACACAAAAACCACAGAGAGCATTGTTAGGTGGTCAGGGACCTGATCTTTGACTTCGCTGTGAATGATTGTGGTGAAACAAAGAAGCTGGAATGTCAGGATAACCAATCATCTGGAGATTTCCCAGAAGATGCCTAAATGCTGGAGATTTAAAAGCTCATCACAGCAAGGTGATCTTTGTGGCAGAAAAATTGCTCACCCTGAGACAATCTGCAGCAGCCAAGGAGAGTCCTTACTTTCTGCACTGTCTGCAAGCAAGAGCAATCAGACATTTCCAACAGCCAGGAAGGCACATCAACCACATTAACCTCTGAAGGGCAGCCCTGCAAGCAAGGGCACCTCTTCAGGGTCTTGATTGTCTTTGAGAACCTCCTACAGGGATCCAAAGAAATTCTCTGGCAGGTTTGTGACTTGTTGCTGTCTTTTCAGTCAGTGCTGAGTGACACAGAGGGTCAGGACCGTCATCTTGGAAAGCTGGTTACCAATCTAACCAGTACAGGGAGAGCAGCCCTTTGCAGACCTTGTTTTATGTGTTCACAGATAAAACTCTTCCCCTGACAGTTCCAAGTCAAGGAAAGGAAGGCATTTTTAGGCTGCTATTTGCTCTTGTATGATTTATTTTCTCAAGAATGCCACACTTATCAGAAGAGTTCACATCGACCTGCTACTGCTTTTTGTGTACAGTGGTATGTAGGTGATGTCCCAAAATTCAGATAATACACAATGGGTTAAATCTGGGTGGAAGTATAGGCTACCAAAGGTTATTAAAACAGAGTTAAATTTTCAATTTAGAAATTAATATTTTCAGAATTATATTTAAATTTATTGATGCGTTTCCTGACCTTCAGAGTCTACCTGCTTCCCTAGATGTGTTCAGTACCATGCCCTATTTTGGTTGGACTGGGATTTGTTTACTTTTTAGTAAACAAAATTTTTAGTACTTTTTTACTCTTTTGTTCAGAGAGGATTTTGATTTCATGTTTTTTTCATTCGAAGCAATGATATTGTCAGTGTGTAGTGGTCTTTTTTTATGTGCTGGGCAGTTCAGCACTTTTAAAATATCTTTGATAAAGGTTGTTTTCATTTTGTTTTGTTTCTGCATCAGTTACCCACTCATTTATTTTTTCTTCAAGAAGGTCCACAGATCTTTCTAGCATGCTGTGTGTTCATGAGGATGCAGCACTGAATTTTATGTTTGGTTACCTTTGCTATACTTTGTCAGAACTTTATTTTGGATCTTTATAAATTTGAAATAATTCCTTTGACTCAATATTTTGGTTTATGACAGTTTTAGTGAGATAAGAATTTGATCAATTACATCTTCCATGATTAGGATTTAGAGCCATTTGGACAAAGGAGAGGACTAAAGAAGCAATCACATCATTAATAATGCACAGCCTTGATCACAGTGAGGACTATTCCATTAAGGAACTCCATAGAAATAAGAATCATAGAGTAGCCAAGGAAACAATAAAAAACTTGGCGGATGTCCTGGTTAGGAATGAGCAGTGGTCCTTGCACCCCTTTCCACTATGAGTGGGTATTAATTATTAAGTGTTGGAGTTTTTTAAATTTCCTGATTCCCTGTTGAACAATTAAGGCCATGAATGAGTTAAGGCTTAGTCAAATTGATTCAATGCACATCTTTCCATTAAGATCATGTAAGTGTAAAGGTTTAACTCCTGTCTCTTAGGAAATCACTGTTTTCTCCCTTTCTGTTGTGAGTATGGAAGTGTTCACATGCACCTGCACTGCCATGCTGAATAGCACAGCTTCACAGACAACAGCTGCTCCAACTGAGGGAGCTGTCAAAATTTTCCTTTTCATTCCTGGCTTCTCCATTACAAGCTCAGAAACATCACACTGAATTTTAAACAGAAGGATCAAAGCACAGCATTCAGGAATTTGGTGGCAGATTTGTTGGGCATAACCAAGGAGTGAGACCATTCTGGAGGGTGAATGCTCTGGAAACTGTTCAGGTGGACCTTTGGTTTGTGTTCTGTGTTCAGTCCTGGCATGTTATTTGGGGAACTGCTGAACTGCTTGTGTGCTGCTTTGCTAGCCCAGTGGAAAACAGTTTTAAATCTCATCAATGATAGAATCTAAATTAAGTCTGAGTTTTGGCTAGATTCCTCTAGGTATTCTGCTACAAACCAAATCTTTGCAATGCTGGGGTGGGTGAGCATTTGCGTGCTCGAGGTTATGAGTCCCCAGGTTCAGCAGATAGCATGCAATCTGAGAAATAACTGGCACTTTAGAGGTAAAGACAGAAACACTTCACTCCTCCAATCTTCTTGCCTTTTATCCATTGAATGCCATTTTAGAAATGTAAGTGCTTCTCAGAATTTAAGCAGACAGAAGTTTAAATAAGGTGAACTTGTTCAACTTTCCCCTAAAATCTTAGCAACTCTTTATACTGCTAGAAGCACAAAGAAAGGCCTTATTATTCCCTTGACAGGTAATTTTCATGCAGAGAAATAGAAATTATGAGTTTGAACTAATAATGGTTATCTTGCAACTCGATTGGAGAATTTTCCTCCTATAAAATAGGCTAAGAATTCAGCCTTCTCTGTGCTCAGATTGTCAGGATCTGGAGAGGTCAAGGTCATGAGCAGAGAACCAGGTCCCATTCAAACTGCCACCCACCTCCTCTTCTTTATTTATTTGATGTCTTTTGTGGTGGCTGCAGTTATGCTGTTCCTAAAGGTGACTACAAAGATGGAGAGGGAAAAAATGGGAGTGGTGTTCCATTCTACTACACAGAAAAGATGAGGGAATCTCTAAAGCACTTAACTCCCTAAAATGCTCAGGATATTATTTCCATTTACTCAAGCAAGTGGAGCTGCAGCTCCTTCCTGAGCATGTGGGTGCTTCAGGAGTTCACACCAGGCTAAGCTGACTGTTCTTTCCTGAGTTTCATCAGTGGGCTGGGACATTGCACCAACTCACATCTCCTCACGGTGACCCTGTGTCTTTTTATTGCCTTAAATAAAACAAAATATTTAGATACCATTTATGTTATGGTTGATCTGCAGAGACTGTTCTTTGACAAAATAACATTTAAGATCAGTGTGTGGGCTGCAGATGTATCTGAGTTACCATTTGTGTTTTCACATTTACACTAATTTTCCATGAGCTTCTTCTGCAATTGCAAATGTCAGACTGTCATGCAGGAATGATACTGTAGAAATGTATGTTGGGATTTTATCAAATATAAAGAAAATATTAATTCTGCAACACTGTTATTTGGACTGTGCTTTTCAATTCATCACACTACAAGTAGAAGCAATGTGTTACACTTAGCTTCAATATAAAATTAGTCAATATTTAAATTCCTTAAAACATGTACTTTTGTAAAATTACTCAGAGTGAGTATGTAATTTCTCAACAGGCATGCTAAATAAATTAAGCAATCAAGGAATATTTTAAAACTCTTAAGACCTTTCCTGAAAATGCTGTTGGGGAAAACATGTTTTGGAAAATTCTCTCATCTTATGGTTACATTTTGGACATTCATGGAAATAAAATTCCAGTTGCATACTTGTGGAAAGTCAAGGATTAAAAAGGCTTTACAGACAGATATATCAGCAACTGAGGCAAAGGAACCCTTTAGAGCTGTTGAAGATCTGGCCTTGGCATTGATTACATTCCCTATAAATGCTGACTTAATCTATCTGGGAAACTGAATCTGAGAGCAAACAAAATATAAACTTCTGCTCCCAGTCCCATAGATTATCTGAAGGCATATATTACCTTCCCTAACATCTGTGAGAAACTGGAATATTGTGTTTACTGCTTGCTGCGTATATGTAGGGAAAGCAGCTGGCCTTGGTTTCTAAAATAGTTTAAATACTTCTGTACTTTCCTAAATGGTAACAATTTAATTCACTCAAAAAAAGAAAGGCTCCTAAAACTGCCATAATTTTGATCAGATGTTCTGCTCTTTCCATGAGTGCACATGCACAAGTTCCAGAGCATTACCAGCAGGCTGGGCTACAAAATACCAGAAACTGTGTCCCTCCAAGCTGTCATTTGTCCTTCTGTCTTGCCATCAGTTTTCTGGAGGCAATGCAGGCTCATTAAAGCACTGAGAATGAAACAAGTAAATAAATAAGTAAAAGTGTAATACAGCAACACTCCTTTGACAGCAACCCTACAGGTACAGTGCCAAAACCCAAATGGAATCAATCATTAATTACAAGTTTTGCTGGACTTAATGGAATCTGAAAACAATCTAAAGTGCACAGGGCATGGTAAGTGATGAATGTCAGGATAATGGGAAAAATTTAGCTTTCAGACATATCTACTGCACATTAACTCTGATTTGTCTTTAGATCAAACAAAGAGGACAATTTCAGGGACCACAGGACATGCCCAACTCACATAAATCAATATACTGCCTATTGAGCTATTGGAGCATTGCTGATATAGATAAAGGGCAGATCTACTCCTGCATTATCTGTTCATCCTTAAAAGCAAAGTTTTGCCAAGAAAGAGCTGGAGGTAGAACTTTCTAAAAACACAGAAAGTGCATAGAAATTGGTTGAACAGGACATGAGGCTGGAATCATTCAAAGTGTTCACTGACCAGAAAGCTGTTCTGAAGGAAGACCTTGCAGGCTATATTGATGTAAATTTAATTTCTGGGTAGAGATTAATATCACTGTATTTATCTCATAAAGCCATAAATGACTTTTATTTCTGGCTGTATTCAAAACAAATTCAGCTGTCATTTTTCTAATACAAAGCCATTTGAAATGGTAATGGGAAGAATTGCTTGAATTATTGGCCTTTTGGATAAAAAGGTGAGGCAAGATAAGGATACAAATAAATTACTAATTGCTGCTATGCAGAATGGTGTTATAAACAGTATTTTTAAAGGCAGAACCAGAGCATCATAGATTCATTTTTAGACTGACATGCTCATCATGATCTGTAATAACTTCAAATACACTTCCTTTTAACCCATAATTGAATTTTTCTCCCTCAGAAATTGCTATGACACTCCTACTTAAATTAATTAGAGAATGGAATCAGTATTGTACAATCATAGAATTACAGAATGGTTGGAGCTGGAAGAGACCTTTAGAGGGCCCTGAATCCAGCCCCTGCAATGAGCAAGGACATATTCAATGGATTAGGTTGCTCAGAGCCCTGTCCAACCTGACCCTGAATATTCAGGACTTATTTATTCAGATCCTCACCCTGTTACATATGCTGGAGGAGGAATGCTCACCCACTTGTGGGATTTTACATTTCTAGGGGAAATAATGCCTTTGCAGCATTAAATGTTCTCAGGAGAGAAAAAAATGAGATTGGGAAAGAAAGAGTACAGTTTAATCTTTTACAATTAAATCCTTGGTGTAATCACTTGGGGAAATATTAGTTTAAGCCAGGAGAGTTGAGGGGGTGTGTTATGCAAGAATCCTCATGTATTATTCTCCCATTTCTTAAAAGCTTGACTGAAAAAATAAAAAGCTTTGTTACTTCATCCCTTGTGAATGACAGAGAGATGCTATCAGGAATACTTTCTACCCTCACATAAGTGGAGTGAGTAGAGATAAACTTTGATGTGATTTACCAATAATTCATTCAGAATTGCAGAGGCTAAAATTCATTTCCACCTGAGTTGGGTTACAGGTAAAGAAGGAATTCTGTATAGTGGCCTATGGAATTATATACTTGGAGGTCTGAAACACACAGATATCTATGAATATGTATGAATTCATTCATTAATAGCAAATTTTGTGTACTTATTTCTGTTTATTTATTCTGGATAACTCCATGACTCTATGCAGAAACCAATTTTCCAAATGAATATGAATCTTGTGTTGTCAGCCAGGTTCTATATCACTGTGGAATTAATTTTGATTATGTTTGTGAATGGAATTTTTAATTTCAAAGGAAAAAGACCCTTTAAAAGTCACTTTAAATGAATGCAATTGCCTAAAAAGAAACTGTTCCTCACTTGCTCCTTAATGGAGGACAATATTGTTGAAATCCTCCATAATTAATTAAAGGCTTGAGTACCTGTGCTATCTGTTTAAGAAAGAATAATTATACCAATTTCTTTCTGTAGAGCTCCTTAAAATTTGCTCTTTAGCAATTCCCTATTTAGAAAGAAATAATAAATTTATTTATTATTTATTGAACAGAAATTTTATGAATTTAAAATATTCTCACAGAGAACTGCTGGTCCTAACTTACTTTGTTTTTCTCTAGGTAAAGGTGTTAGTATTATCACTGGTTTCATCTTTCTTTGTCAGGGAAAGAAAATGTGTTTTCTAAATTTATAGTCACCTGCTTAAGCTGACTATTTCAATCTTTGTGTTCTGTGGTTCTCAATTGCAATTACAGGGGGTTGCTGAGAGGGAAATAATAAATATGTTAAGGCTATTCTTATTTTCCTCCTTGTCTAAGCTGTAGAACTAGAGAGTGACTCTGGGTGATGGCAGCTAACAAGGTCCCTGTTAGTGCCAGACTGCCTATCAACCTGCTCTGGCTTGCCAGAGACTGCTTTGCAGAGGTTGGATGGGGGAAGAGAGACCCAAAATTATGCATTTGTATTGCATGGCTTTCCCAGATGGTGTATGGAATGCCGCTGCATTATTTCCCCCCTCCTCTTTTCCTTATAAAAATGGCACCACTTGATATTTAAAATCTGCATTTTAAGTAATTTAGAATAATGCTTAGGACTCATTAGTTTATATTCACCAAAACTTGGTACTTTCTTCAGTTTTACTGAATGAGATGTGAATGATATGCTGAACATCAGAAATAATGAGTTGTTTATGCTGTGTCCTTGTTGTTTTCTTATGGGCTAGAGGAGGTGTTTCCCACCAGCCTTGAACTATGACGTTGTGAGAACAAATTAATTTCTCAACAAATGAAAGAAAATTTGCCATGTTAGTATGAGAATTTTGTTTAAATACCCAGTGTTCAGGTGGAACACAAATTCCTGACTGGTACAAATAGGTTTAGACCAGTTTATATAGAAACAAAAAGCTATAAATGTGAGACATGGAAACAGCAGAAGAGAAGGAAGACTGATAGGAATTTCTTACTTCAGGTTTTTGTAACAGGAACCAAAAGCTAAAGGGAGATTCAAAACATTTGCAAGCTACAGGGGAAAAGAAAGTTTTCACAAGAGACTGAACTTTTATTTTACAGTAATTGACCAAATCCTAGCATAAATTAGAAAGAATGGTTTAGTGGCTTTCTTGTCCATTCTGGTGAGGGATCTGCTGCTGAAAAGACAGACTATTGGGTTAGACAGTCCTCAGAACTACCCTGAGGACAAGTCTTACATTGTTAAGAATGTTCTTGAAATAAACAGATTACGATGGAGGGGGGAAAAAAAGGGAAAAAAAAAAAACCAGAAAAAAAAAAACCTGCAAAGAAATCAAATGTGGGAAAAGCTGTCTCTCTCTCTTTGCACTGAATTCTTTTTATGTCAGTTTGAGAGAGTGGTAACTTAAGCTTCATATACAAGTTGCGAAGCACCAAAGGAATCTGAACCTGCTGGACAATTTGATCCTTGAAGCCACTCTCTAAAAAACACATTAATAAATACAGATAGAGACCATCAGGAAAACAGAACAATCTCCTGGCTTTAATAGCTTCCTTTCCAGAATTTCTTTGTTGCTGTCTCACAGCTCCCCATGGCATCTGAGTCCTGAGGCTCTTTTTGAGGAAGAAGTCTAACCCAATCTCTTGTCATATTAGTCTTAGAACAAAGGCAAACATAAATTTCATATGTATCCATTTTAGCAACATCTATCTGCCTTGAGGACAAGAAGCATGACTGGGTCGCTGTGCCTGTGTCCTGAGCACTAAAGATCTTTCTGAAAGGAAAGGAACCAAGAAAGGAAAGATTGGTTTGCGATTAAAGTCTGAGAGCAGGACAGTGGGTCTTGAATCTCTCCATGGCTCTGTAATACTTTTCCTCCACAGATTTAGGAAAACCATTATGTGTTCTGAGATGTATATACCTCAAAAGACATATGCAGATGCACATAAAAGTCTCAGGGGAAGAAATTATTTATTTCTGTCTATTCTTTTATCCATCTTTGATAGTTTGAGTTAGGATCTGTCCCTTTCAAGTATCTACCCAGCACCTAGCAAAACAGCCCCTGGGATTGCTCAGTTGTCTTCTTTGTACATAGAAACACTGAAAACCCCAAATATTTAAAAAAACCAAAAACAAACTAGAAACAGGTGGGGGAGAAAAAGAAGAAATAGTGGTAGGAATTTGCTTGCCAGCCTGACCTTAAACAGAAATAATGCAAACGGGAGGATGAAAGAAGTAAAAGGGAATCTCAAAGGATGAAAAATAATTTGGTGCCCAGGATTAAATTTCCATTTAATGGCAACAAAATGTAGAAGACAGGAGATTTGATGACAAACTTCATTTCAAGGTTTAGACCTTTTCCTCACATCAGAGTAGCTGACCAGAACTTCCTACTTTCCTTTCAGTTCTTAGAGAATACACTGTGATGGGTCAAATCTATCTGGTCAAATCCATAGTAGCAGAGCAAAACAGTGGTTGGATGATTATTAAAATGGCATGGAACACTATACTGTGGCTGCTATTGGATGTATCAGCCAAGAGCATATAAAAGTATAAATATCATGGTGCATAAATATCTATCTGGGGGAAAAATCCCAGCAATAGAAGTCTTTTTAATCTAGCAGACATACTTATCATATTCATGAAAAAAATGCAAATACTGTCTTTTAAAAATTATTATTAATAGAAGGGGCAATTAATCATCAGAGAAATTTGTCCAAGGGGCGTTTTAGCTTCTCTGTCACTTGGAGTTTTAGACTGAAGATTAAAATGTCATCCTGAAAGATTTGCTCTAATCAACCAGAGGTTATTGGACTTGATGCCACAATTAATAGACAAGCATCTCTGACTGTAATGAACAGGGAGTTTGGCTAGAAGACCCTATCTCTTCCTTTTGACATTGCCACTTCTGGCTTTATGTGATGCCTTATGAAGGCTGACCTAGAACAGAGGCTAGATGGAGTTAAAGAATAAAGTAGGGATTTATTAGAAAGCCTCAGTGGATACACCTTGGGAAGCACAAGAGCCCAGCCAGGGCTATACCCCAGATGAACCCAAAATGGTCACAAAATGCACAACTGATCACAGAGTCTCACACTTTGATAAGCTATGGTCTATTTGCATGTTGGAGTTAATTGTCCAATTAGATCTTTAGCTTATGAAATTCCATCCTTCTTTTTTTGTCTCTCTTCAGTCCACATTGTTTATGCTCTTGGGTCTGAAATTTGGATCAGTTGTCCTTGGTTCCCAGCTACAGAAGGAATTGTCTCCCTACTCTGTGAAGAGAGCCCCAATATGAAGCTCAGAACTACACAGCAAAGCAGCACAGAATCTGAAAATATAAAAGCTAAAACCTGAGGCATCGATGTTATAGGTCAGGGTGAACTTCTGAGGACTCAGGAGAGTCTTGAAAAGAGTAAAACCTATGGATTAGAGACCCTCTGAAATAAGGACTGGACAGTGTGCTGGACAACATGTTCTAGCTGACACTCTGAGTGATGGGATTGGATAGAAAATTTCTGGAGGTCTCTTCCCATCTCAGTTGTTTAGTGGCTCTTTAGAACAACACATTTTCTTCCAAGTTCATGTAATCTTTACCCCTTGGGACCAGCATACCTCTCTGCCCATCCAAAACAAGTAGAACTGGGCATGCTGTAAAGGTATTCACAGATTCTTCATAGATGCTCACTGTTTTCTAAACTGCAGGCAAAATACCCCTTCAGTCTGTCTGGGTACTTCTGCCCCTTATGCAGTGTTTAGTGTTTATTAGTTACTAAAGAATTGAACTTTGCTAGCTTGACAAGTGCACAGACACAGGATTAAGCCTACTAGTACACAGTTGGGAAGATGAGAAGGAAATAATAGAGGTCCCATCCAGCCCTGCGAGTAGTTTAATAAAGATGGATCTCTTCAGCAGGTGCTGCTTTGGCCAGGCTGTGGGTCACAGCACAGAGAGCTGGGTGGGTCATGGAGCAGTGGGAATTTGGAGAAATTCTCACCAAGCACTCCCTCAGGCTGCTGTGGTGCTGTGTCTGCCCTTGGAGAGGAGGCTGGTGCAGTGCCGGGGGACAGCCGCAGCTGCAGACAGCAACATGTGGTCTGATTGGAGTTTAAATCTTTTAGGAGGCCTGCTGAGGCCAAAAAGTGGAGGACCTTCTGCCCAAATGGTTCCCCAAAGGAGCTGGCTGCCTTGAAGGGGTGAGATTTTCAGCAAGCAGCTGGAAGCAGGTTATTTTACCATGGCAGCTATCTAGAGAGTTCCAATGGAATTTAATTTAATTCTGCAGTGGTTTACTGAAGGCAGTCTCCAATGATATATTGGTTTCAAAGCATTCCCTTTTCAGCTTCATCTCTCAGACAGCAATTCTTCTAGATCTCCTAGGCTCCTTAAATAAAATATATCTTCTCTATAATTCTTCCCTGTCCCCCATAAAGAGGTAGGAACAGGCATATGCCTGACGCAATGCTTTTTATGCCACAAGTATTGTTACCAAGCAACCATCCCATGCAGCTTTGGCAGAACACAAACTTCTTCAGCCACTAACCCTTCAAACACCTGAAGCAAGATGTGCCAGCAGAAAACATCAGAGAGCTAGGTGAAGCAATGCAGCAGCAAATGATTTTTCTGAATCAACAGATGATTAAGCACAATTACAGGTCTGTGGTTATCATGAACATTTTATAAAATGCTGCCACAAGTGCGTAGGTTTACTTGTATGTGAACAATAATAATGTCTATTTGTGAGAGAAGGAAACCTCAGCAATCACTAACCTATACATTTTAATTATGGCAAGATCAGTGCATTCTATATGAAATTGAAAGAACAATCACAAATTCCACCCCAAACTAGAATAAAGGGAGAGGTGAGACACTTGTCAGTTGCCAACCAAACGCTCTCCCATCAAACATTACAGGTAGTAATTTGTGTTTGCACAAAGTGAGCATAAAATTCACCTAACCTCACAGTGGCATTGCTGAAAGATCTTCCATCTCTCAGCCATTAGAATAAAATTTCTGTACTTTGCTCAGCTTCTAATTTGTGGCTGTGAGGCTTTTTGGGGCCTATGCAAGTGCGTAAGCAAAGGTGGAGGAGCAGCAGGTTCAAGTTTTCATGACTCAGTGGGCTGCAGCCACCTGAGAGCTGCTGGGCACTGGCTATGGGGTATATTTATTTTTGCCCAGTGGATTAAAGGAGCAGAAAACAAAGTAAATGGAGACACATGTCTCAATCCATGGGTATAGATACAGTCCCATTCCAGCTAGAGGACATGAGCACTGCCCAAAAGAGGCCATCAGGGTAAGAAGCTCCAAAATGGGTTCCCACTACCTGGAAAGAGGAAATTTCCATGTAATCAGCCTTGCCTTTGCTGCTCTGCTGGTCAAAGGAGTTGACTTTCCACAGGAGCACAGTTTGGTTCCTCACAAGAAAAGGTCTTACAGTCCATCAAATCTCCTCTTAGTCCATAAATAGAAACAGGAGTTAGAGACCTTTGAAAATGAGAACATAACTTTGTGCAGCACATTCATCTGGCTAAAAAGGAGAGCTGGTGGAAACCAACAGGTAGATGATGAAATTAATGGGACTCAAGGTCAGATATTTGCTCAACGCTGGTGTCTGCTTTGAAAATGTAAATGTTATGAAGCTCATCTGTAAATTATAGCGGGCAGAATCTTGCATACACAGAGGCCAACTTTGTCCTTTTCCATGCAAATAAATATCCAAGAGCTAAGAACAGAGTGCCCGAGGTCCATTCGACAGCTGTGTGATGGAATAGGTTTGACACATCCAGTCCCTCACATGCTATTGATGCAGCATTCCAAAGTGTCTGAAGACTCCAGAGCACATTGAAAAAGCCACAAGACTGATGCTGGCCAAATGACCCACTCAAAGGCACAGGTTTCTCTTACTCTTTGATGTCTTGGAAATGATTCCAGGTAAAAAATTCCTAAGAAATAATGCTGGCTTCCAAAATGTACCAGTACTCACAAAGAAAGACATTTGAGATATCGTTATAAATTTTGTCCTTCGTGTTTTGTGAGGAAAAGGAATAATTAAGTAGCTAATTCTATTTTGAATTTTTATGCAAAATTTCTTTGAATGGCCTCTCAGTGAATGCAAAAGGGCAGGAAGAAAACTGTCTATGTTATTTCCTTCAGCATTTTTATGGTTTGAGGGCTGTCTCCTGTCATCACAGATCATGTCTGAATGTGTGATTTACACTTGCCTTGTGGACCCTGGCTCTTTGAGACTCTGTCATATCATTTTAAGGTTTTTGTAATAAAAATTTGCAATTAAATCAATGGAACTGTATAAACAACCATGATTAAAATAATGTTCTGTTTCTTCAGGATCCTACAAAAGCCGGTTCACTTAATACTAAAGGTTTCATGAAACTTTCTGTGCTGTTTTAGAGCTATACATGACATATGTGTTCCCATTTTTTATTTAAAATCTTGCAAATTTATGAGTCTCTTTTGCTGGTTAAATGCCAGGGTTTGCTGTTGCCAAGATGAACAAAACAAATGACAGAATTGTCTAATCCTTTTCTCTTTCCTTCCAGAACAAAAGAGATCACTACAGTCTGGCTTCTTCACATACTGTGGCTATCGATTTTTTCTTTAATTCTTTTTTGAATGTATTATTTTAAATATGATTTTTCATGCAGAAATACTTCCTTCTAAGTGCTCTTCCTGTGGCATGAAAATGAATACTAAATGCTATTTAAAGGTGGACCACTGACAAGTTTAGTGTTTCTTTGAAGAATCATCTTGTTTTAAAATGATTTATGGCAGCACTGATGCCTGCTAATCTGGACACTGTGCTGTTCTTGATCATTACTGCAAAGTAAAAACTCATCTAATTAAATGTTCTACTGCAGAGATGAAATATTGCCAAAGTCCAGTCTCCTTTTTTTTCTTATTCTTTTTACTGTGTGTCTGTCAATCCTAGAACTACATTTCATGCATTCTTATCTTTGCTATCTATATTTTCTTTTCAAATATCATTTGTCTTCAGGGGAAATAAATTTTCTTCATGTCATCATTTCAGCTAATTTCTACTGATCTGATATTGAAATATTGTAATATTCAATTATTCATTGCATTTAGTACTAGAATGTAGAAGTAAAATTTTGAGACCCAATAAAAATCCTTCTGAAAATTAGGGGAACTATTAGAATATCAAGCCCCCATCTCCTGAACAATATAGACAGAGCTAATTTTTAATTTGTGAGTTTAGTTTCTACCTCCATGACTTTATCTTTTCATGTCATAGGGTGAATACGCATGGAGATTACACTTACAAAATCTGAATTAAACTCTTTCCTGTCAACTAACATGAAAGCCAAAAAAAAAAAAAAAGAAAAAAACCAGTTAGTCTGCTCAGTAGTTGAAGAAATTTTCACAAGTAGCTAGAAGTAATTTTTCCAGAGTTTAGTATGCAAAAAGTGTAAAAATTTTTGTAGCATTCAGAGTTCCTAATCAAATGAGGTCTTTTTTGTGCTGTTGCATAAACACATGTACATTACTAATCAGAATCTCTTTTAAAATTGAAAACATATTTCCATACTTTGAGAAAGGAATTTTTTAAAAAATCGTAATTTTTATTTAAAAAAAAGTGTAGCAACATGACATAGGGATAAAGGTGTTATTCAGAGTAATAAGAATTTGCTTATTTTCTGGACATTCTCTCCAGTTCAAGTTGTGTAAGCAAGTCCAACAACAGTGTGATTGC
>JAXCLO010000056.1:60799394-60815463 GCA_035583995.1 Arremon aurantiirostris | reverse complement strand
CTTACAAAATCTGAATTAAACTCTGTCCTGTCTACTAACATGAAAGCCAAAAAAAAAAAAAAGAAAAAAAAACCGGTTAGTCTGCTCAGTAGTTGAAGAAATTTTCACAAGTAGCTAGAAGTAATTTTTCCAGAGTTTAGTATGCAAAAACTGTAAATATTTTTGTAGCATTCAGAGATCCTAATCAAATGAGGTCTTTTTTATACTGTTGCATAAACACATGTACATTACTAATCAGAAGCTCTTTTAAAATTGAAAACATATTTCCATACTTTAAGAAAGGAATTTAAAAAAAAATCGCAATTTTTATTTAAAAAAAAGTGTAGCAGCATGACATAGGGATAAAGGTGTTATTCAGAGTAATAAGAATTTGCTTATTTTTTGGACATTCTCTCCAGTTCAAGTTGTGTAAGCAAGTCCAACAACAGTGTGATTGCTTTTCCCACTTTGGACACCACTTACTTCAATGTCCAGGTTTTCCTGTGGAATTGTGCATTTATTATTCCTTTTCCTGGAAAGTGAGTACAAAACCCAAATGAATCACTCTGGAATGCCAGTGTCCACTCAGCACTGTTTTGTCACAACATCTCAGCTCGTGTTGTGGATAATAGAAAAATAATCCGATATTTCACTTTCCATTTCATTTTGGGATACATGCTTTCCAGCTTGTCAAGTACAATAAAGATATGACATGTGCAATAACCTTTTCTTTCATTGTGAATCAAAATGTGTTATAATAAAATAGGCTGGCAGACTTCCATCAACCAGAACACTTTAACAAGTTACTTGCTGCAATTAAAAAGTAAGTGGAGGAGGAAAAGAATGTCAGTTTGTCTTTGAAACCAGGAACAGGCAGGGTCTAATGACACAATTTTTTTTTTTTATTATTTCAAGCCACAATAAATCAGCTAATAAATTCATTATCTATCTAATTTGCATTTCAAAGATTTTCTTAATTAATTTTTGCTCTTTCTTTAACAATGCATGGCTCTGTATATTGCTGTATCACATTACAATGTGATTAATTCTGCTAGTATCAATCAGCTGTCAAGAAAAGCAACATGAATTTCCTAGAGAGCTCCACCTCCAGAGAGTGGAAGAATCTTCAGAATTTTCATCTTCCAGCAAAAGTCAGATTTAGATGAAATGCCTCTCACTTTAAACAACCTTTAAACAAAGGAAACTTCATATATTTTTCAAGCATACATTTCCCTACTGTCTTGTTTCACCAGAGGAGATTTTATCAACATTTGATATATTACCTGCTTCTGCCCAATTCTGGTTAAATTATAAGGATAATAATTACAAATGTTAATATTACTAACATTTCAGGAGCTTCTTAACCTGAATATGTGGCAGGAAAACAACCTCCTCTGTCTTCCTATGAGTTAACCTGGAAATGGGAATTCTTGTCATGAAGATTATCCTTCTTTGGTCCTCTGAGTCTTGACTTTCTGCATTTGACCAAACCAATAATCGTGGTAATCCTGTAGCCTGGCTCTTCTCATTATTAATTCAGCTGCTCCTTTCTCACTCTGTCTTTTGCAATGCTCCTCTTGATATCTTTGGTTTCTTCCTATTGCCAGTCTTTAGGTACTTGTACAGGAAAATTGCTGAAGAGTAATAATAAAGACAGAAGTGCCCTGCATTTCTGCAAATTATCTTTATATTTCTAAAATATTTCATTTCCATACTTGTAAATGGAGTTTATGAAAATTTTTAGGCTTTAAATTGATAAGTGCTTGTTTGCTTTTCAAAATATACCTTTGAAAATAATGATTGTTGTTGAGAAAATAAAATTACCTTGATAAGTAAATTATAAAATGGGGTAAAAAAAATCAATGTGTGCTGTATTACCTAAGAGAAAAAAGATGTAACTTCATGGGTTCTTAAAATACCCATAATATTACATGAAGTTTTAATGACATAAACTTGCAGGAGACATCCAAATGGGTTTTGCAACAGACTTCAACCTTTGTACAATTATCAAACAAAGCATTTCATGTGGAAGCATGTGGCTGTATAATTACAGGAGCAACTTGAGCACTCTGATTCATGGTGTCTCAGAGAAGTATGGTTCAGTGGGTAGGACAATACATTGGTTATTGTGAGAAACAGGTAATTTTCTCAGCTTTGATTGCAGTGGATTTTAGACACTTAATATTTGGGGTTATTGATTTGTAAAATTGGTTTGATAATGCCTGTCCCCACTCACATATCTGTGACACTGCACTTCTAACTATGGAACCTTCAAACACAGGGGAGGACCACAGATCTTTTGGAAAACTGGAGACTGTTAAGAAGGAGGATTATTCTGAAACAGAATGTTCTTTTTAGTTTTCTGGCTCAACAACTGTGTGATACTTAATATAGAATTATTCTTCCATCTGAAAGTACTCCCAGCTGTTGCAGTCTCAGATTTTTCACATTTAATGCTCCTTAAAATAAGTTGAATTTGGCAATTCTCCTGGGTCTGCCACATATTCTTGTCTACTCAGGGACATGACCAGACTAACTTTATGTGTGAGAGTGACTGGTCATACACAGCATAGTGAAAATGACAATGACAAAGTGGTTACAGGAAGGATATGAACCAGGGAAAAAAAAAAAAAAAAAGAAAAGAGAGCTGAGAATGTGGAGAGTTCTGGTAGGAATACTCATCAATAGAGTCCAAGCAAGGGTGGTTTAAAGTATATGGAGATCATTTTGCCTTAATACTTTATTATCTGGTTTGAAAGAGGAATGTGCTTTCACTGATGAAACCATGATTTTTTTCCTACCTGTGACAGAATTAAAATTTGTTTTGCTGGAATTCATTTAAATTGCATACTATAAGTCAGGGCCATCACTTACAATCACCTCCAGAGACAGGTAGCTGCTGATTGTCAGCTGCAATATTAACTACACAAGCAGAAATGTGCATTTCTACAGGAAATGTGTCTCTGCAGCCCTATGTACCACACTTTAAGCCATTAAAATGCTTAGGTAAGTCATCTGTCCTGCTGTCCTGTTTATGAATTAATTGCAATTTTTGTTCAGGGTAGAGGGACACATCTACTGGGAGAGAACAACTGCACTAAACTGTGCACAAATTGTACACATTCACTATAGCAAGAAATCTTCCCCTAAAAATAATCTCTGAACCTCACCAGGGCAGGAAGAGAAGTGACTTATGTAGCAGCAGTCTGTGCCTCATTGCCTGAGACTCAAGATAAATTTATTTGCCAATTGAGATTTTTCAGTTAGGTGAGTGTTTGGAAGTTACAATAGAAAATAAAATCTGATCTACAACCCTTCCCATGAAAAGTATCACTGCCTGTTTAGAAACCAATATTCAATTCCTTTAAAGGCAGAAGCAACACACAATCTTCTGCAGCCTTAGTGCAGGTATTGTGTTTGACCTAAGGAGAAGGGGTGCAGGGACAGCAGAAGGGCTTTTTGTGGCAATCCTGGTGAAGACCTAAGGTGAAGGATAGAGCAGCAGATACCCCAGACCCCTCAGGCCCTGACATCTCAGCTAAGGTTCAATACCAGTTACATGATACACATCCCATACTCAAAGAATGAAAAACACTAGGTTTTTTCCAGCAGGGCCTCAAACACTCAAGAGTAAATATTAAATATTTCCTAAGGAGAGTGGATTCAGAACTGGGGAGCTGCTGACAGTTTTGCTGCCTGGTGGAAGGCAAACCAGCAGGATTTGTGGGTGCAGGGATGCAGCCAGGCACAGCACCGAGCAGCTCTGCTGGTGAGCTCTTCCTTCAAGCACCACACGTGAGGGGCTCACACTGTTTATTACCCTTCACAGCTCCCCAGAAATAAATCCTCCCTGGGCTTCTGGGGAGGAAAAAGAGGCAGCTAAAACAGACAGAAGGATTGCATAACAAAATATACAGTGCTGGAGGTACCTTGGAAAGATATGAAGGACTTCGATTTTTTTTTCCTCCCCAAAGATGGAAGAAACAGAAGTTCAATATAACCAATAATTTAGTGTAAATTACTTAGCAATTGGCTTCACTCAGCTCAACATGTTAGTTATTTTCCTCCCCTTCCTGTTGGGTGTCTCAGCTATTTTCAGCAGATAAATATGTTTCACTCCAAAGAAATAGAAGCCTTTTTATTATTATTTGGAACCACAGATAAGAGAAGTCCATGAAAATAATTTCAGAGCTAGACTACCTTGAAATTTATGTGACAGAACACATGAAACATCTTTATCAAAGTCTCCATAAATCACAGTCTCTGTCCACTCCTGGACTGAGAAAAAAACAGAGATACCAATTAAATTTTGAAGAAGTGCCCTGTTTCCTCCTTACAACTTCAGGAGTTCTGGGGAAGCAGATGGTGAGGCACAGGATTTTAGCTTCACTTATAATCTGGATTTTTGCAGTGCTTCATTTCAGTTAGAGATGATGGAGTATATTGCTTAGGAATCTCTACAAAAACAAGACTGTTCTGTCAATCCTTCTTTGAGGTTTGCTGCTATTTTATTTTGTCACGTCTGGTAAACCGGCAAAAAGATAAAACGTATCACAAAGAAGATATTTTTAAAAGAAAAAAGCAACACATTGAAAGAGTATAATTTTGGAAAGTAGCAATTTAATGAAGATCAGGATGCCTTTCAGTTTATATTTACACTGTAACAATATTTGTGCACATATTTTTTAGAAGATATGGACACACAAAGGGTGAATTTATGGCTTTGTAGTTTAAAATATGCCATTTTCAATGACTTACATGTTTTCCCATGAAGTAAAGCAGAAAAATGTAATTAACCACTAAGAAAAAAAATGTATCTATGAATTTTGCTTTTCTTTTCAACAAATAAACTTCTACTAATATTTCATGCAAATAAAATGAAACCTATCAGGATATACAGGAAGTACTTCTGTCTGATATGTTGGTAGCCTTCAAATTATTATGTGAACTGTTTTTCAGAAAACTTATCTGATGTTCAAGTTCACTATTTGAGGGTGAAGAAACAGCCTCCAGAAGAAAAGAGAGGAAAGATTATGGAGAGCCACTAAAGATCAGATATTGGCAGAAACAATGATTGAAATGCCTCTCTGGAGGTGAACTAAATCATGTCTTAGCCAGAAAAAGACTTCCTAAACAACATTTAATGGTCTAGATAATGGGATGTGTTTTGTATTAGTATGATATAATAGACTTTATGGTAAAATTTTCTATATATGCAAAAGGAATACAAGGATTTTATGTCCCTTTAAGGTTTATAAATTGAGAAGCACAGTGGAAAGTGATTGAGTACTTATTTTCCTGCAGGGGAGTAAATTTGTGTTGATGGACTCTACTCAAAAAATTTTTTATAGCTGTAATAAATTCCTCTATAGTTAATTCAGATTGTGGATGCCTGTAAGGATACCAACCACCGAATACTGAAAATCAAAATAAGTATGAGACCACCTACATCTTGTTTTGAGGATGCAAATAAAACAAAAATTTATATTATAATAAAAAGGAAATATGTCTTTTTTTTTTTCAAACAGCAAGCAATATACCATGCAGGGAGCAGGGAGGTTTCCTTAACAGCTACAATATGCAAATACCTCTTAGCTGATAATGGAGAAGGAATGATCTCCCTACTCCACCCTGTGGAGGGCATAAGCTGAGTCTACCTGTTTAAACTGCAGATTGAACATATTGAGTGAGTATTTCAGGAAGAAAACAAAAAACTGGGCTTGGCATAGAAATGGTGAACCTAAAGATAATTCTCTGTTATGTGTCAGCAAGCAGAAAGGCCTCTGAACTTCAGCTGAATGAACTGCAAAATCAGGGCATGATTCAATGAAATTCAACTCATTTGGGTGTATTCCCTAGAGCAATTAGAAGTGTTATAATTGAGAATAGCATTAAATCATTAAAAGGTTCTAGCCAGAAATGGATCTGTATTTAGCTCCCAAATAAAAAATTACATCAGAAAAGAGATGAGGAGATGGAGTTTCCCAAACTGAACCTGTCCTACACCTGCCAGCAGGAAGCATGAACTGGGCCAGGAATGCTCTGACAGTGAGCACAACCTTCCTATCCGCTCTGAAAGGCAGAGAAACCAGAAATGTCTCAATTTCTGAGGAAGAAAATGAGGAGGTAAATGATGGCTGCTCTTTGGAAAGACATCAGTGGAATCTGCCCAGAACACCATAAAAAGCAGGGGGAAACAGAGTTCATACAGAAAGAGAAGCATTCATTGCTTGGGGAGCCTGGAGGAAGGGGGCACAACAACAATTCATGGGCATCCATCTGGGAATACTCACCTAAGAACAGGTCCTATATCACAGGTCAAATACTGCAAGCATAAATGAGGATTTTGGCAGCAGACAGATGCTGAGGTTTAACCCCAGCTGGTAACTAAACCCCACACAGGCACCCACTCACTCCCTTCCAGTGGCAAGGGGAGAGCACAGGATGAGTAAAAGTGAGAAAATGAATGGGTTGATGTGGTATTTTCTGGGGTCCCCATCATTGGAAGGAATGATGGATCTGACTCCATGTTCTTAGAAGGCTAATTTATTATTTTATGATGCTATATTACATTAAAGAATGCTATACTAAACTATACTAAAGAATAGAGAAAGGGTACAGACAAAAAGCTAAAAGATAATAATGAAAAACTCATGACTCCTTCTAGAGTCCTGACACAGCTGGATGTGATTGGTCATCAAGTCAAAACAATTCCCATGAAACCAATAAAACAACCACTTCTTGGTAAACAATCTCCAACCACATTCCAAAGCAGCAGAACACAGGAAAAGCAAATCAAATAATTGTTGTTTTCATTTTTCTCTGAGGCTTCTCGGCTTCCCAGGAGAAGAAATCCTAGTGAAGGGATTTTTCAGAAAATATCATGGTGACAGTGTTGAGGTAGAGACAATTTAATAAATAAAGGAACTTGTCCTGTTCTGCTTGCAACTCTCCAAGGAATGGTAAGGACAGTGCAGTTCTGTGCCTGCAGGATCTTTTCCTGATGATCCTCCTGTGACAACAAAGGAAGACTGGAGAAACAAGGAGAAGCTTTATTACATGTAAGATACTTTACTCACTTTTGAGGGCAAAAAACCACCCAAAGAATAAATTGTGCTTTAATAGCACAGAAAACTCAAATTTTCTCTCAGTGACTGTTTCCTGCAGGAATTCAAAAAATAATAAAAACAAAACATTTGTTAGGAAGGCACCTATCAGGATTTCATGGGTAGCAGTGAGGTGCAGTAATGAAAACACAGAAAACCAAATGTTAATTCTTTGGACCAGCTGGTCACAAAATGGAAGTGTTGGACACGACTTATGAAGGGATGATACCTAAAGCAGCACCTGACATCCATACCAATGTACTGCAGAGCTCTGGAAGCAGCAGGAATCTGACTATGCAGGGGAGAAGTTAAAAATAATAAAGAAAAGCATCAAACAGCCACTAAGTTGTGGCTGAGATCTATTCCCCATAGCCAGGAGTGGTGCATGTAATAACAACCTCTGTTATGAAAACATCTAAATCCTGGTGAGCCCTACATGCTGCACAGCTCAGGGTAACTCTGGAGACCTACTGTCTATCATCCAAAGTATTCTGAGCTGGGGGAAAATTTGGCAAAACATTGACAGAGGCTCTGATCAAAACTGAAACAAGACATTGTAATGAAAATATTCTATTTCTGCATAAATTTGTTCTGCAAACAGTGCCAGTGGGATTGCTTTTAAAATGCCAACATTTAATTACTAAGATCTGGGTTACCAAGAGTTCTGGGGCATGAATAAGTAGGAAAAAAAATCTCAAAATACTGAAAAATGATGATAAACATTTAATACAATTCCTTCATAAACCAGACAGTGCTGGCAAGCCTTACAAAGGAAGAATAGAGGAAATAACTGTTAAATCACAGTATTACCTACAATCTATTAAGCAGAGATCAAAGGCAAAGATACTGGAGAGCTGTGTTGCTCAGTTACAACCAGATGGAGATTTGCAGAGGTCACAAGATGGGGCTTCTCTGGCACATAACAGGGGTTTTGTTTGCTTAAGGAGGAAGAAAAGGAGCTATCAGAAAATGATTGACTAACCAAAGCACTTCTTCTGGGAATTGTTTTCATAGTTGCATTAAAGAATCAGAAAACAAACCAAACCCTAAGAACTTGGCACAAATAAAACCAGCCAAAGAGAAATTTCTAGCTTACATTAAAGCTGCACTTTTATTGCAGTTTTTTATCTGTTCTCTTTCACTCTAGTTTCCTATTCTTTGTGTCTGTAAGGGCACATATCTGTTGTTTATAATCAATTCCGAATTCTTTTTCTAGCCTAATCCAGGTTTGCCAAGGAAATACAAGTTTTGTATGTGGTGCATTCCTATGACAGAGTGAAAACAGGCTGCCAACCATGGATATATTAATATGTCCTGGGGAAAAGAGTGCAGGCTGTGCTCAGTGCTCTATGGTTAGCCCTGAATCTACGTTAGTGTTTGTACAAGAGTCACAAAGTCAATTAAACTGGACTGCCTTGATTGCTGCCCCTGAACTACCCAAGGGAAGATATTGTTTGAGCTGGGGGAGATGCATCAGGGGAACAGCCATGCTGCTATTTTTAAGGTGTATATATTTAATGACTCTTGATTGTAAGCTCGAGGGCTCTAAGATAGCATGAGACTGAAGCTCAGATTATTTTCACGCTTAGCTTTATGTTTAAGCTTCTTGCACCAAAGTAGGTTACATTCTGATAGTTTATGAAGTTCTTATGATCTGGGTTTTGCAGAGTTTAATAGCAGCATTTACTGTTTAATATTCTAGCTATATTCCATAATCAGATGCAATAAGATTTCCTCCTTGTTATCAGTTTTCCATTTTGCAAAGTGACACATGCCACTGAAAGAAAATAATATATACCTTGTCTATGGGGTTTCCTTCAAATATGTCATGCATGGAATTCAGGTACATAAAACACCCTTTTCCTTCCTTGTTCTCCACTTATGGGTTCAAATACAGATATTTAACCTTTTATAGTCTTATTAAGCCTGCACAATATAAACACTACACTCAAAGCCATAATTTTTTTAAACTAAGTGTTTTATTGCTGAAATCTGTGCAGAAGAGCAAGTGGTGGTATTATGTTTATCTTGTGTATTTAACGGCAGGATCTGGACACTGCTATTCCCTTGATTGAGGTGTCTTAGTCCTCAGCTAAACCATTTCACTCCTCCTTGATCAGAAAAGCAAAAGCCCAAAAGTTCTCTCTGCTTGTCTCAGATTTTACAAGGGATTCTTTGCTGCCACATTTGATGAAAAGGCCTCTGCAACTTTCTCCAGATTTCAGAAAAATCTGTTTCTTTCTAGCTCAAGGCATCACAAACTCCTCAAATTACTTTTTCAGCTTTCTTGGTTCTTCCCTAACCTTTTGGACCTTTCCAGACATTTTGCTGAAAAGGAGCCACTTGTAAGCCTTCCACATTCCAATTAGAAATGGAAAATATCTTACCTCTTTTTTAAAGGTCAGATATATGAACATTACAGTGAAGAAATGATTCTAATTTCAAGAATTTGGCCAAGGAGTAACTGAATTCTGAGAAAGAAAATACTTTTCGTAGAGAAATTCTCAAAAATGCTTTAAATTTCTACTTGTATTTACCTCCAGCATCTTGTATCTCTCTCTGCCCCCTTGTACATTGCTGGCCCAAACACAATTTCCAAGACTTAGGTTTGGGTTTAGGACACCTTTCAGCCTCCTCTGAAAGAGTAAATTTTTCTTCTAAGAAAGGGACATCCATTACAAATGGCACTATAAATTTTCTATGATAAAATTGTGGCCATACAATAAAAAAAGGATTCTTGACAGCATGAATTTATTGATGTGCCTCAAAACATGCTGTTTGGGCTCTTTATTTTTAAGCCCATGTGGTGTAAACAGCTATGAGGAACCCATAAAATCTTTGAAGGTTTTGTTTAAATTCCCCAAACCACTCAACACTTAGGTCCCCAGCATCACCACCGTATTAAACAATATGAAATTTTTCATTTGACATACGAAGATCACCCTGGCTGCACCCAAATTAGAAATATCACATAGATCTATTGCCAATTTACTATTTTTCCCCTACTGTATACCAAAATACACGCAGAGATGCAAAGATATTTGAAAATTAAAGCTAATAAAAAACCTAATTTGCTAATTCTTCTACATCCCTTTAAGGGTCCAATCTTGTTTAAGCAAGGGAGAAGGTCTCTGTTTGAGACTGAAAATATCCCTTCTTCCCTACCATAAGTCAATCAGACAGATGATCTGAATCCACTTAGTCAAAATCTAATTAAAATACATCCTGATGTGTATGGACACCAAGAATACCGAACTTAGAAATTAGAGAAAAACCCCAACAAAACGAGGTTGTATTTTGATGAGATGATATTTTGATTAAATCCATCAAAACTTATCATTTCAGTTATGCAGGAAATAGAGAACTCTTAAAATTATTTCAAATTTAAATTGAAAACAAATTAAGTATGTTTATCCTCCCTGAAAAATGGCTTTCTGCAGATGTTTATATCTAAGTGCCCACTATATCATTTGGGATTATAAAAATTTTAATTTTACATCACCATTAATTTCTTTAAGATTGTATTTATTATTTTATGTGCTTTTCTATTATTTCACTAATGGTAAAGTGTATTCTTAAGTGTTCTCTAATTAGCTAGTGTCAAGCTCCTTCACTAAAATACAAGTGGAATGATCATAGAATAATTTGGGTTGGAAAAGACCTTCAAGATCATCTGGATCAAACACAAACTCAACACAGCCAACCTCATCACTAAACCATGTTCTTAGGTGCCACATCTACATGTCTTTCAAGCATCCCCAGGGACAGTGACTCGGCCACTTCCCTGGAAAGCCTGAACAGTGTTTGACAACCCTTCTGTGGGGAAATCTATCCTGATATCTGATCTAAACCTCCCCTGGTGCAACCTGAGGTCATTTCCTCTTGTCCTGCCTATTGTTACATAGGAATGAGACCTACAGAGCAATTTTTCCATCACGATTTTGAAAGGAAAAAAACCCCTAGTAAAATCATATCCCAGTTATTTTACTGGTTATCCATTTCACCATTAAAAATAGCAATGCGCTATGCAAACATATCATGAGGAACAATGTAAAATTACTGAGACACAGTAAGTTTTGAATTTAACACATTTCAATATTTTACAGAGCAATCTGTTGGAGGAACCCTTTCCATTTAAAGGCTTTTCAAGAAAATCTATTTTGAGATATAATTGAGAGCCTGAAACATGGTCACATAGAAAGCTGCTGATGAAAAATGCTGATGAAAAATGAAAAATTTAAAGCACCTCCAGAGGAGAGAGAACCCAAATTAACACCCAGCACTGGCACAATACCAGCTTAGAGGAAGTTAAAAGTTGAGCCCTGTGCATGACTGGCAATGCTGATGTGTAAAACATAAAGTAATTAATCAACTGTTCTTTCAAAAAAGTAACAAAATACCCCTGTACCCCTTAAAAACATCCCTCTCCAGGAAGAGTGTTGCGCTATAGGCCATGCTTTAGCAATATCTGGTTTGTGGATTATTTCTCACCTATCAGAACAAGAACCTCCTTTCCCTGAAGTCCAAAGTCAGGAGACAGCAGGCAGCTAGGTGGATTCCCTGCCTTGAAATATTCTCCCAGGTTCCTTAAACCCTTTCACTATCATCAATGCAGCTGCCTGTTTTTTTTTAACTAATTAAGCTATTTTTTACTAATATTAATCAAACAAAACCCCTTCTAGATGAACAACAGAAATCATCCATAAATTCTCAGAGGAGCAACAGAACCAGAGATTTTTGAGCCATGTTTGGGCAGCTTCCTACAATCTCAAATGCCATCTGATAAGAGAAAAGGGACACCAACCCTCAAATATTAGAGTGGCCCTAAAAGTAGCTGTTGAGCAATAATCTTCATGAAAGAATGGAAGAGATTTTATGATATTGTTATTCCAGTTTGAAAGAAAGGATGAGAAGATACTATGAATGTTCAAACATTCATGGAAATACGGCACTATCATTTTTCTTGGAAGACTTTATATATAGATCTTTGTGAGTAAGTTTGTTTGGTTGGTTTTGCTGGGTTTTTTTTTTGTCCTTGAAAGTATTCCCTTTGATATATCATTCACAGAAAACTCTTGATTATTTTTTGAATATTTGTTCTGCTTTACCCTTATATCTGAGCAAATTTTATCTACTCGTTAGAACACTAGAAAGATTTAGAACTGATTATTCATGTCTGCATTTTCAGGTTTGTATTCAAATGAACTCTTAATTTCAGGGAGCAGACTGGCAATGACAACATAGCTAAATAGTGATTGATAAAGGGTTATTACAACAAAGTGATGTTATGTTAGCATTATGCTAAATCCTTAATGAAAATTGCATTGAAGAGATTATTTTCTTTAGCAGAATGTAAAATAATATAGTCAGAGATATTAAGTGTAGCAAAAATAACTAAATGAGCCTGTTATTCACAAAAAGTAGTTGCTCAAGCATATATTAACTTCCCTAATTGCTGAACAAGCCTTTATAAATGCAATTATTCACAAAATTTAAATAGTTTTTGTAATTAACAATACTTAGCAAGTGTGGCAAACAGAATAAAACTCAGAATATTTCCTTTTCCTATCTGCAGGTTTCAGGACATTTATTCTCATGATTTCTAAGTGCAGTTAAGATTTGCTAATTTCTGTTTTGGTAACAGGCTCTGACCTTTTGTCACCCATATCTACAACTTTAGATTTATTGATTCTTATTGATAACAGCTAAGTGTGGCAGCAGAGAGATCAGTATGGATTATGAAGAAATTCCTTTTCTTGCCTAATTTTTCTTGACTGCACTGAAGTCCACAGAAAATACCCATGTCAGTGCAGGGCTTACTCATTTAAATCTGTGCAAACCCCAGCCAGAGCAGTCTGGGCTCTGTCCACACTTCTCTCCTCCTGAAGGATTATTGTTTTGTTCCTTTGGTTTGAATTATTAGGAGAAACCTTTCCCCAGTATTGAAACCTTACCAGGACAGGATGTTCTTTTGTTTAAAGATCCACCTGTCATAAAAGTAGTGCTTTGTCGATCCTCTGCAAACAATAGGGCTGTAGATCTATACTAGTATTCCCATTTTTCAGTGATTATATAGTGGACATGGGGAAAATACCATTTCTCTGCTGTAATAAAACACTGTGAGATTTTTGGTTCCATCTTTTTTACTTCACCTCTACTTTTTATATAATATCCATTTGTATCACACATCACATTAGACAAAACATTGTATTAATCTTTCACAATCCTAAACAAGCTTTAAGAATTCAGGCTAATTCAGAAGCAGTATTTTATCTTCAAATCTACTCTTTATCATTTATTACTCTCTCCTTTACTGTTACCTTCATCTGGGTAGCTCAGTAGGAAAGGAGACAGCCTGGGATTTTTGGGTTTTGTTCACTGACCTTTTTAAAGCAAATGCTCTGGAGGGCTACACCTTTCAGTCCTTGGCTGCAGGCAGTGCTGCTGTTCTGGCTGTTCTCACTCTGCTACAGGGAGAGATTCTCTTTGAATAAAGCTTGTTTCAGAAGAACAACAATAATAAAATTTGTTTCAGAAGAACAGCAAACCAGTCCCATGTCTTTACCAACCCTAATCTTACAGGACAAGTTATCATTAGTCTTGTGTGTAATATGAATTATCAATCTCAAATACTCAGAATAGCTCAAATTTACTGAAAGGAATGCAATTGGAAAACATTGATTTATGTTCCATGAAAAAAAGAAAGCGAATTGAAATCTGAGGCAGTTCAATGTGTAATTTTCCCCAAATGGCTGTTACTCTTAGATGAGAATAAATTTTATCTAAGTGTGAATTTTGAGCCTGGTCTCTTAAACTCTATTTCAGTCTCACAAATACCAAAATATCCTGTAAATTTTAATCTCAGTCATATTACAGATTACCATGACTCAAAAGGAGAAGGTCTGGAGCTGGAACTGCTGGTGCTGAGGATGCAGTGAACACACCACACTTGGTTTTGGGGGAAGTGCCAGAAGCAGGGCTCCACTCTGATCCCATGTCCTTGACTTATGGCACTCTAAACCCATGGCCCTCTAACATTTGGTCAGCATTTTTCAGTTCAGTTTGGCCTGAAATAATGAGTTCATCTCATGATGCTGCAGGTTCACCTGAAAAGAAATCAGTCATGCACTCCAAAATGCTGTGGTGGGAACCAAAGTGCAGAAAATGGGGATGACGAAATGAAGAAATTCAGAAGCAGCCACTGTTGATATCTGAACTAAAAATCTAACATAGACTCCCCCTGCCTTGACCTTACACCTGCCACTATTTCAAAGAAAGACAAAAGAGAAACCAAGTTTTTAACTTTTATGGCTACACAGTAAATATGCTTCAGGTATGTCATAATCTAGGAAAAGAATCTGTGGGAGTAGATTGAAAATATTGAATGTGGAATGAAATAGAATTTATAAAGAAGAATTTACAGTGATGCAGTGTTTAAAATTATGTTCTTTCTGAAAAAGAAACACTTTAGTTGGTGTAATGAAATTTTGGATATTTTGGGATCAAATCTTCAGGTTTCAGGAAAGCTCTGCCTGGACAGACATCTGGATACCAAATCTAAAAATGCAACTGAGGTTTGTCTTCCTCAGATAACATAATAACTAATAAAAGCAACAGAGTCTGAACAAGTCTGGAGATGGGATTCTGCACTGGGGTTTCCTTTGCAGTCCCTTCCCAGTGACAACCAGTACAGCCCACCAGGACCAGAGAGGTTGTCCAGAAGTCACAGATGAGAATTTAACAAGAAATTATTAGATGATGGGCATGAAGGACTCAGGCGTCTCTCACTTTAGCACAGCTGCTCTCACTCTGTGAGGCTGCCCTTCCTTTTGTCACTGGAGACAGTAAATCCATACCAAAAACCAGGTCTAAAATTACTTTCCAGAACAACTTTAACTCCTGTTTCTTGACTTCTACTTTGTATTTTTACTCAGTTCTTACTAGCCATGTGTTTTACCTCTTAGTCTTCAATGTTTCAGTTTCAACAGTTTCATAAGGAAAAACAGATTAAAAAAGCTTTCTGAATCTGTACCTCTGGTCTTAGTCTACAGTATTCATTACCAAAGAATTACCAAATCCCAAATTACCAAATATATTTTCATGCTGCTAAGACAAACATAAGCTCCAAAAACAAATTGTTACTTCAATGTGAGAAGTATTTTCTACATTGCGTTAGGCCATTTGACAAAATTTTGATTATTGTTTTTTCTTGAGGATAAGTTTATTTGATGTATAGTTTATGTGTTTAAGTGTTACTCTTTTAAAAATTACCTAATTAGTTTATTTATAAAATATTAAAATATCAAAGGCAAGAACACATTGATAAACCTCTGTTAATGAAAAGAAATTAAAATTTAATTAGAAAGTTACATTTTCTAGGAATCCTTTTTCCTCAAAAAACCCCAAAACCTAACAAAACCAACTGAAACAATTTGGGAAAAAAATGGTGTATTTCTTTGATATTTTTCAGTATGAAGATACTGAATAACCTACAAAGTCATCAATATAGTTTTAAGGATATTGGAGGGGGAGGAATTAAATTATGAAACAAAAATTAAATTATGAAGCAACCTCCATTAGCATAGAAATATTCCCAGCCACGTTATTTATATAAAATATGTCCTTCCTGATAATTACATCATAAACAAGACAGCTGCTTATTGCCTTTTTTATTAAGTTAATTTATTATTGCAGACTGAGAGACAGGAGGTTCTGCAAATGTGCAAGTATGACCATAGGGGTACAGATATATGATATTTAAAACAAATTGTTTAGGAATTTCAGAATATGATTGTCCATTGCTGCTTGTTGGTACATCCTGCAATAGTACAATTAAAGGAGAGTGTCACCCTGATTTTTTAAAATTTTCTAAGTCTTCTGGTGTTTACATTCTTGTAACAAACTTTATCACACACTTTCTGTAAATAACTTATTGTTTTGCATTCTTTTATGGAGGAGGAGAAATTTGATGGACTGTTGGTTTG
>JAXCLO010000056.1:60757305-60779412 GCA_035583995.1 Arremon aurantiirostris | reverse complement strand
GAGAAGAGAAGAGAAGAGAAGAGAAGAGAAGAGAAGAGAAGAGAAGAGAAGAGAAGAGAAGAGAAGAGAAGAGAAATCCTGTGGTGAGCAGCCCCTAAAATCCCCATGTATTCTCTCATCTCCTCTCCCAAGCTACCAGCACTTGCTCTGTTTCTGGGAAGATGTGCAGACATAACCAACAGTATTGCACTAGTGGCACCTATAACTAGCCATGAAACTCAACAAGATCAAAGGAAAAATGAAGAGCAAATAAGAGCAAAAATGCATTTTCTGTGGTATAACTTTAAAATTACCATATTGGACCAAGACATTTAATGATAACTAGAGACTGAGTATACTAATAACCCAATCTGCAAGAAAATTTTCCCAGTCAATGAGGCACAGCTGGAGGATGATGCACACTCATCAAACCTTTGCTATGAATGAAGGTATTTGATTCAGTGGGAACTAGAACACAGATAAGTGCATTGTGTATCACATTGCATATCCCTAAGTGGAGTGTCTGTCCCCACATGACTAAGGAAGTCATTCCCCTCAGGCATCCCTGATCTTTATGAATGTTCTGTGCAGGAATAACTTACAGACCTTCATAATGTTGTGAGTGCTGTTGAAAAATGAGACAAATTATTTTTGCAGTAAAGGACTGTTCTAAAAAATAGCAAAACAGTCTTAGCATCGTAAATCATGAAAGTGTTGAACCTGATGATATAATCATGGGTCAATCTGTTAATATTACACTTGACATATCCTTCCTGTGATTTTCTCAGAACAGTTTTCACTGAACAAGAGTTGGCTCCACCTTAGGTTGTATTCAAATGACTGACCTCAGGAGTATGAGGATTTTGCTAATGTCTGAATAAATAATTCAGAACAGTCAGTATGAAAACAGTCATGGACTCTTCATTCCTTTGCTGCTCTTTATTCTAAGAAGGAAAAGCAAAAGGATGTGACAAAAATGGATTCTGATGACTCTCTGAGTGAGAGGAGGTCATAATTTCAAGTATTATAATTTCTAAAACTTGACATTAAAATAAACATGTCCTTCAATTCAGGAATTGATTGGTTCTTTCCAATGACTACAAGACTGGAGGTGTGGATAAAAAAGTACATATTTTTCCCTGATTCAAAATGCTGTTGTATGATATAGTGATATCTAATTGTAAATGCTACGTAAATAAGAGGAATTTCGCATATTGTATCAATCTTCTGGCTTCAGGGAACAGTGATCTTTCTTGCATGGTTGTGAGCTGCAACGGCACCTCTGAGCACAAGCAGACAGCAGAAAGAGACAGGGGCAGCTTTTGGCCCAGTTCTTTGGTAAATCACATAACAGCAGCACCACTGAGCTAAGGCAAGGCAAGCAGAAGGCTACAGCTGATCTCCATGTGTCACACAGAACCCACTGGACTTTCCCAACAATGCATTTAATCTCATCAGTCTGCTCAGAGATTATGCCACTCCTCCCTTGCCAACTACCAACCAATATTGAATTGTTCCTATTACAGCCAAAGCTCTCCACTTTTTTTAAGTGAACATGTGGAATTAATAAATATCCACATTTTTTTTAATATCGATTGCACAGGTGCATTTCCTCAGAGCAAATGAAAACCAAATATCCTTTGTCCAGAAACCAAAGCAGATCATGCAGCAGACTCCAATTTAGTGTGGGCTTGGAGGTGAGCAGAACATGAGATTTATTCCAAGATAAATTAGTACTTTTCGTTACCTTCAAACAGTGCTTGAGTCCCAGTCATCAAAAATTTATCTAATAGCTGGCACTGAGAGCCAGGAGCAGCCAGCTCACCATGCTAAAAGTGGCCCAACCTAATTCCTCACTGATTTACAAACAACCAAATTAATCATTTCTTGTCGTGCTGCTGTCAAACAGCACACCAAGGTGTATGAAGAAGCAGAATTGGCTGCACTTTAGGAGCCCATCAGAATGGTATTGAGGGGAAATGTCACCTATTTTTCTTGTGTCCTTCTCTTGTCAAAACTGTAGTAATTCTGTCTTTTAAAGGATTGAAGACTTACAGCAAATTCAGTCTCTAAGCTTAGCTTTCCATAGTGGCTGTCAAAGATATTTTCCAAACCACTCCTGTTTACGCCCATGGAGCTACCAGGGGATATATGTTCACCACAGTAAAAATTTAGAGGGTTTAGCTGAACTGATTCACTGTATAGGTGAGAGAGACAGAACCACAGGATCCAGTTTTGGTCTTTAAACTTAACCTTTAACTTTGTCTTTAAACTTAACCATTAACTTTGTCTATAAACCATCTCCATATGTCTTATATCTTCCATGTCCTTCACTTCAAACAGCTGATAAATGTATTTAAACACAGCACTGACCCAGAGACTGTGGTGATGTGTAACAACTGTATTTTACTTATACAACTGTATTTTAGATAAGGCCTGTGTCGTGACACTCCAAATATAAACACATGTCTCATTATTTCTTTCCCCTGGCTGGGATCATATTGGACTGGGGAAGGAAATCTTACACATTTGAATTTCTACAACTGTATGCCCAAGGTATGAGTGGAGTCCTGATTGTACTGAATTTATCCCATTAATTTCTTTAATCTGGGACTTCATAGCTCGTGAAACAGTTGCTACAAAACATACATAGTAGAGATAGTAGAGATCTTTCCTACCTTTAAATTTCTCTTAAAATAAAAAAAAATTGGATTATTGACATTATAGGAGAAAAGCATAATGGGAAATTGATATGCAAGAACACTTATGAGAACTCCTTATTTTAACTTGATTTGTCACAGCCTTTTTGTGTAGCATTTATGCATCTGATATTAATGGTGTTTCCTTTGTTGTATAAAAAGGGGAATTCAAAAAGAAATGTCCTTCAAATTTGTAAGCAGAAGGAATAGTTAAAAGAAAACATATTAGTAAGATAAATGCAAAACAAAAATTACTGAAAGTGTATTCTGAATTTTGGGTTGATAGCTAAATAATTAAAATTCCCCTGGGATGAATTATTTGTCATTATTAATGTATCTGCAATTTGGCTAGAACTCACTGATGAGACATGCATAAAACCACCCTCATTTTCAAAATGAATCATTTCCTGCTGACATTGTCTGTCATCCCAGAGCAATGCAAACACCTCTGAAAAACAGAGAACGACATGCACACAGACACCCAAATCTGGCTTTTGCCACTGCTGGTTAATGAACCCTTCATGATTTTCCTCATCCTGACTTGGTTGATAAGAAATCCCTTATAATTTCTTATGGCTAAGTGCATCTTTACTGTCAAAGATGTTTTGCCATCAGTATGTCTGATATAACTTTTTTTTATATCATCCCTTTCTGTTAACCAGGTTCCAACCTCTGTGCACTCCTTTATCCCTCAGCTAGCAGCTAACAAAAGTTTTCTTCTTGTTTTCCTGGAATATTCTGCCCATTTCTGCAAAGAGCTGCATTCACAACTTTACCTTTTTCTCTATCTTGTTTGCTTTTCCTCTCATACACCACAAATCTCCAGTAAAACAGGGTCTGAATTCTTATTTACAATACATTTCCATCAGAGTGCCTTGGAGGAAATGAAAATCTGACCCTCTGAAGGCACTCCATAGGCAATGTTTCTGATGGGGAAATTTGATCTTTTCTTTCTGTTAAAGGTTTGCATTGTGTTCATTTCAGTGGAAAGTGCATGGATGTCAGCATTTATTGGAAAAAAAAGTCACCTGCTTCCATGTTTAGAAGAAAAATAATCCCTGCATAGAAATCAGATCTAAAATTGTCCCTTATTTCAAAGGGACATCAGACCTCCTCATGGCCTCACTTATAATTAATTATAAGATACTGGATTTTCTGTTAAGAGATAAAAAAGTTATTGTTAATCTAATTGAACTTGAGCTCATTGGCTATCACTATATCATTCTTAGAATTAATGAAACCCTGCAAAACCTCAGGAAAGAGAAGTTTGGTGGTGATTGAAGAACTATGAAGAACATTCCTGAGAGAAAGATGCATTTTTCATCTAGACATAATAAAGAATACCAAAAAAATATACAAAATCCCTTCCTACTGCTTTCAGGCTGAACACTGAAGAGACATTATTCCATTTTATAAGCTGAAATGAAACTTGAAAACTTGTTGGGTGTGTCTATGCTGATTTGGAAAGGAATATTTTGATGTGGCTTCCATAGTGAAAGCCAAAGTAACATATTAATTCACCCTGGAGATGGAATTTTCACAGGCAAAACCAATTTGTGTGGATTGATTAATTTTCTCTTTGTGGTATGCCTTCAGTGTTCCAGTACACCAAGCCATTTACAGGGAATTTGAGTATATTTTTCCCTCCTTGGAACATTTTGCCTGCTTCTGTGTTAGCCACAGGAAAGGAGTTGGGGAGATGCTTCTTTTGCAAGAGTGCCACTAGAAAATGCTTAAAATAGGTCTTCATGCTTGCAGTGTCATATTCTCACAGTGAGCAAGACAAATCATTATTTTTAGGGGCTAATATAGGAAATCCCACCATGGCTATTGTCTGAAGACTGAGATAAACCACCGTTTTCCTATTACAGGTGCCACATTAAAATTGGATTAATCCTGTAAATATTTCCATTTACAGAAAGATTCTGTCTCTCTGTTTTTGGATGATGGCTTCCACAGATATATTCAAAAATCCCGAAATGATGGCACAGTGCCTCAAACAGTCTCTGCATTAATGTTTGCTCATACACCAATTGCTTGAGCAGGCTGGATTACAGAAACAGTAGAGACACTGAACTGATAATTTCTTGCAGATAGAGGCTATGAAATGTTAATTACAGGACAGGAAAAACACTCTCCTTTATGTTATCACATCTGCCTGGGTGGCCCGGTGAGATAAGATATTGTTCTAAATTCAAACTAGTCAATGCAAAGCTGGATTTACATAGCCTTAGTGACTTAATGGGAGAGAAATGAGCTGATCCAGATAAAAAGCATGACACTCCTAATCTGCTTATGCACTGGAACAGATGGCAAAGCCACATTTGGTTTTACCTACAGCATCTCCAGCCACATTGTGTCCTTGCTCCCTGGGTACTGCTCCTGTTTGCTGGGCTGTGCTTGCCTTAACTCTGCAGCAAACACACAATGGGACCCTGTTTAACTTGTCAGTCAGGGCATTCAGTGGAGCTATTGACATTCAGCCAGGTGCCAATTCCCTTGTTTTAGTAGAAGTCATTATAATCTGGTACTTTTGAAGGGCACTTCTGCTTTCGGCAGCAATAGGCGGACTAATGTCAGCTTATATCATGTCAGGAGAAATGCCAATGTATTAAGCAAGGCCTTGGATGATGCCATTCACTTAAAGTAACTGTGGGGTTCTTCTGCTACACACCTTGTAGAAAGACATTTCTGGAGTACATCTATAAGAAATATGTTATGCAAGGGGTTAAGATTTTGCTTTCTTTCTTTTTTTTTTTTTTTTCTTTCGCTAGCAGTGTCATTATAAAATCAAGTTTCAACCTCTTTGCTGACTGATGTCACATAAATCAACCTCTGAGTGGTAGTGTGACCTGACAGAAAGCTCATTGGCAGCCTGGATGGGCCTTGGAGCAGCCTGATCTAGTGGGAGGAATTTCTGCTCATGGAAGAGGGGTGAAACCGTATGATCTTTATGGTCTCTTCAAACCCAAAACATTCTATGATTCTATTATTCATTTGGTGCCCTCATTAATACCATGAGATGGCATTTCTTTTGAAATATGTTTCATAAATCATTAATATTCCTACATACTAATATTTTCTTCTATTAAAAAGAAGGCCCAAATGGGAACAGTGACCCACCTACTGCTGATTAAAGTCATTGATGATTTGGCTACAAAACTATGTAATATCTCATATTTTTGCCATTTAATATAACATTATGCATCTTCCCTGGCTACCTGTACTATCTTGAGTTAACATCACGTGTGCCATCATCAAACTGAATGAATAAGACCTTATACTGTATATTTGAAGTCTCAAAAGTTGTGTTCAAGTCATCTATCTTGCAGTTAATCCACTAAACAATGAGCACTGTCAGTGAACAGCTGTGAAGGTTGGATTCAATATTGCCAAAGTGCTGAGGAAATAAGACAGCAAGTGAGAACTCCTTAAACCATATGAAAATAAAAGTTAGGGTAACTAACCCGTAGTTATTTGAGGTTATTTGAGGTTATTTGGGGTTATTTGGGGTTATTTGAGGTTATTTGAGGTTATTTGGGTTGTTTGAAGAACTCTGAGACAGAGTACAGTTAGAGTCTCTGGAAATAAATGCCTCTCAAGCTCATCTTTTGATTTTAACACCTCTACTACTGGATTCTGTCAAATTGTGATAAACTATTTATGTACCTTGAAAATTTAAGCTTGATTTGTTTGGTTTCAGATCAGTGGATTCCCTGCCTATTCTGGCTGAAATGGTATATTTTCATTTCTGCATGCCCTTCTGGCCAGGATGGTTTCTCTTGTTCCTGTTATCTGTAAAAATGTCTTCCAAACGCTCATACTCCTTTTAGCATTCCCCTCAGTCTGTGAGCCTGCAACTTTAGCTCATTTCATTCAAATGACACTGGAATTACCTCCTCTGTGTTCACCTTAAGTGACATAGCTTTGCATGTATCTTCCTCTAATGAGGCTGCATCACTGTCAATTAGAGACAGCAGAACATGTGTTCAGAATGTTCCAGGACATCAACGTGATTGATGGCAGAAAACAAAGTGTACCAGTCCTAAAAAAAAAAAATAAATTCCAATTAATCTATTTTGAAAGCAAGTGAAAGATGTTTTTCCTCATACTATAGTGCTTAATCTATTCAAGGTTTTAAAAGTTCAATGATAAGGCATTAGTTGCTTTTATTATTTTCTTTTTTCTTTTTTTTTTTTTGATCAGCTATCTGAGGAGATTTGTTTAATATTCTCCACAGTAAGTCTATTTCAGACTTACTAATCATAAAATAATGGTGAAAATAATGAATGATTAGGGTTGTTTTTTCACAAAAAGGTAAATCATGTCCTGATTCAGACTCTTCAAACAACAAATCCTTGACTCCCATTTCCTGAGGACAGAGACGCCCAAAGGATGATGGGAAGTAGTCATTTGAGAGATAATGAATATATTTGTTTTTTCCTAATCTAATGCCAAACAGCTCCTGGGAAACTGATGAAGTTTTGAACATGGTTAAAATTACCAGAAGCTGTCCTTGATGGTTGGGTCTGTGTTAGTAAAAACTTTTGAAGGAAGCCTCAAAGGGTCTGGAGTGTAAAAGATTCACTAAGATTGTTTTGCGTTCTAAACTTGAAAATCTTTTCTTATCTGACTGGACAGGTATCCATAGCAAGGCTCAAGCCTGCCATGCTGGTGGGATTGAGAAAACTAAAGCGTTGCCACTTTCCTTAGTGTTCACAAATAACCTACAGAGGATTAACCTTGTTGGTGCCCTTGGAGCAGTTTCCACTTCACAGATTCCTTTTTTTGGGAATATGATTTCCCTGTGTGTGTGTTCAAAGCCTCTCTAGAGCCCCAGAGCTCCTGCTCTGTCACCAGCTCTGAGAGCATGGTGCCAGGTATCACAAGATCCAAGTGTTCCTGAGTTTTACAGCTGATAGAGCTGTCAGGAATCCTCACTCAAGAATGTAAGTAATAAATGTAGGAAAAGAGAGCACTACAGCCATGATTGACAGTGAGTGCGAAATGCTCTTCTCCCAAAGAACAGGAGAGCTCTCTGGCATTTGAAGGCTTGACTTTGCTGACCCTACTGCAGAAGATAAGAGCTTCAGCTTTGGAAATTGTATTACCTGGGAAAATGAAATTGTTCCGAACGCATCTTGAAAGGTAAAGAACAGGCAACAAAACAGTGAATGAGAGAATAGTGAGAACTGCAATTCAAAGAAAAAAGACACCCAGTATATGTTCGACTGTGGTTTAAGTATCAAAATATTTAAAAAATACTTATGAAATCAACCGCAGAAATGCATTTCTCTCAGCATCAGAGCAAAATAGCATTGGGGATCAACCATGTGACAGCAAAAGAAGAAATCTGTAGAAGAGCTGTTTTCTTTCCCTGTCCTGAAATTGCTTCTTAGAGAAAATGGAAGTCTTGACAGAAACATGAAGCTGTTTGAAATATTTCCATATGTGTTGACATACATTGGGACTTATGACAGCCTTTGAAACAACACACTTAGTCAAAATTTCAAGGATTTTGTGAAGGACCTGAGGAAAAGATGAGTTAAAAATGAAAAAGGCAGAAAGGAGTGGAGATGTCATACAGAAACTATGTGAAGTAGGAGATTCCAGTTCTAAGGAAAAGCTGTGAGACAACCTGGAAGAAAAATAACATTGTCAGATGAAAGCTAACAATTTTCTGGAGCAGACAGGAGTTTCATTATATGGGTAGGGAGACAGATGTGAAGAACTGAATTCGGAATTGAAGCAATGAAACGATGAAGGAAGAGAGATGGAAAATCTCTGATAGGAGTCCAAGATGTGTTTTCAGATTCATAAGTTCTCTTTGGAATGCAGTAAAATTGGCATTACTAAAATTTAACAGGAAGATTCATTTGAGCTGGATGTGAAATAAACCCATTTAAAGTCTGATATTGTTCTTATTGCTTTTGTAAACATCATCATGTTTGTCCCCATTATGTTTGTTTCTTAAAAACTCACCAGAGCAAGCAAATTTCTGTGTATTTTCATATCCTGAGAAAATGAAAAGGAATAGATGTGTCTCAGATAAGTAGCAATCTATCACTGTACTCTAGGCATTTTGGCAACATGAAATGGTAGCAATTTCTTTTCCCTGAGATGTTACATCTTAAACCGACAGCAGGTACATGGAAAAATCCAACAGACAAACAGGGTGAACAATGTGTTACCTCAGCACTACAGTTTCACTCATTTTCCCCAAAAGAGACAAAAGCAAAATGAAAAGGAAGGGTATAGGACACAGAAGTTGGAGGGGGTAGGCTGAGGGAAACCCTTATTCATCAATCTCAGAGGGGAAGAGCTCAAGACAGTTTCTTTCCAGAACAGGGACTTTCTTCAAATTAATTTATACTCCTGCAAATAAGGAGTAAAACTGATAAGGAGGAAATATGGGAAAATAAAAGCTGAGATAAGTTGTCTGATATTTTAAATAAACATTCTCTGCCCAGCATCATTTATGTTTCAACGAATTAACATGCCCAAATTAGCTACAAATTTCAATTGAGCTCTACTTTATCACATAAACAAGGACAAATATTTTGCCACTCTTTAGTTGCTTAGATATATACTATTGACTAGGAAAAAAACCAAAACAAAATAAACCAAAAGGCAACATATGGCATTCCATGAAAATTGTCTGAAAGATCTCTGATTTGTTAAATTTCATCTAAAAAATCTTAGAACTCCATGTGCACTTCAGAGGAATGGAAGAACATGATGGCATTGGCTAAAAACGGAATAGTTTTAAACCTGATTTGATAGATAAGTTGAAAGCTTGAAATCTGTTGCAGTTTGAATCAGAGCTAATCTGACATAAATTTGAATTCAGACAGAATTCAGACAGAATTAGTAGCATAGCTGTGAAAAAAGACCTGTCCATGTATCTTTTGTTAGATAAGAGGGATACAGAAACAACCTTTGCTCACTCTTTTCCTCATTTACTCTCTCACAAAAAAATCCTCCAGGAGCTTCCCACGCCACCTCAGTTCCCCTGTCCACAGTGTTAATATTGCAGAGTAGGGAAATGAACCATAAAAGTGAAACTTTACCCAGAAAACTGCAATGGAGATGAAAATCAATCCAATCTATTGAGTTTACCAAATAAAGTACTGCAGGATTACTTACAGTGTGTCTGTATCTTCACGTGGGGAAAAAATTCCCACAACACTGGGAATTAAAGGACTTTCTGTAGAAAAGCAGTTAGGGCAAGTTGCTAAAATCTAAAGTCAGACATGTTGAAATTATAAACTAAAGATACATTTTTAACCAAAAAGTTATTAATTGATGATGTAGAATATCCAGGAAAATTATAGATAACTCTGATTTTTCTTGTTTGTGCCAAGATACAATTCTTCTGTGGAAGGCATGTCTTCATTTTGTACAATCTCAGCGTAGAAATGGTTAATGAAGTTTAGCAGCATATGCTGAGGATTAGAGTGGATTGTTCCTTAAGGCATTTATGAATCTAAGAATCAGTACACAAGTTAGATAAATAGATAAATAGATCAATAGATATATAACAGCAGGATAGTTGCACAGTAAGTTATATGCTAAAGATTGCATTTTGTATTAATAGAAAATTATTTTTATTTTTAAAGTTTGTTTATAAAATGGACCTGGAAAAGCAAAAGAAAACACCCTCAAAAATTTGTTCTAAATTAGCCACAAGTTATGAGTGTTCAATGTACTTTTTCAGTTTTGTCTTGAACTAGCATTTTCCATGCAAGATCTGGCTCATCCCAGCTGAAGAGTCACAGGCCCTGTATGATCTCTTGAAGCTTGGCAGATATTCAGCAAAGATTCCCTTCAACGAAGATGTCTTGGGGTCAATGACTTCACATTTCCTTGAAAAATCTTTTCAGTAGAAGTTAAAGCTAAAAGCTAAAAGACATAAACTACGAACCCAGTGTCCAAGTCCTCACGATTTATTTTTCTTGAGAACAAGCATTTCTCAAATGACAAAGAATTCAGCTAATGCAGCATGTTTGTTCCCAGCTCAGAATGTTTCCATTTAATGAAAGGAATACTTGATGTAGCTGTTGCCATAGGAACAGGACATGTTTACAGAGGAGCTGAGATAGAGAGTGGTACGTGTGAGTGGGGCTGCAGGTGTTGGGTGAAGCATTGGGACTGCATGATCTCTCCAGTTTATTATGGAGATCCTTCTGGATTTATTCTTGTTCCTTCTGGATTTATTCTAGTTCCTTCTGGATTTTTTCTGTGCAGGGATGATTTGTGTACAAATGTTAGAGTTGATTGCATGGAGCTATAGAAGAGTATAAAATAGCCCATAACCAAATCTCAGACCTCAAGATTTCTGCTTTTTGCACTGTTAAAATATATCAGCAATCAAGCACTGTCCTACCTGGCACCAAGAGCTTCAGTACTAACATTTCTACTCTCAGACTCACTACCAGAAGTGCTGACGTGTTTTTGGGTGCCAAAGTCAGAGATTAGCTTCTCAAGAGCTCAGCATTTGAAAAGGTGGACATCATTGCCTGAGTGAAAGCTGCACAACAGGGTGGATGTAAAAGTTATCCAACCTTCCAGTTTTTAGAAAATTAATTTTGCAAAAGCACTTCTATCTTTGTACTCCTATCCTGCCCTTTTCTGGGAGCAGAATTAAATGGTCTACTTCTAACTCACTTTTTTCCTCTGAAATATCCCTAAAAATCTCCAGTACTGTGGATTCCATTTCTGCCTAAAGAGGTTGAGCTGGCTGATTATTCCCACCAAAGGGAAGGTCTTTGCCCTTGTCCCCAACAAAGAGCAGCCTGTTTGCTTCTTCTTGCTGCCAGATGAACCTCACCAGGTCTGATTTTTCAGATTATTCCATACCTTTACCCATACCTCTTCCATCTAATTTTTTTTTGTACATTTCTTGTTAAAAACAAACATATTAGGCCATCCTTTGTGTGAAGACTCCTTTAAATACCACTGAACACTTCAGCCTTGGCAGCCCAATCAGCTATCATTTCTCCACCTGGCCGAATAATAAAGCAGGCTTGTCTTTGATTTTGCTTTTATTACTCTTACTAAAGAATTTATCGTTACTCTGTGTTTCCTTTGTTAATATTGGCTCATTTATTATGACAATAGCCAAACCATACTACTTTTTAAAGCAAAATATTGGCATGCAATCAATTGCTGCTCCTATTAATCATCCAGCTGTGCCTTTGATACTTGTTGATCTGCTTCCTAAGGTCTTGGTGAGTGCTCTGCTGTTTTTTCTCAGGGGAACATTGTGTCTCTCCCACTAATGCAGAGCCCTGGGCTGCCGTGGCCAGGCACTAATTGAGAGTGTCTGGGCAGGTCTGAGTGCTGTTTTGTGCTTCTGTGCAGAAACAGTAGCATGTTGTCAACAAACTGACCAGACAGCTCTCTTAAAGCCAAGTATTATTTATTTAGATCCAGTGCTTTTCAGAGAAAATCCATCTTTATGCAATAACTGTCTACTCACATGTTTAGCTCAGTGATTGAGCTACATTTTGATAGGCTGAAGTTTCCAGCAGACCCAGTCTAAACTCTGGCCAGAGTAATGGGCTCCTTTTGCTCAAGGACCAACTTCTTTAGCATGGGCATAGAGAGATATATGTTCCACAGAAGAACAGATGTGGTTATCACCCTCTTTTCCAGAGATGAGAATACCTTACAACTATATTTTTATAATTTTGGTTTACCTGTTTGCAGCACTGGCAAAATGGTTTTCTAATTTTGGGAGATGCAGCGCAGAAAGAAGCTGTTGCCATGGATCCTCTCCTCTCCTTCCCTTCCCTTCCCTTCTCTTTGCACTGTGCTCTTTTGGAAGCAATCTATCCACATCCAGCTGTTGCTTTCCTGCTTGAATTTTTCCAGTGGTCTTCTATTAAGCAAAATTGTTATATTATTTAGAGGATATGTTTCATTGAGAAGGTTACCTATAAGAATCCCAAAACTGCTGCAGCAAGGAATGTGTTGCAGCTATTCCACAAAACCTCTTCCCTATCTTGCCTAAAATTATATTTACTTGGGCTAGTAAGAAAATGGATCCTTTTTTTTTCTTTCTTCTTGTTCTGCACATGCAATTTCCCAAATGCCTTTTCAGACAGTTCTGGCTCCTTATTGAAGGGAAAAAGCTCCCATAAGAATGTTATCAGTCAGTGCTTTGAAAGTGGGGGAAAAGGCTTTTTCAAAGGTATCATATCATTTAGTTAAGTCTTCTTAAAAAGAAATAATTAGAATTTATTCTTCAAATGGGAATTCTACCTTCAAAGCAGTAGAGTGTGTAGTGAAAAAGTAATTCAAATGGTTATGATTGTAATAACTCAACATATATGAAGAAAAAAATAAGACCAACACGTCAAAGCAGATACATCCTGCCAAAAGGTGCCCTGGAATTGTAGGCACTGTAGTAAGTCTGGATCCAAATGCTGGTTGTACACTGAGAGCCAAACTGGGAGGCCTCTGTGGTCAGACTTGCTGAGGAACCCACAGCTGCTGCTGTGGCTGTGCAGGAACCATTAGCAGGGGAAGGGATATTAACTTATTCATGCTTAAAACTCACTTTTTGGGTCTGGGGATACCAAAGCATGCAACAGGTGAGTGAGAGGATTTGTGGCTGGACTGCCAATATTTTTTTGAACAAAAATTTATCTGGGAAGCATCTCTACCTGGTCAAGGCAGTTGGAAACCTTCCTTCTCCTACATTTTATCTAAGCTGATTTCTTCTAACACACAGTTGAGCTGGAAAATGGACATTTGGAAATTTCAAAATGTGATGGGCTAACAGATCAGTTGCTCAAATTGCAAGTTAGTGGTTGCTGTTTGCCATTAGGGAAAATTCCCAACTACCAGCAAGATTATTGAGGTGTGTCTAGTGCTTAGAAAAGCCAACAAAGCTGCTCTGGGAATGGTACAGTGCTGTATTTATCATGCTGTGTTTGTCATACCCTTGTGATGTGCTCATCTTGTAACCCATACACAGACCAAACAAGTATAAAAGTAGAGCTGCTCACTTGGTGTCACTGAACTTGCACACCTCAGGCACTGGTGTAGGCAAGCTGCACTTTATACCCTGAGTGGAATAAAGCACACAGCAGAAAAGAAGTTGGTAAAGCTTAAAAAGCAAGTACGTGCCTGGCTTTATTTTACTTTTCTTGAAATATATTACTGTGATCAGTACAGACACAACTTTGAAAGATCAGTGTGAGAAAGCAATATAACTCATGTAAAATATTTGTCTAAAACTCTGACAGGATGATTTTTCTTACTAAGAATCCTATCATTATGAAGACACATAGAATACTGTGCCCCTTGTGACTGCTGAGAAAAGACCTGTAACATATGTTGTTAAGCAGAGAAAAAAAACCCAAACTGTTAAGGTAGGAGAAAATTTTAAAAAGGTTACAAATTGAGTTTGGTGTGCATTCAAATAGGTCAGAAAAATAAGACAGGCAACGCACAGCACATTGAGAAAAGTTCATCCATTTAAAAATGGATGTTTGAGATACAGATGTTCAAAAGCATCAGTGCTAATTTAGCAGTGAATTCCAGGTTCACCCAGGTCGAGCCACTTGTAAGAGATCAGCTCAGCTTTACTCTGCAATGAACTTTGGCAGTTCAGCAGAAAACAGCAGTAGTTCTGTTGCTATAGGACACGAAAGAACACAAGCTCACACCGCTGTTCTCAAGGCGAAGAAGAAAGGGAAGTTTAGTTTCTAACTCCAACATTTATAGTTTTCCAAGAGTGACAGTGGATTGGAGGGTGAAAGTGCCACCTCTCCAATGACACTGGAGAGACCGACACTCCATCAACTCTCTCCTCCTCCATAACGGAATGCAAAACAATGAGTTATTTACAGAAAGCGTGTGAGGAAGTTCGCTACAAGAATGTCAACATCAGAAGGCTTAGAAAATCTTAAAAAACCAGAGCGACATGGTTCAGCTGCTCTCTAAGCTGCAGCAAACTGTAAATGAGTTTGTGGAAGGATCTGCTCTCTGCAGCCAGGACCTGCAATATTGACCACACAGTGGAGCAGGGTGGAACCATCCATCACAAGGGGGCTTGGTCAGGGTTGGACACAGCTTGTGGAGGCTGAGCACAGCTCTGGGGAAGACAAAGGCATTTTGGGATAAGACATATAGAATATTATTTATGTAAATGTCATGGAGATATCAGGGGATTCGTAAAACAAAGCCAAGGCCAGACTTGCAGATGTGTCATTCTGTATGATCCCCAAGAGCTGGTTTGGTCAAAGGCACAATCTGTGCATGCACAAAGGAATAATGGAATGGTGCTTATTTTAACAGATTATCATAAAATGTGTGCTTTCATTTTACAACATAATTCTGGGGGATTATAGAAAGAAAACCAATCAGATTAATCTGCTTTCATGTTTGATTCACCATTTAGAAATTCATGTTTCTTATGGAAATATATCCCTAAGAGGGCTAAAGCAGAGTTAAAACTTCACAATAAAACTTGCAATAGCATTTCCATATTTAAAATTTCTGTATGGAGTGAATGACACTTGCTTTCAAACATTGCCCAGTAGCAGAATATGTTCTGAATCAGAGGTGATAATTTCAGCTGGCTATAATAATTCTTAATTTCATTTCTTATCAGCTGCTATTGTGCTTTGTGTTTAACAACCACTCATCCCATCCTGAAACAAGAAGCAGTGAATTAAGTTTATACATGTCTCAGAGGTAAACATGTGATCCTTGTGGAATGATGGGTAGGTGTAAACACAGAGGATGTTTACTCACGGCTAATGTTCAAAATGCTCAATTTTTCTTTGGGAATATTGGGCCAACTGTTACAATGAAGGTGTCTGTGGTGTGAAGGAACGGTTCACAGCAATGCCCTTATCAATACATTGGAAGGGTTGATAAGGAAGAGCACTCCATTGTCAGTTCCCTGACAAAACTTTCTGTCATACAATGCTCTTTTTGGAGTTGTGCATCTGTAAATCTGACAGAAAAGAAAACAAATCAGCTTTATTCCCCTCTGTATGCACATAGAGATCTCTGTGTTCCTGGCAATGCTCCAATGCCATCTCCCCCTCTCATTGGTAAGTCTGTCTTACAGCCTGGTGCTGAGTCGGGTATTGCTATTTTTATTAAAATTTAGAAAATATTTTATGAAAGGAAACTCGGGGGTTTTTTCCTTCCTTGCCTGAACTCCTTGGTGTCCAGAGGCAGAGCCAGGGCTGGACCTCTCTCAACAAGCTTTGATAAGGTAATATATCAGGCATGGTTCCAAACAGACCTAGCATCAGGCTTACAGGACTCATACAGTATAAACCATAACTCAGGACAGATTCTCCTCTGTCTAAGAGCTGGAGTCTGCAAAGTCTTTGCAATCCTCTTTCTCATGTGCCCCATGACAGAAATGAATTGTATAAAAATAGTTAAACCTCCCATTCTCTCAAAGGCACAAGGATGACTAGGAAAATATCTTCTTTTTATTCCTGAAAGGTGATTCTTAAGCTTTTTAATCCTCACTGGCCAATGGCCACAAGCTGTGATAAACAGAACCTGCCTTTCGGCTACTTAGTATTGACATCTCCAGTTCTTCTGCTCTTTCATCTGGCTGGACTATAAAGAAGATGAAGAAATAACTTTCTAGTTCATCTGGCTGCTTTGATCCCAAATGAAAAAACATTCTATTTATTATTGGAAAGACTGTGGGTCAGACAGATTTTGGAAGCCATGGCCTGAAAGAATCCTGATAATATTCACATTATTTATATTTGTTTCTATAAAGTGAGAACTGATGGAAAGGACACCAAGTTGCATTTTGAGAGTCTCTTTGCTCAGGTGGAGACTTTCATTTCACTTCTCCTAATGTCTCTCACTTGGGGCACTGATAAACTAAAGATAATCCTATGAGAATGATGAGTACTCTGAAGTGCTGCACTGCAGAATGTATCAAGCTCAGCTACTCAGAATATTTTAATAATTACCTGGAATTATGTGTGACAAAGTGGAAGAAACTTGTGGAGATTCGTCAGTTCTAATGAAGTTTAAGGGCAATGTCTGAGGCTCTGGGATCTCTGGTTATTTCTGTTGAAAAAAAGAAAGAACAGGAAAGCTTAAAGCTAACATTTTAAATCTGAAAGTAGGCTTTTTGATATAGTTTCATTTCATCTGAGATCATTGGTTTTGCCTCATCAACGAACTATTTTTCCTGAAACCTCAAAAGCTGTCAAAACTGAAGTTAGCATTTTTGAATTATCTCAGTTTTAAAAATCATTGAAAAAGCTTCCATAGGAGTTAATGGGCCCTGAAACAAATTATCAGTGGAACAGAGCTGAAGTGCTATATCAAAACTGCTTCTCTCCTGTATTAAGGAGCAACTTCCTGAATTACACCACAAAACAAGTCAGTAACATCAGCTGATCCAATATCAATGAACTGTATTTCTGTGAAAGTATTGATGAGTTGAAATTCAGGCTTTATTGAATCTGTGTAGATCCTGTATCAGAATTTTCAGATCAGAAAATCTGAATTTTTTTAATGGGCAAACACTGGGTTATAGAACATCTCAGTTTGTCTTCTAGATATTTTCTTGTTTTTTTCTTATTTTTCACCTGTAGCTATTTTAGCCAGGCCTAACAGAAAAAATATCTTCAAGGTTTCTCCTCTCATACTTCTCTTTTTTAACAAATTTTGGTCATAAGCCATTCTGTCAGAAGATCATTGAAGGAGTTAACTCTGAGATGAAGGAAAATCAATGTGAATCCATCACTACACCTGACGATGGAAATGCAAGCATAGGTGACACAGCCGTGTGACCAAAAAAGGGTCTGAAGGACAAACTGAAAAGTTCTGCTTGAGAGGGGAATGCCCCACACAGACATGAGGAAATAAAGGTGGAGCAGATCCAGGCACTGCACGGAGGAGGAGGAGGAGGAGGAGGAGGAGGAGAAGGAGAAGGAGAAGGAGAAGGAGAAGGAGAAGCAGGAGCAGGAGCAGGAGCAGGAGCAGGAGCAGGGGCAGCAGGAGCAGCAGGGGCAGCAGGAGCAGCAGGGGCAGGAACAGAGACAGAAGGGGCAGGAGCAGGAGCAGTTTGACTCTATGATAGCATTTTTCTGGCCCTTTTCAGCCAGCCAGGGCAGGAGCAGGGTGTTTGCAGGGTGCCTGCAGGAGGCTGCCTGGCCCAAGTTATTTGATTTGTTGTAGTGAGCACTCCAGCCTGGGTTTGGGCGAGTGCCATGCTGGGTCCCAGGTCACATCCTGCCCTGCAGGATACCAGCAGCCTGCTGAAAAGAAGGCTCCTGTCTTCAATTACCTTGCCTCACTCCAAACTCAAGGGAGAGCCATGGCAGAGGGTCAGGATTATCTTTGCAAGACCATTTCCATTAAGGCCAAGTGAGAGGTTTTACCCTTCCTAATCCCTAGACTCTTCTGTTCCAGAAAATAGAACTAATCATGAGTTTTTCTGGTGCTATTAAACAAGCAAATATGTGGCTGAATGATACACTGCCTCTTATTTTATCTCAGTTTAAGACACAATATGTTTCCTAACCCCATGACATCCCTTTGTGTTTTTCATAATTAGAAAAAATGTTGACATTTAGATTCAGCACAGCTTTGGATATCAAAAAATGGCCCATTTAATGAAAAATCTCCAGCTCACTAATTAGTTTCTAAAGTTGGAATCAGGTGTTTATAAGCCATTTAAGCAAAACAAATTAGTGTTCTACAGAGACTGTTGCTGGCCAGGCTATTAACTGAGCAAAAAAAAATACAAACTGGGTTTAAAAAAAATAGTTACTCCTTAAAAACTTTGCAAAACTGAAAAGCAGAAGCTTTATAAATATCAAGTCTTCTGAAAAAAATTGTGTTTGTTTCTATTTAGCGCCATTCCTAAGTCTATTTACTGATATCTTTGAATAAAGACCTCCTAATTATTTTTCATCCAATCTCAAAAGTAATGCTTGCAAGGCAAGCGTGAAAGGAATGGAAGAAGCTGACAAAACAAATTCCTGAAAAGTATTTTAAATAAGCCCATTTATAGTAGACTGCTTGTTTAATTATAAGGACAATCACCCTTGGTGAAAATGGCAGGTGCTAAACAATTTCCAATATTTATCTATCTAAGGCACTGAGCCAGCAGTCAGTGGCACAGATATTTGACTGTAGATAAGCACACCACAGTCTGCTGAAGCTGCAGCACAGCCTGTGTGTTTGCAGAGCTGGGACACAACTAGATATGTCCTGCTGGATTTGCACCAAGTCCCATAAATACAAAAAATGAGCATAAAAAAGGCATAAATAATAATGGATCTGGAAATAGGCAGTTTGCCCCCACCCACCTCCAGTTTGTCTGGTCCTAGTGTCAGTGGATATACAGGACAAATGGGCAGCTGGATCTTTATATCTGTTTAGTAAAACTGGATGTGTTGGGTCTGTAAAGGACAAGCATTCTTTTTGTAAAAAGGAAAGAAGGAGCTCCCAAACTCATTCCTGTTCAGTTCCTGCTAGCACTTCCTAGGCCAAGTGCTCAATTATCTCGTTTCACTCCAGACTCAAGGGAGAGTGACGACATTATAGCGGATATTTTTGCCCCCAACAAGGGGGAGAGAATGATGCATCTGACTCCATCTTACCAGAAGGCTAATCAATTACTTTATTATACCATATTATTCTATACTATATTACATCTATATTACATTGCATCTAAACTGAATCTGCCAAGCACTCAACTGCACTTCAGTGCTCAGAATCTCGTGACTGTCAGCTGACAGTCCCCACACACACACACGCTTGGCCAAGGAAATCACCATCACTTGGGTAAACAATTCCATGTTGCACTCTACTTTTGCACAAACACAAAATTATAAGAATTGTTTTTCCTTTCTCTGAGGTTCAGAGAATGTGAAACGCAGAAATATTCTTGGGAAAAATTGTGCCTTGCTTTTCTCTGTGAAGAGAAATGTGTTGACATGGCATTGGTCCAGGATTGTCTTTCCAAGACCATCTCCATTAAAGCCAAGGGAGAACTTCCCCTTTCTAACCTCTAAACTCTTCAGAAAATAGAATTAATCACAACTACAGCCTGTGTTCTCAGGGAAGAAAATGGAGTTGCTAGATATGTGTGGTGAAAAACATGAAATCAGATTAGTGGCAAAATCTTACTGTGAATTTGTTAGTTACAATAGTATTTAGGGCCATACCATTGTCATCAGCATCAGAGAGCAAGCAGATTTACCAGTGATTTTGAAGCAGTATTATCTGGTCTTGACAAAATTGTCCACTCTTTTAAAATATATTGAAAAATTAATTTCTCACAGTATATACATTATTGAAAATTATATCACCAAATCATCATTGACTGAGCAGCGAATATCTGAATAAACTAAAATATGACTGATTGTTGGTATTTTTTTGTCAGGAAGTGGTAAAATTATATGGCTAGAAAAAATCTTCTTTTGAATTCTCAGATTCAAAATCTTCTTTTGAATTCTCAGATTCCTTCAGGCTTCATCATCCTTGAAACTTTGAGTCAGCTTCCGGAGAGGGTCAGATGCAATTCAGACTGTACCTTGGGAAAAAAAATGTGAAATTTGTATAAGATCATTGCATTTCTGATTGCATTTCTGTTGGTTGTGGTGTTTCTCTTCTTATCTTCTTCTACTGAACTGAAAGAGGTAGGATGAGTCCAGTTTCACTACTTACATTTTGGACTTTTCAGTTGTTCCTTGCCATTGCTGCCAACAGGACTGGGAAATCTTTCTCATCTTTTCAGATTGTCAGTGGTCTAGAGGAGAGGACTTCTACACTGTCACCTTGGAAAAATGAACTTTCAGCTTGTTGACTCAAGCTTATATGATAGTAAAAGAACAGAATTTTCAATTCATTTGCTATGCAAAGACTTGACATCTATAAAAGTAGTTCAAGTCAAGACAAACTGAAAATTCTCTGCTTAAATTTTTAACAAAAAGGGAAAAAAGCATTATACTTAAACTAAAAATCAATATTTCCTTTTCTTTTGAGAGAATGCAAACTTTCCATCTATTTAAAATTATTAGACTTTTACAATGAAAATGCTTCTTAGAAAAAAAAAATCAACTTTAAAATATGTAATTTTCTTCTTAAAGAAACCCAAAGTTGTTGTAAGAAACCGTTCACCTTGCTATTAAATATAAAAATAATGCTATTCTGTGCCAAGCTGTTTAGGTTAGCAAAATTACTTTTCTCAAGGTTAAAAAGAACCTCCCTCACTCTCTTTTGAAAAGCACGGTGACAAAGAACAGCTCTGGAGGGGATTATTCTTGCTGCACTTGCAGGAGATTATCACCAGGGATGGTTCTTCACTCAGTGCCACTTGCGGCAACTGTGTGCAACAAAGGAAAGGTAAATACACTTGCTCAATCTGCTTCCTATTTAGATATCCCTGAAAATGCCTTATTTTCACTTCCATTCACCTCACACACCCAAAGCAGCCATCTCACTCTTTATTTCAGCCAGTTCCCTGATGGACAGGCTTGCTGCTCTCAGGAGCTGCTGCCTCCAACAGGATCAGCTTCCAGACCTTTCCATACACCTCCTCTGCCTTCTCCAGGTTAGAGCTGCTTTTTTTCCTTTCTCCTTTGCTTCTGTGAGCAGTCAGCTTATTTTCTGGTCTGCAAAACTGCATTATTCTTATCAGTATTTTCCTCTGTGAACATCAGCAGGGAAATTATTGCACGCTAGGAACTTAATTATTCATTAGCTTATGGCCAGTTTCTTCATAGAGCTTCTTCTGTTTTGATTTCAGCTGATGCAATAATAACAAGACAACAAAACTGTGCCTAGAACAACTCCCCTACTAAAAAAGGAGGTGGAAACAGAGGCTTGGGTTGGATTTCTGAAGTTTTTCTTCTATTTCATGAAAGCCCTGGGTAGACTTGTATTTAATTTAAGCCAAATAACTTACCTTGCTTTTAAATTGCACCCCCTCTGCAATTTAAAAACCCCTTCCAGAAGGGTTCATCTTTTGTCCACAAGAGGAAATGATTTTTCTCTGGTGGATTTCTGAAGCTTAGAAATATATTCCCAAGACAGACCCAGCAGCATAAATGCAGCGTGAATTTTTTAATGTTCTCACTGTGAACCAGCAAATGAGATGCTGCCAACTATGCTGAGCACTCTGATTTTCTTCAAATCACATGTGAATATGAGCTTTCTCAGCTGTTTTTGTTTGTTTGTTTTTTAACAGGATCACACATGTCTGTAATTCCCAATATGTTCAGTTTTTAGATCTTACAGAGTTTTCACTGGTGATAGTTTATCTGACAGATTGTATCAGTTGTATTTAGAGCTCCTTTTACAGTTCTGTGTTTTTGCAAGTTCCTTGTTGAAAGCATATAAATATAAATATAAATATAAATATAAATATAAATATAAATATAAATATAAATATAAATATAAATATAAATAT
>JAXCLO010000056.1:60740888-60757205 GCA_035583995.1 Arremon aurantiirostris | reverse complement strand
TAAATATAAATATAAATATAAATATAAATATAAATATAAATGTAAATATAAATATAAATATAAATGAATGCAGTTGCAATCTTTTTAGCACTCCCTCTCTTCTATGAAGAAGGCAACGGCTTTGAAGAAGGACTCAGGTCAAATAATGCTAATATCTCTATTAGTTTTCTTTCCAGCTGCAAGATTATGAGAGATTTTCAGCAATTAGATAAAAATACATCTTCTGATATAAAAAAAATATTTTATTCTCTAATAGCCTTCCTTCTCTAATATATGAAAGAGAGAAATATATAAAAGAGAGAATATATAAATATATTATATAATATATATAATAATAGAATAATATATAAAATATATAAAGGGAGAAATATATAAAGGGAGATATATATATATATGTATATATATATATATATATAAATAATATATAAAAGAGAGAAAACAGATATCTGTTGTTTACTGAGTACAGGACTAGAAAAAATTCAGCTGAATTTGCAACAAATAGTAATCAGACTAGGTACTGGGAAAATACCAAAAGTAAAAAAAAGGCCTGCAAGAGGTGAAGTAGAAATGTTGAATCTCTTATAGTTTATTAAACACATTAAGATAAATTTGTCAGCTGTGGCTTAGATATACTTGATGCTTTTTCAGAACAAAGTTTATGGTATTCTGGAGTTCTTTCCAGAAACACAGTGCCTGCATGGATGGTATTCTGTAATAATTTATGCTAACCACTATCATATCTCTGGCTTCTTCTTGTTACATAAAAGAAATCTGGTTTAGTTGCAGTATTAGTCATCCCTAACTGATCATTCAAATTCAGAAAGTGCCATTTCCCGGTTTGAGGCACATCAGTCCTTGGGGGCTTGATTTTAGCCAGTGATCCTCAGGGAGATCTGAGCTTCCAAAGCCTCTGGGGCTGCTCTGGCAGCCCAGCCTGATCAGGACTTCTGGAAGTTGAGGTTTAAGTGTTACATTAAGGGAACACCTTCCATTGGAGACCTATTAAACATCCAGCTGATGAGTAGCTGAAACCATGTGGCACTTGAGATCTGTTTGGACATTTGGCGTGTATTTTCCATAGGTTAATCAAACTTATCTGCATGCTCCAAAAGATATTAGCGTGTATGAAAAGGGAAATTAAAATCTGGACAGACTGCTCAGGTAGATATTAAATTTTATTGTCATCTGTTCAAATGTGTTAAATGACCTGTACTGATTATCCAAGAGCATTGTATTCCTAGGACTATAAAAATATAGAGGTAAATGGGAGAGATAAGTCACTAGTCTTTTTGAACTAGCTGTTTCATAATTCAAAGTATGATTCACTTAGGAGAAATATGTTTCTTAATCATTTCAACTCATCTAATGACCCTCCTTTCTCATGCTGTTAATAGTTCAATTTCCTTTCAAGTAAAAAACAATAGAAGAAATGCATCAAATGTGTCCATAACGCAAGAAAGTCTCAAAACACCAAAGAAATCAAAATGCCTGCTGCCATCTGTGACAATTCTGCCATTTGCAGCAAATTTGGGCATTCAAATCCTTATCTGTCAACAGTATAATGACATGCTGATTAAGGAATAGGGATATTAAAGTTCAACAGATTTACTTAATTGCGATCTGCATGGAGGATCTTCTGCTCCCTCTGATTCCTAAAATCTGGCTTATCAGATGATAAGATTAGTGAAACACTGGTTGTACTTCATCCTTGTACAAAAGTGGATGCCTGTTTGTAATTATAGCATCTCTTTCTTCTCCTTCCTAGTAATTCAGGGATGTGATGTAGGCTGTCTCTGCCAAATTTTTCTTTACTCTACAGGAGAAACCATACCACAGCAAAAAAGCTCTCTGCTGGAACTCAGTCCTGAACCTTATTTCCACCTCTTCTTATAAATGACCCTGATTATGAAGAGATGTATTAGTTAAACTCCCAGCTAAACAATTTCATTTAGAAGAAAGAGAAGAAGGAACTGAAAATAGGATAAGAAAGAGTAGGAAAGGCTCTTGCTGCCCAAACAATTATGGGGAATAGCTACAGAATACTCATCTAAAATCACAGAAATCCCAAGCCTTTAAAAAAAAAAACCCTTCCAATCCCAGGTTTGAGGATCACTAAGCTCTGGTTGTATATTCTGATGTAGATTGTTCAACTGATATTCATGCTGGGGAAATGAATATTTGTGACAGCATATAGGAGTGATCTAAAATGTGACAAGATATTTTGTGAGAAAATCTCAGTTTCCCTCATTAAAATTTGATTTAAATTTCCCTCACTTATTAAAAAAAATTCAGCCAACAACCTTATTTTTTTTTTACACATAACTTTGGTATATCAAAGTATAGAAGCAAGACACAGAAAACACCTGAGCACATGGTCATTTCCTATAAAACTTTGTATTTCCATGTAGTATTCTAAGTTTACCATCATTGTTATTATGAGATGGTCTATATTACTTTCTGACCTCTTGGATTTCCAATGTTTTTGCTTTGGCTGTAGCGTTTTTCTTAAATATGTAAAATCCTGTGGAATTTAAAGCCTGATATCTCAACATCAGTCAATCTTTTAGAAATTATTTTCCTTTTTTTTCTTTTTAAAATTCTTTTCAATCTTCTTTACATACTTTTAATTTTTTTTCTCTATACATGGCATTGGTTAACCTTTAATAAGAGCCTGCTTGCTGTAAAACTGAAATACATGTACCAGCAGCAAATACTGAATGGGATGGGCAAGGGTATGACCTGATTTATGCCTCTGTCTAAGCAAGATATTTTCTTTTCTTGCTGTCTAGGGTAAGAGACAGAAGTGCTGCTGCCAACAGAAGGAATGTTCCCAGAAATGAGCAGTGTGTGTGTGTGTCTGGATCTGCATTACTTACAGCTCTGCCTGCTGCCTGTGAGACTTCTGCTCGTGAAAATTAGAAGCCAGCTGAGCTGAAAGACTGGAAGGAAAAAGATGTTCCAGGCAGTGATTTTGTCATGCTGTTCTTGAAAGTATGTTAGTGGAAGGAAAGCATAATTTCCACATTCCAGTGCCTAGGAGAACTCCTTCTCCATGGCAATTCAGTGTCTGGGTTGGTATCACACCCCTGTGATTAAAAATATTGAAGTTACTGCAACATCTTTTCCCTAATTTATGCCCCCCACACCTATAAACTGTTTTTCTTTTTCTATTATTGTCCTTTGTTGATTTATACATGAGAAGCTCTATTTTTAGACACTTTAGCTGTATGACTGACAAAGATTTTGAAGGTAGCAGTGGCAGATCCATCCAGTGTCAGAATTATCATGTATCTTACAGACTCCTAAACAGAAATAAAATTATCTGATCAGAAGCCAAGGTGAGAACAGTCCTGATGTTCTTCAGAGATTTCAGAAATACTTTAGTGATTTTGTTTTTGATTCAGCCAGCTAAAAGTGGCTGGCTGAGCTGGGAACAGACTGTGGTAAGGAAAAGGATAAACTTTTGGCAGGGATACTACTGCTGCTGGAATTGAACAGAGATATGAGTGACTAAGACTCAGCCACAAGACAGAAATATTTGTGATATTTTCTTCAAAATGTCTTCTCATAAATTTAGTTTAAGAAGAAACCAGCAAATAAGTTGATAAATTACAGAAAATATTTGCCAGTAATTATTTTGGTTTTTTGTTTTTTTATCAACACTGTGACTAAGTTAAATTGAACATCAGAACCAAAACCCTTTCTAAAACTCTTGTTCCTTCTCTCTACTATAAAAACAAATTACCAGGAAATATTTTGTTTTTCTAAAACACCATGTACCTATTTTTCTTTAAAACAAGATTTTGCAATTTAAAGGCCAAAAGAGCCTGCTGGAGGAGAAAGTTTGTGAAATTCATGTTTTATGTGATCAGATCAAAAAAAGCACATGGTCTTTTTGCAGACCCAATTTTGATGTGGGGTGTTGTGTTGTTTTGGGTTTTATTTTAGGTTGCAGTCTAATCCAGAAACTCCAGCTCAGATGTCTGGCAATGATATTCTCTGGTCAATGTGAATTACTCATGGTGCACTGACTGACAGGGAGGAATATGAACAGCAACTAAAGGTACCCATATTACCAGGAATATATTCTCATACTATCAATAATATATTTTAATATTATTAATAATATATTTTCCACTTTTTTTTCCAAGGACTGGCAGAGCCTCAGCTGTCTGTGCACTTGAACAATGTGTGTAGGTGCCAAAAACTATGACAGACTTTCAAAGTTTGAGAGAAGATGTGGTGGGTGTTTAACACTGTTTCATGGATTTATATTTCATGGATTTATATATAACTTATATTTATATTTATTATATATAAATATATAATATATACTTATATATACAATATAGATATTTATATTTTATAAATATATAAATATATAAATATATAAATATATAAATATATATTATATAAATATATACTATAAATAATATATTTATACTATATATTTAATATATAAATATATAATATAAATAATACCTTTATATTATTTTTATATTTGAAGAGCTTTCAAGCCATCAGTATCCTTCTAAAAATAAACTGTGAGCAATGCAGCAATGCCTTCACAGCTGGTGAAGAGATGGGTACCCAAGGCAAGTGAACCCCTTCAGGTACTGACGCATTCCCCTTCTGAACTGGAGGAAGAAAACACATCCTCTGCCCCAAATTTTGACCCATAGGCAAAAAAAATGTGCTTCTTGTATAATCAGAAGTGGCACTTCAAAAAATTGTGGGCAAAGCCTTAGCTCCTGAAAGAAATAGCCAAGATGATCAAATTAATTAAAAGAGTGGAAAAAACCAAAGTCTAATTTGGGCTGAAATTGATGTTGCTTTTGGCAATTGGGATAAATCAGGATGACATGGAAAACACTTGAAATAGAGCAGACAATGCTTCTTCAACTTCAGAATGGTTAAAATCCATTTTAAAAGAGAAAATATGGGTCTTAGCATGATCAGCTCCTGCAGAAATGGATATATATGATGTATAATTGCTGAAGTAAGGGTATTAATGTTTTGTGAAGCTGTCAAAAACCTTGTGGGGAAGTCATACTGTAATTGGTGTGCAAACTGGGTGTGATCTCTTTGACTTCCTAGGGTGCAGGGGACAAACAGGCTTTTTCTGTCTATTCCTTTCCCTGTGCTATTCTCAGTGGTCAGACTTGACCATTTGTTAACTATCAAGATCTTCTTAAATGTGTCACTATCAAATCCATGCAATCCTTTTTTCCCAAACTGAAAACCATGTTTTTATAAGGTAAAGGTAAGTGAACTGGCAGGCAAGGCTGAGGAGGAAACCAAACCAAAATAAGAAGCAGAAATCCAAGGGAAGACAACAGTGTTTTATTGCGCACAATAAAAGGCAGTAGTGAAAACAGGTATTGGTACCACCTACCAGTTGAAATAGAAAATTAGTTTAGAAATAGAGAATTAGTGGAGAAAACTTAATTTTCATACTCATGGCATATGCAGGTCTGTGAATGCGTGGGTGATAGATCTGAGGAAAATATAATTTCTCAGTTCCCAGTGGACAGATGTGATTGAAGGATTGGTAGCTTAAATTTGTCCAAAATGTTTCCAGACCATCTTGATCCTGTCTAGCCCTACTTCAAAGACATTCATGAGTCCAATTTAGTCTTTGCATAGCTTTGAAATAAACTGTATGGAAACACAGTGACATCATATTATATTATTGGCAGCTTTTAAAAAAGTCAGTCATTGAACTGTGTCATTCACAGGCTGTGGGAAATGTGTATGTAAGAGTGTGACACTAGCACAACAGATTTATGGCTGCATTTATTTTACTTTAAAAGTACAATTTCTTTTACCACTTGAAGCATTTTTAATTGCTGCTCTTCAGTCCTACCATATGATGTGCTCTCAGAAATCTTGATCATGAAAACAAGTAAAATTATTCCCCTTCACTTCTTCCCTCAATATTTGGATAGAAAATATTCCTCAGAGTTCCATATCCATACATGATTATTCCTTTGTGACAGACAGGCTGTTAAATATTTAACAACATGCTTATAAAACTGTGATTTAATGATAATGCATTTTCCTTATTTCCAGGAGGACACTTGTCTTGGTTATGGAAGATTAAATAGCAAACCATATGTGCTGGGAATGGGTCATAGCCCTGGAATCTTTCATGTGGCTGATGGGATGTATATCACATCTTAAAGGAGGACTGAGCAGGCATCTTGCACCAATGCAAAGGGTTTAATTGTGCTTGGCTTCCAGAGATGGCTCAATAATATTTTATAAAGGGTGCTTTAGCAAGAAAAGCACTTGGTGGTAGCTTTAATTGGTTTAGAAGTGTAAATATTTGATAGACCATCTGTTGGTGACACTGCAGCAGAAAAAGAGCTGCTCCACTTTGACTCTCTGTGGATTCTTGAAGAGTAGAGACACTCATTTCAGATACTGAGAGCCAGGAAAAGATGAAATTTGAATCTTAATCTGTCATACCTCAAATTCTAACCAGATTTGCAAGGCAAATGTGCAATTACTCAAAATGGGCACAGGGCTTCACAGATTATGTTTTCTTTTGGCTCAAATCTAATGTGGATGACTTCATTGGGAGCTACAGCTGTGAGTATGTTGTTTGGACAAGCCACACTACTAAAACAAGAATATTTGACTAAAAAAAAAGGAAAAAAAAGGAAAATCAGGTGACCTGAAAACATCAGAACTGACAATAAGACTGTCAGCATGTTTAGTTCTATTTTGGACTCACCAGAACAACATCTCTATGGGAAAGCTTTTGTAGAAGTCAAATCTTCAAAACCCATGTGGGAAGGGGCATTACTATTTTCATCTCCATTGCAAAAAATCTGATTTAAAGTGCCTCAAGGAGTCTGGTGACTAACTGCCTTATATTTGAACTCTCCATCCTTGCTTTCCAAACTCAGCAAAATTCCAGGGTATTGCCTTCAGCTCAGCTTCAGTTTAACTTTGCACCCACTTTGTTGGCTTCATTTACTCTTCAATTTCACTCCTTGTGCCCCTTCCTTACCTAAGCAATCACTTTAGCTTAGCTTATCTGTGAATCAGAGACTGTGTAATCTAGTTTTTACTTGTGTTTGCAGTTGAATTTACATGAATCTCAGTGAACTATAACACCCTCTGGGAATGGAAATCTGGAAATTGCAACGAGCCCATGCAATTGTACCACCAATGGTAACCAGTACTAAAGGAACAAAGTAAGATAATTTTAAAAAGCATTGTGTTGGAACTGGAAGGCTAAAATCCACAGTTTGTATATGGCTGATTAAAACAAGTTAATGGCACTCAGCAATAAGCCCTTCTTAGTCCTTCTCCTCCTCTCCACGGTTTAAAATGTTTTTAAAAGCTTATTTGAGGTTGCTTATGAGGCTTATTTATATTGGATACAAATGCAGATGCTATGTCTTGCAGAGGTTTGTGTTTGAGAAGGAGAGAAATGACTTGTAGAAAGTGCTGGAGAAGGCAAATGTGTGCCTTAGCAACACCAGGTAAGAAACCAAGTGGGTTTGCTTCTCACCTTTGTTTCATGTGCTGGCTTACCTCCTAATGGCTGGGTACAGATTCTCCTTCACTTCTGCTTAAATTTCCTCCAGTGATAAGGGAGAATGTGCCAGGCTGGCTGGTATAAAACCTCAATCAACTATTGTCTTGAATATGATTTTTGCAATCCATTCCTTAAAGGATTCCATGTGTTTTAATTTTGGTAGCCAATTTGCATGTTCATGTTCACTTCTCCTTAGTGTAAACACTTCCCCCAGGGATTTCATATCTAGGGATAGTTTAAACCTGCTTAGTTTGTCCTTAGGAAGAGAAAGATCAGCATAAAATGTCCAGAGATTCTAAATATTTGTTTGTCATATTATGAATTCACTGAGTGGGCAGAACTCAGATTTTCCCTCTAGAATTAAAAGAGGAGAGAATATCCCTTTCATGAGAAAAAGGCTTTGAAAGCTCACACACAGACTATTGATGACTGATTTGAAGCAATGAGATGAAACAGCCCCGGCTTCTATCTTCACCTATCCCTCTTTCCTTTCAGCTGCCTAGTTCACAGAATCTGAAAGATGAAACCTGTTTCATCTTTCCCTTTTCCTTTTTATTTTTTCTCTTTTTCTTTTCATTCTTTCTCTTTCTTTCTCTTTCTCTTTCTCTTTCTCTTTCTCTTTCTCTTTCTCTTTCTCTTTCTCTTTCTCTTTTCTCTTTCCTTTATCTCTTTCACCTTTTTTTTGTTCTTTTCTTTCTCTTTTTATTTTCTTTCCTTGTTCAGATAAACAAAACCAGGCTAGCATTAGGAACAATTGTTCTCAAGTGCTCTCCACTGAGAAAGATTCAAGGGTACTGAGTTCACCACCTGACCACTTGTGGATTAAGAGGACTGATACCATTAGTAGAGGTGCACAGACACAGAATGAGAGTGTATTTAGCCTTTGTACATCAGCTAAAAGAACATTTCATTTAACTCTTTGGAAACTGAGAAGGAGGTGAGCCACAGTTTGTGAACTACATCAAAATGATTCCTCATTTTTCTGTCTTACATGGATAATTTAGCAGCTGTTACGATTATGTCTGAGCTAGAATTTTGAAGAGATATTTCCTTTTTTTTTCCTAAAATGTGGATATTTTCCCAGTTGCACCATGAGCTTATACTATTTTTGGTGGTTCATGTTTATGGTTTTTTATTAAAAGAATTAAAAAATGAGAGAAGAGATGTTTCTCACTGCAATTTTGGCTTTTGTGCCTGTGATTTCTGGTCCTAACATGACAGCTGTGTCAATTCCAAACTAACTTATACTGGATGAGAACCTGATGCTTACAGGTGGGTGTTTGCTTTGTTTCCTTTTCTCCTTCTTTGCCCCCAAGCAATGCCAAATTTGAATCTGACTCAATTTGCATTATTGTGACAAGTGCCAAAGATATTGCTAAGCTACCAAAGAGTGTGAAAACAACAGGATTTTTTCTGTTTTTCCAGAGTAGCAGGAGAATTTGTCCTTCAACTGGTTTGACACCAGCTGTGTTTGAGATGGCTGAGCAGCACAGGGAGAGGACACCTTCATGCAGCATTCTCACCCATTTTGGGGCTGTAGAAGCCACAGCCCAGCGTCTCCATGTGTTAAGGCATGAGAGCTGACAAGGAAGTTTTTAATGGAAGAGAAAGGTGGGTAGCAAGGGAGCAGAGGAAACAGGAGTTTGGTTCAGTAATTTCCTAGGACTGAAAGTTATTTATTGCAAATGGCAGTTTGGGTGACCCAAGAAATCAGGATTTGGGACTTAATTTCCTTGCAGGCACCATTTTGTAAAATCCTGTTTCATTTTGTAAAGAAAGTCAACAGGGATTTGTCCCCATGATATTTTCTGAAAAAACCCTTTGCCCAGGATTTTTCTCCTGGGAAGATGAGAAGCCTCTGCTTTTTGCTGCTCTGGAATGTGGTCTGGACATTGTTTATCCAAACATGTGAATTGTTTTTAATTAATGACCAATCACTGTGTTGGACGCTCTGAGTCTATCATGAGCTTTCATTATCATTCTTGTTTAGCCTTCTGATGTATCCTTTCTCTATAGTTTAGTATAGTTTTAGTATATAATTTCTTGATATAATAGGATATAATAGATATAATAGGATATAATAGGATATAATAGATATAATAGGATATAATAGGATATAATATAATATAATATAATATAATATAATATAATATAATATAATATAATATAATATAATATAATAGGATATAATAGGATATAATAGAATATGATATGATATATGATATGATATTATATATGATATGATATGATATGATATTATATTATATTAAACATCATAAAATAATAAATCAGCCTTCTGAGAACATGGAGTCAAATTTTCATCTCTCACCTCATCCTGGGGATGTCAAACACCACAGGGATTGGATTTCTGGCTCTGTTATATTTGAAAATATTTTTGCTTCATAAACAATCAGTTGAGGTGCTTCAATGCTCCTGCTTCTCTGAACCTCACATAATTTTTAAAATTTTCTCTCAGGTGAAGACACCCTGAAACAATGTGGGACTTCCTGGCGTCTCTGGAGGCGTGAGAAGCCGTCCCATGGGATGGAGTCAGACAGTCATAAATAGATGTGGAGTGCTGCAATGTGACAGATCAGGTCAAACACTTTTATTCTGTCACTTTGAATGATGCTGCAGACCCAAAGGTTTCCGTGTGGCTGAGTTTTGAGCACTGAGGTAATTTCCCGTGTGCGTTTTTGGCAATGCTGCATTGGGCATTCCACGGCTCTGAGCACAGGTTGTTACTGATGCCAGTCATGAGAGAAATCTCTGCCTAATTTGAGAGTGCCATGGTTTTTCAGACACATAAGGGGTAATTCTGATTTCATGCTCACACCATGCGCTGAAATCAGCGAGCCTTAGGAATGAGACAAGTGCAGTGGAACTCAAGGACACTGCTTGTGGCTGGCACTTGAATGGAAGAGATGAGCAGAGCTGTACTCTGTGCTGAGCTCCTGCCATAGCAAGGAGGATTCTGATTCCCTTGCCATAAGGATGTGAGATGGTGTGGGACTGCACTGCTGCTCTCATCATCTCACATTAGGGAGTGTGAGGGAGGAGCACAGCAGCTGTGGGAAATACATGGGTGAAGCATCTAAGTACAATCCTCAGCCCAAAATGTATGGGGTACCTTTTGGACCATGTCAGGATCAACAATCTAATGTCCGCAGAAAACTGGTTTTAAATATGTAGGTATATTCTTCAGAAAAGTCATTTCACACGGCTAAAATGTATGGTTCTGAGTGGTCTTAGTAGCTAGTTAGAAACAGTTCAGTTGTTATATTAATTCTATTACTCAGTACCTTAACTACATAGTTAATTCCTTTCTAAGATTGTGGTGCACCTCCAGCTCAAAGCATTTAAGAGAGCAAATGTAGTATTCTAAGTTTACCATCATTGTTATTATGACATGGTCTATATTACTTTCTGGTCTCTTGGCTTCCCAATGTCTTTGCTTTGGCTGTATATTTTTTCTTAAATAAGTAAAATCCTGTGAAATTTAAAACCTGATATCTCAACATCAGTCAAATTCTGACTTTTTTTCTTTTTAAAATTATTTTCTTTTTTTTTCCTTTAAAAATTCTTTTCAATGCTCTTTACATACTTTTATTTTTTTTCTCCATACATGGCATTGGTTAACCTTTAATAAGAGCATGCTTGCTGAAAAATTGAAATACATGTACGAGCAGCAAATACTGAATGGGATAGGCAGGGGTATGACCTGATTTATGCCTCTGTACAAGCAAGATATTTTTTTTTCTTACCTTACCTCAGACATTGACATGACAGGACTGAGAGTGGAAGTACCTAGACACAAGGTATAGAATTGTACTAAGCACAGAGATCAATAAATTCCAAAGGCCTGTGCATACCTGCCTGCTTTGATAACCTTGTAAGATCTGAAGGGGAAAAATGTTTTGCTTATTATTTTTTTATTGACATCCTTATCTATTTTATTTTGAAGAAGAGTCTCGTCAGAACAGCTGTGTAACTTCTGCCTGGTTTGCAGCCTGTCATTCTTTAGGCACACAGGGCAGGCAGTGTTGCAGGATGGCTCTTGGTCAAGCAGGCTGAGGACCAGAGTCAAATAATCTTAAACTCACTGAAGTTCCTCTCTATGTTCCCCTGCCAGCAAAGATTTTGTGAAGGTGTGTCTCTGGCTTTGTGCACAAATGTGGGTCAAGTGTTCACAGAAACACAGATCTCTGGTTTAAAGCTGGATCTCATGACTTATTACCCAATTCTGCTCAGCATCATCCCAAAAACTCAAGTGGATTAGCCAGCTATTGACTTTTTCATGCAATCCATAGAAATCATAGTAAAATTAAAACTTATGCAATTCTGATGGCTCATAAGTCGTCCATAAAATGTCAGTTAGTTGTAGGTGACCATAAACTGCTTTTAACAATTATTTTCATTTTAATTTGCGTCATTTGCACCATTTTCCGTGAGTAATCAGACTGCTCCTATCAGCCTTAAACAAGATCAGTGTTCTCAGATTTTGACAAGTCAATCTCTACTTTAAAAACCCTCAGAAGTTTTTCTTTTGTTTGTCCTTTTCTGACAAAAAGAGATTTTAATTCCCCATGGTGGACGCTAGAATTTCTCAGAGCTTTTGATTTCAGTCTTCTAACTTCAAGGCAAAAATAAGCCAAAATAGCAGAAAAAATTCTTACCCACAGTTTGTAGACCCCAAAAGTCTGTGTGAGTGAGCAGGTATACAGCTTGCTCCAATTTCCAGTGACTCTCTTGGATACATAGCTTCACTCTGAATATTGGATAATTTTTGACATTAGAGGATATTTTCCCTTTTCTAATTGCAAGGGGTATAAATAATGTTTACAGTTTGTTGTCATTCAAAAATAGGTAAAAAGTTTAGAAAACTTGAGGTCATAGAATCAGTACAGATCACTGAGTCCAACCTAACAACTCCAACCTCACCCCAAACCCTGTCCCTAAGTGTCACATCTACAGACCTTTTAAATAACTCTGGGGTTATTTAATGAGCCCAACCACTGCTCTGGGCAGGCTGTTTTAGGGCTCAACAGCTCTGTCGGCAAAATATTCCCCAAAAACTCCATCCAAACTTCCCCTGGTGCAACACAAGGCCATTTCTTTCTGTGCCACCACTCATGATTCAGGAAAAGAGACTGATGATAAACATAAGGTGTTTTTTTTCCTTTATTTTGTCTCAATCAGTTTGAATGAATGTTAAAGCCATCTAAACTCTGGCTATTCTTGAAGGTCCTCCACAGGAATGTTCCTTCAAAGAAGCATTTCCACTGCAGCCACAGAAAAAGTGGGTTTAATTTCTGAAGTTCTGTCTGCTTACTCCTCTAGGAAATGACATTTTTTTTTTTGGTATGGTGAGGTTTTCTCACTGATTTTCCATAGTTTGTTTTTTTTTTTTTAATTTTCATAAGTTAATAATTCTCCTTTTTTCCCTCTTTTAAATAAACATTTAAACAGTTTATTAGAAGAATACAGTCATGCCCTCATACCTCTTAAGAATTTGCCTTCTTCTCAGAATAAAGCCTTTGACTTCGGAGAGCTGTGTTTAAAAGTAAAATAGATGGGAGTTTCTTGTTTATTTTCTAGGATTTATACAGTCAAGTGCAGGGTATGATATATTTGTAAAGGTTTTTTTCCACATTTGTTGAGGATAAAAATATGGAGGAATAAATAAAAAATCCCAACATCTAAAAGCCAAAGTACTTTCTCCAGATAACACCTGAGTAATATTTTCTTTCTGCTTTGAATGGAAAGATGACAAATTTAAAACAGAGTAACATTGGTAATCTGGACCAAATGTTTGAACACACTTGAAAAAGCCCAGCAAAATTATTTTATGATGCCTTTATGTCTGTATTTTTGAGTCATTTCGTGTATCTGCAGGCATCACAGGAGCCCTAGGACCCTTTAGTTTCTTTTTCCAGTGTTACTGTGCTCTGTCACCAGCATTAACAGCATCAAGCTGCCAGCGAGCAGAGTCGCTTTAGAAATAACGAAATGTCACTCCCATTACAGAACAATGTGGCATTTAATGATTTAATGGGACTATGCAAAGTTTATTTGCATTATTATTCCACTGCAATGATTTTTCCTGGCAGTCAAAGCTGCCAAAAATATCACTGAATGTTAATTTAGATGAACTTTAAAGGCAGCCACATAGGGAGTGACCTGGAATCAAAGCTCTTGGTCCAAGCCTTCAAATGAGGCTGCCCTGGAGGGTGTAATTAGAATCTTCCTTTCACCTCCCAGGCTTCAGATCTGAGGAGAGGACATGGCAAAAAACACCCCCCACAATAAGCAGGAGATGTGTCATTCTCAGAAGCAAAAATCAGAGTAACATAATTAGCTGGCAGAAGCAGAAATACCCCTGGATTTAGCTGTCATTAACACAGTTAATTAAATATCAGAAAATATTACATGAAAGTATTCTGGGGGGGGAAAAAGAGAATATTCTATTTCACATTGGTGGAAATTTTAGCAAACTTTCATCTCTCTGTATTGATCTTTATCAAACATTAATAATTCTAACTGTGTTGGTCCTTTAGTTATTTGAGTGAAAGTTGTCAGGTGCATCAATTAATTAATTAATACTGAGCTTCAGAGCTGGGATGTTTTCCCACCTAAAAAATACAAAGATTTTTATTGGCATATATATGATGATTGTACCAGAAAGGAAGGAACCAGTGACTTCTGAAGTCCTTGGTTTTGCCTGGCTCTCCAAATAAACATAAACTCCACAAGAGGAGTTTAAACCAGGGGTCTTTTTTCAGTTTGCACAGTGCCATGTGAAGACTTAAACAGTTGGATTTGTTCAGTTGTTTTGGTTTTTTCTTAGGTACCAGTTTGTTGAATGAAGAATGAGAATTCAAATAAACATCAAAAAAAGAATGGGTTAGCTTGGGAGAAAAAGTGATATATTTTTGGATGTGGAGGTTATTTTCCCTGTAATTTTATAAGCACTTTGATGGTTTTTGCGAGATAGAAATATTTTAAAATTTAGCGAATGAAATTCAAATACTGATTAAATTAAAAAAAAAAACAACAAAAATGCAGCAAAACAAAGCAAAACAAAAAAAAAACCACCAACAAAACTGCCTTGAAAGAAAGACAATAAAGTGTTGGAGGAAAAATGTGTGAAAAGAGAAGGAAAGAACATTTTCTTTTGATTTTGCTTGGAAGAGAATAAATACCCTGTTCCACTCTGTCAATAAATACAAACCAATAAGCTGCTATAATTCTGCTCCAGTTCCATTGTGATAACACTATTTTGTGTTATCTGTAACACAGGTAGCACAAAAGAATATTTAAATCATGTGTGATGATGCCAATGAACCACAATCTAACAGACATTCACGTCTGAGGAGCTGCCTTCTCCTCTTAATACAATATATAACTAGAAAACACAAAACCAGATTTACTGAAGGTTTCTTTTATTTCTTAAAATTAGGAACCAATTAGTACCAGCTTTAGCTAAAAACAAACAAACAAACAAACAAACAAAACTCAAACAAACCCAACTACCCAAACCAACAAGCCAAGCAAAACAAGACAGGGTTTTATATCTCCCTGACAGAAACTAAAGGAGTATGAAGAACATGAATCTGAAAATGGCACGGCAACATTATTATAGAAAGAGCCAAAAAAGAGAAGCATGAAGTTGTGCATAGAAGTGAAAATAAGAAGTACCCACTGCAGACAGATGTCAATTTTTTTTAAAGCAACCTTTCAATACCTTGGTTGGAAGGCTAATTAACTCCACAGCAGGATCCAGACTGAAATCAGCTCTTCACTCACTGTTTTCTTTAGGATCACAGTTTTCTCAGGGCCTGTGCAAAACAGCCCATGCAACTGCATTCAGCTACCCTGTGCTTATGCACAATGATGGTGTCTTTAATTATTTGCTGGAATGGTATTGCTCTGACTGGAAGCCTGGTGGACAAGTGGCTTTTGGACAGGGATGGAAAGAAATTCTTGGCAGCAGAGCCTCTGCCATGCTGGCTGCAATAGGGAAAACAGCAAATGCAGCAGGGAGCTTCAGGAAAAGCTGATTTTGTGAATGGGGAGTTGGATTTTTTTTCCTTCTCCCTGATCATGTGGCAGCAGCAACTGCCCTCAGACAATCTGTCCCTAGGTGACTGTAGTTTTCCTCTGCGTCTTCATAGGTGGCCACCTGAATGTGTTTCTTCTCCCAAGAGATTTTTTTGGCTCAACCTGCAAAATCAGTGTGCATTTCTGTGATCTAACTACTGAGTTTAGAAATATATCGTGTAAAGAGCCATGAGTTACATCTGGGCAGCAACCAGGTACTCATACCTTGATGTGTGCCTGGGGTATCTACAGTCATATTGTGAGAAATTAGTGGTTTTTCTCACAGGGCTGATATCAGAATTTTCAACTGAAAATGGTACTGTGAATATTTTTTTTAAATGCACTTTACTGTGCTGAGGGTTTAAAATAGATTACTACTTTTCCATGATAACTAGCATTACAATAGGCATCAAAGACTGATTCTTAACTTTTGTGTTACTAAGTCTGATGCAATCAAGAGTGGTAAATAAATTTGTGTTGACATCAATAGTGCTCAGACCCCTTCCCAATGTGTGATGTTGCACACATATAATATATGTGTGTAATATATAAAATATATATATTATATATATAATATATAAAATATATTATATATAATATATATTATATACAATATTACACATAATATATATTATGTATAATATATATAAAATACTATATATATA
>JAXCLO010000056.1:60717878-60729115 GCA_035583995.1 Arremon aurantiirostris | reverse complement strand
TGAGAAGCCTCAGAGAAAAATGAAAACAAGAATTATCTGATTGCTTCTCCTGTGTTTTGCTCCTTTGGAATGTGGTTCGGACATTGTTTACCAACAGGTCATTGTTCGATTGGTTTCATGTGAATTGTTTTAACTTAATGACCAATCCCAGCCAGCTGTGTTGAGGCTCTGGCAACAGTCACAAGTTTTTTGTGTTGTTAAACACGTATCTTAAACCTTCTGTAAGTATCCTTTCTCTATTCTTTAGTATAGTTTAGTGTAACGTAACGTAACGTAACGTAACATAACATAACGTAATATAATATAACATGCCTTCTGAGAACATGGAGTCAGATTCCTCTTTCCTCCCCACTACAGGAGACCCGGAAAATACCACACAACACCTTCATTCAAATCAAAAGGTTACAATCTAATGCATGAAATAGATTCTTGCCACAAGGAACAAGACATCAAATTGGGATGGGAAGTCTTGTGGTAACATCAAAATTAGCACTTCCTCCCTTGTTAGCACAGTGAGGTGTTTGACTTTCAATGACAACTAAGCATAACTGGTTAAAAATGTCCTGAGTTTTCACACCCATGAAAACAGGTTAAGGAGAGGCAGAATGTGTCAGTCTTATAAAAATTTAGTCAGGTGTTTCACAGAATATACTATCTGATTTTGCATTGTCAGACTACTTATCAGGCATGCAAGGAAATCAACAGGAAGAGAGCAGAAGGGTAAGTTGATGTAAAAACAAGGGTAAAGTACCAGTCTTCTGTGGCAGGATTTCTAGCAGATTTAGAGTTGTGGTACTGCCAAACCAGTGCAGAAAATGGATTTCCACTCAAGATACAAGAAATATTTCTATCTTACTGAAAATCTGACCACTAAATAATAATTTTCTAGATTTATTTTTTTAATGGAAGATGTTAATACTGAAACTGTGACCAACACGCTGCATGTTTGTCTGGTTTAGTGGAATCACTGATTCTGAAATTCAGTTTTCTTCTGTCTCTATTGTATCTGGCCAGTTTGAAATGAAAACTGACCCTCTTGCTGGGCTCAGAGGTATGTAATTCCTGGGAAAGGTCTTTGTGTTTGTCTTTCCTTATTCTAACAATTGATGTGCAATGCAAGGTGGTGTTAGCAATGGTTTTTGTTTCCCAAAAGATATGATCTAAGGAAGGTTTGCAGTAACTCTTTTAACTGTTTATAAATTGGTTGTAGGAATTGAATTTGTTTTTAAATTTTATTTTTGCATACTTCTTAATAATGAAGATATTTTTAATATGTGAGACCAAGGTGTACAGTGGTCCTGATCTATTTTATTTGAATGACTGAAATTCTTGGGCAGATAACAATTTGCTCTCTTAAATGCTTTGAACTGGAGGTGCACCCCAATCTTACAAAGGAATTAACTGCAGGAATTGTAGCATCTTCTGGGGGGCAAAACATTCAGATTCGAGAAACAATTTTAATGGTGATTAACTGCCTGCTGATGCCAGTTAAAGGTTACAAGGCAAACTCTTTCAGCAGCCATAAAGCAGCATTCACATTGCTTGACTTTATCCGCCCGAGTTAGGTACCTGAATGAGGAGTCTGATTTCCACCAGATGCCCTTGAGCAAGGTGAGTGAAAGCAATTTAGAAGCCCCTGGAGGGTAATTCAGAGGGCATGAAGTTGAGGCATTCCACATTAGGTGGAATTAAGGAGAGTGGATGTTTAAGAGACAGCCTTGTGCCTTGGTGGGGAGTAGCCTGAAGCACAGTAACTCTTGCTTTCCCTACAATGAACCTAGCCAGATTTGTGGAGCCCTCTGCCCTTTATTACAGATTATTTGTGCCAGGCCTAATTAAATGCCTTGGAGGAGATAAAGAAATAAGGCAGAAAATTTCAAGTTCAGTAAAGAAAGTAAAAATTTAGTTTAATTAGATAAAAACATGGGGGGGGGGGCGGGGGGGGGGGAAAGGCAACCTAAAAAAGTGCTTCAGGGGTATCCAGTCAAAACTCAGCGTTATTCTCAAAGTGCAAGCTTTTAATATTGCATGAATTATAAATTATGGAATGTAACATTCAGAAGATTTCCAGACATTTCCCTGCTGGTGTATAATCTTCTATCACTCATTTTCACCTTGTGCTTATACTTATATCATCCTCTGCAGCACAGAATTTACTTCAGCCCATGACAGTGCCTTCAGTGCTGTTTTTAAACTCAAGATTCAGCATTGTTGTAATCAAAATGTAACAGAAAAAAAATGTGGTGTAAGTAAGTGAGAAATATTTTAGCTGTAGATGATATCAACACAGATTTAACATTTCCCTCATTTTACAACAAATCAATATATTAAGCACTATGTATTAAAAAAGTCTAAACTTTCATGGTGATCAGCCAATTTTCACCACTTGCAAAATAACTTGACTAACTGAGTGAAAGATTGGCATGTCAAACTTCTCAATTTTCTGGTTTAGATGAGAGCTGGTTTTAACTGAAATGGGTTCTTTAGTACTGTGTCAGTTTATATCATTGAGGGATGTCCTTATGCTTCTTTTGGGTCTTCTCCTTCAGTTTCTTTTACTCCAACAGAGTTTTCACCATAATTTTTTATCCTTACAAGATCAGCAAACCTTTGTTTGCTCACCTAATGTAAATTCAATTGCTCTTTTGATCTGTCCTACTAGTCTATGGCAGAAATGTGCAGTGATGACTTTAGGTCTGAAATTTCCTGTCTGCCTTGGGCAACAAATACACCAAAAACTCTGAAACCACTTAGATCAAACAATCCAAACAATCTTTTAATAGCCACCTATTCACTTACAGAGAATTGAGCTCCATTTTCTTCTCTTCCTCTCTCCATCTATTTCAAAGGACAACAAAGTGGTAGTGTGGGCTATTATTTTCCGGGTTTGCCTTCCTTTAATGCATCCTATTTTTATTGAACCTTCTGAAAGCTGGGTATCATCTAGCCAGGGCCACTAGCTTGTTTTGTGGAAAACCATATGGTCTGATGACTAAGGGGAATTCATTAGAGGGACAGAGACAACTTAAAAATTACAATCTTATGACTCCAAACCTCAGTTCAACTATTTTATGATTATTCTTGTACTGGTTTAGTAAATGTGATGCTGAAAGCAGGGAGAGGATATGTGAATTCAGCCTCTGTTCACCCTCAGCACCCCCAATTCCAAGCCAGTTCCTTGCCCTCCTCTTTGGGGAGGTACCTCTGGCAGGTACCATCAGTATGTGCACAATGGTTTGAGCTTCAGCTGGAAGCTCCCTTGTGTTGTACAGCTGCTCCTTTACCTATAATGCTCTCATGCAACTTTCTTCTTGCTAATTGCTTCACAGAACAGCTCACAGACAAAAGACATTTGAGGGGAAAGCCTTCTAAATGCATGAGCTCTCTTAGTTGTGTTACCATGTGTGTTTGAGGCACCAAACCTTTCAGCATTTTGACTGGGGTGAGAGGTGCTGGAAGGTCCCTCATTGTTCCAGCTGTGCCTAGAATGTTTTCAAGAGACAAGCACCACTGTGCTACAAACAAAAATTTACATCTGTAGCCATATTTCAAAACAGGTGTTATTTGTTCTCTTTATTAGATCTGCTTGTATTCTTTTACAAATTCCTGAAGAGAAAATATATTTGTCTGAGGAGGGATAGAAGTCTCTTAACAATACAAATGTAATCAAGCAAAATTGACTCACTGACTGACAGAGTAATAATATTCTGGAGATTTTGTATGATCAATCATGTTCTAGCTCTTGTAACAGAACTTGAGTGAGGAGAAAAGAACAGTTTTTGTACTTGTAGGCTTTTAGTCTTCATCTGCCACAGATGAAGTACACTCTTCTTGCTCTATTTAAGATAAGGTTAACTCCTTATCCATTTGATCACCTGTAGGATTTCACACTTTTGTGTCAGTTAGATGAGGAACAGAAGTGGCCAGTCTGGTATACTGGTGTTGTCTGGCCTGAAACACTTCTGTTTTTTGACATGTGATAGTAGCACACTCTGAGTTACTGTGTCTAGATATGACAAGACAAGCAGATTGCTGGAGGGTGGATTTTGGGAAAAAAATTCACTCTGCTAAAGGCATTCTGCAGCCTGTACAGAGCAAGTTGAAGTTCTCTGTCATTTATCTACTTCTGGCATCCACACCCTGCACAGCCCATTGTTTAGCTCATGGGTTTATAAAGAGTGAAACAGACCATTAACTTGGCAAAACATGACCTACGGCAGGGTGAATTGCTTGGGAGTGTCCCTACAGCTGTTTGTGCTGCATAACAGTGATGTTTCTTCCTTCAGTTCAGCACTCTGACAGACATCAGTGAGTTTTACAATTGTTCAGCTGTCCACAGCTCCCTGGTGGTGCCCATAAGGATCAGCATCCCCTTGTGCAGAGCTGCTTTGGTTTCAGACACTGCCTTTTACACAGACACTGCCCACAGCTGCCTTCCAGCATCTGTTATGCTGCAATTCCTTCAGAAAGAGTAGAAATCACAGTGTTTGATTTCTGGAGCTACAGTTGAGACTCTACCTGATAAGATTTCATGTATAACACCAAGGAATGTTTCCTGAAGCTTTCTGAGCATCCCAGCTTTAGACAGCTCTATTTTGTTAATCAAGACCCTGTATTGTGTTTATATCTTACTGATTTGTATGAAAAAAGTTTAAAGTCAGTTTTCCATGACAATAATCAAGAAATTTTTAGGGTCTCTCAAATTGCTTTTGAGTTTTGTTCAGCTATCAGAGGAACGTTTACTCCCCTGCTTTTATGTCTGTTTTGGTCAGACCACACAGAGACATTCAGAGGAAAACAGAAGTATTTTGTTGGATTAGTCACACAGTTACTTCTAAAAGAGAAAGCTAAGAGTCATTCCTTGTTTGTGCAGCACCATTACATGTGAAAGAAACATGCTTTGTTAAAGAGCAGGTCAAAGACAAGGTCACTTCTAATTTCATATCCTTCTTTTGGGAAAGTTCTGTTGGTGAGTGGAAAGGTGGAGCATAAAGTTTTCTGCATCAGAAAGTAGTATTGTTTGATCCAGTCCAGTAAGTTTTGAACTTGGAAATTATAAATTTTTTTTGTTTTACTGAACTACAGTGAAATTAGAATTGTAATGCCTTTGAAATTCCTTTGAAGAGTGAGTAAATGTAAAATGCAAGATTCATAGTAATTATTAATGAGTGTAATTAAATAATAATGCGTAAAGAATAATGAAGCAGAAAATAAATATTACTGCTTCTTTCTCCTTTTTCCTTGCATTTGTTTGTTTTGTTTACTTTTTTTTAACTTGTCCTTTGTTCAGGAAAAAAGGGAAAGAAAGGAAGAATGAACAGCATGTGATAAACTGGGCTATCTGATCTGCACTGTCATCTCTCCTCCACTTTACAGGGAGGAAATGATCCAAAAGATGTCAAATCACCTGAATTTTTTCACAACTCTCAGTGATCTTGAGATAAGGGCCCAAGGTTATGCAAAGTGCCTCCCCTCTTGCCATAAGGATTTTATATAGTAGGTCGAAATCCCTTTGAAATTACAATCAATCCTCCCATTTAATTATGGGGGAAAATTACCTGAAGACCTGAAAAGAGTATGGTATGTGCAATAAGAAAATATCATTTATGTGTGCTGCTCTGACACTCCTATAGCCAACTCTTTTTCTCTGGAGTAGCATTCGTGTAACATCTTTAACCACCACTTTTTGCCTTGTCTTTAAGAACACATTTCTATCATTTCTGCCTAACTCATTTCACTTGTCACCAATGCAAAGAGAGTACAATTGATAAAGAGCAGAGAGATAATAACAGGCTTTCCAGACTGTCCTCAGGGGGTCTGGTATGACTGCTCTCAAACATCTGGGTGAGCAATTAAACAGGAAGCTGCCTAAAACTGAGCAAGGGTACGTCCTTGGCTCTTGTTCTACTTTAACACTGAGAAAATGAGGTAATTGGAAGTGCCAAGGAGCAGTGTGTGGGGAAGGGTGTATCAAAAGTGACCTCCCTTAGGCTCTCTCTCAAGGACCCATCTGTATAAAAAAGGGAGATCCAGGACCAGGGAACACCCAGGAGATGGGGATAAATCCATCACTTCATGGAGGGTGAGATAGCCCTTGAAGCCAAGGGCTGCATGGGGACAGGTCAAGGTGAGACTGCAGTTATGGATTTTTGGTACCCTCAGGGCCCTGATGGAGGGCTCTGAAAGCCTCTCCGCACAAAATTGCAATGGAGAGAGTAAAGTGGGTGTAGTTGTGACCTACAGGATGTTGCCACACATCCTCACAAGGAATCCCTATTTCATCTTGGAGTAGGACTTTAGTAGGACTTTGATGTCCATAGCAATTTCAGGGGAAATTGATTTGTTTACCATCTGTGCTGGATTGCCAAGCAAATTGTATTCTATTTACCATCTGTATGACAGTTGTTTTCTGTTAAGTGGGCAGTTTTCCTTATCTATTCCACAACCAATCCTCCCTCCAGGGAGACATCTGCTGATAACAGGCTACTGAATGTCACTGCATGACTGATAAGAATTACAGCATCCCGCTGTGAGATGTGAGCCCAGAGGGAGGAGCCCAGCATTCCTACCTGGATATAATCTGGAGATTCTGGAACACCAGCACAGGCTCTCCACTGGATTTCCCAGAGGAACAGCAGTTGCCTCTTCTTCCACTGGATTTCAGAGGAAGACTACACCCTTCTACAGGATCCCAGCTTCAACAGAACCACACCTGACACTCCAGGAGGCTGCAGCCGCAATTCCAATTGGACTGTTACCAACACCCTGACCCACAGGGTGTCAGGTTGTGTTCTGACTCTGTCAGAGTTGTTTAAGTTTACTGCATTGTTTATTTTATCTTTTTATTTTCTTCCCTCTTAAAGAACTGTTATTCCAGCTCCCATATTTTTGCCTGAGAGCCCCTTAATTTCTGATTTATAACAATTTGGAGGGAGGGGGTTTACATTTTCCATTTCAGAGGAGGCTCCTGCCTTCCTTAGCAGACACCTGTCTTTCCAAACCAAGACACCATCAAAATAGCACTTAGTCATGGTGACCTCCCCTCCACCCCCAAAACCATGCCAACCACTGATTAGAAGAAAATCAGGTGTACACAGACATTCAAAAATCTGGGACGTTGAAGGACTCAAGGCACATTGCTAGTGTTCAGGAGCACATAATCATGGAATGATTATATGTAGGTGCTTTTATTGAAGAGCTCTGGGTGTCAGGGGTACAGACCCAAATCTGACTCTGCCATGGGTTCGGGTTGAACACATTTTTATACACTTATCTACATATTAATCATTAAACTTATATTGTATACATTGATCTCATCCAAGCATGGACTCTTGTAATCTCCATCAAACCCCTCAAACATTGTTTCTCATGATTCCTGTTACGATTAAACAATAATCATATCTAATTACCAAACAATCATTACATTTAACAATCATATAATTTATCATATAACAATCATATAATTTATCATAGTCATTAAGTGATTATACAGGTGCAGTTTTGCATGATCCAGTAAAGCCCAACATTTTCCCAGGGCCTACCCTAACATTATTCCAGGGCCTACCAGGCCCAACTTTTCTTTCTAACTCCCCTGAATATCCCATGATTTTAGAAACAATTTATCCCTATACTATCAACGTGGAGAGAAAGGTGAGGGTGGGCAGAGGAATCTGGGCCAGCAGGACAGCAAAAAACAAAACAGACGGGAGCCTTTGCTGAGAGGGATAAAAGTGAATTGATGAGAACAGGACAGGGTGGCATGGAGCATCAGTGACCTACTGTGTGTGGAGCTGGGCTGGGTGATTTGTGCTGTGAATCAAAGACCATTCCTTGCCTGGATATTCCTTGATATGACCACATAGGGCCAGCATCACCATCTGGTGTGTGCTGCCCCAGGAAGGACAGACACTGCTCCTTCATGGCCATGTGAGCTCTGCCATCCTGGATGCAGCTATCCAAGGCATTGGCTGCTGCCAGGGACTGGCAGAAATGGTGATAAAATCATGCAGCTGTGATGGTTTTTCCTCATGTGAATGCTGTGTGCAGGAGCAAGAGAAAACCAGTTGTCCTCAGTGTTTTGCATCCTTGCTGGTCTTGAGTAGAATGTTTGACCATGTCCATTAACTGGATGTGACCTATATCCTGAGAGATGAAGGAATCCAATGTAGATTATGGCCTTCAGGGGTAGGAATAACAATGATTCTTTGCAGAGTTATTATGAAAAAATTTTTAAACCAAAACTAAGAAGCCAAACAAAAAACCACCAAAAAAGCCCCACCAAAACAAATAACCAAAGCAAAATGAGTCCAGGAAATGAGCAGAGAGGTGCACAGGACACCTGAGGCTATGACAGACACACACCTAATTATGACTTCACTTAATCCCCAGGGGTAGCAAATCCCAGGCACCTGTCTATATGTCTGATAGATGGGAATTAACTTCCCAGCAGGACAACCTGGCATTTTCCTTTGAATAAAAGGAAGCAGGTTCAGGAGGGAGGAGTAGCTCTGTGCATCATCCCCTGAAAGGGCAGAGATGAAAGCTGTGGTTAAAATGCTGCTTCCTAGACCAGGTATGGAAAAACAAGAGGTAGTAGTCAAATCATCATGGAAAAGGACGATTTTATGGATCTCCAAGTTTGGTTTATGTCATGCATTTCATAGAGCATAGCATTTAAGAGGATCTTTTTAGATTCTTTTTGGTAAAAAGAGCTTCACCCTAGTAGAACCAGCTGATATTTTCACATTAAATGTATATGTATGCATATACTAGTACGTATATTTTCACACATAATCTGAAATGGCAAAGGTTGCCCAGGGACATTAATAGGGACTGTCACTAATTTACTGGAGTGAAGACAGGCTTGTGAAGGGGCCAATTCAATTTTAAAAAAGTTCTTTCTTTTGGAAAAAGAAAAATTAACCTAAAATTGTTTTGGATTTTTAAAAATGTTTTCTACACAGAAATAACTATTACTAGCAATTTTCTTTCATTCAAATCTATTCTAAAACAGACAATAACTTTAAAGGACACTGAGATCCAGAACAACACACTTTCCCCGTCCTCAAATTATGTTTTCCAACCTGTCTATCAACAAAAAAATTGAACTGTTTCTAATTTCCCTACCTCAAGGAAATCATTCAGGATTGACAGCAACAAAACACATTAACTATTGTTAGAACTTAAATCTAGTGGAGTTTAATGACATTTTTATCCTACCTCCCTAACTGTTGTTGGATTTTACATGCATTTTAAAGACAGAAAATTCAGTACAATTTGTATCAATTGTAAAGTAAATGGTACACATCAGGGAAAAAAGAATGTCACAAATACTTCTAAGAAGTAAAGTATTAAAACAAAAATATTTTTAAATTATTCATTTGTTTACAGGATCTTGATTTAGTCAAATGATTGTCCTCTTTTAAGGATTTACCAAGCTAATTCCCTTAGAGTTATTAATCTCTCCTGTGTTTAAAGACCATTCATTCCTCAGCTGTTTAAGGTATGATTCCTCACGAAATTTCCTAATTAACTCCTGCACACACTATTACTTTTCATTTATCATACTTGAAGCTAATTAACTTGCGTGTTTGTTAAGGGCCTTAGAAAAAGTAACTATATGAAAGAATTGGGGGTTTTTATCAGTTAATTGGATGAGACAAAGTGATAATGCATGTTCTGCTTCCTGTTTTTATTTTGATTACCTCATGGTGAATAGCAGTATTGAATAACTGAGTGTAAAACAGAAATAACAACTTGGCCTTCAAGCAGCAACAACTTATTATTTTAGTAATACCTCCTAGGACTATGCAGATAAGAAAAAAAAAGAGAAAGGAAAAAATGTTGGGTCAATCTACAACAGATTCTTCTAATTAAAATGTTTTGATTTACTGAATAAAGGTTTTAATGGGTTTTGGGGTTTTTTTACATGAAAATGGTTGTTTCAAGGAGAAAATTCTATTGTTCATACATTGGCCAAATTTGTCCAAAGCAAAAAAAAAAAATTCCAGTATTGAAAATTAATATTTGAATTAACATTGCAATGCAATACTTTGATAGTTATTAACAAAAGAAAAGGACTCTTCCTTTTCTGTCACCTTTTATTAAAATTCAGAAGACTTATTTTATTTTTACACACACACACATATTTATTTATTTATTTATTTCCAATTCCTTTGAATGTTTTGTTGGTAAGTTCAACTCTTAAAATTCACTTTATTTTTTATTTTCACTATCAGAATAAAATTTTTTTTCTTAACATTTGCCCTCATTTGATTTAATAATGAACCCAAGGTTTTGCACAAAACAACCAGCTTTTGTTGTTGTAAAATTTGTTTTTGTCTGTCCTAGGTACAGAGAAAAGGTTAAATACACAAATTATAAAATGTCCACAAGCAGAATAAAAAGAGAAAAAACAAAAAATGCATTGTCTTCTTAATCTTCTGTGTAGAAATCACTTCTAGGAACTTTGGATATTTGAGTCACAGTTGTAACACCTGACCCTGAGTGGCAGCAATCAGCAGCAGCAGATGTATCCTGCTGCTCTGCAAGGACAATTCTTATCTTCCTCCAAAAGCTCAGGGAAAAAACTTCTGCTGAGAAAAACTCTTCCCAAGTTTTATTTAAAATACCATGCCTAACCAGTGTTTTCATTTTTTATCTGAATTTTTAGGTCAGACTTACTGACAGAAAAGAGACTCTCCCCGGTTTCCTTCTGTTTCAGCTGCAGCTCAGCGTGTCTGGTGCCTGCTGTTTGGGAGCAGTTTCAGGTGCATGCAGCACCAGCCAGGAACCCTGTCAATCCTCCAGGCTGATTTCTAGAGCAGGGAAATCTGGAGGCTGTACCCCAGCCTTCTCTGCATGCAGAAAAAGGCCAGAGCAGCACACAGAGCCTTTCAAACCCCATCATTTATCCAGGGCTGTGTCTCTGCACAGATAAGCTCCCAGAGGTGCCTGTCCAGGGGTTGTGCCAGGGTAGGAGGTGTGCTGTGGGGCACAGCCTGAGCTCAGGATGCTGACACCTTTTCAAAAGCTCTGTGGTGAGTTCATGGATGCAGCAGTAATGTCAGATGGGCCTGAGGAGCTGGACAAAGAGGAAAAAACAGACATGGAAACTCTAGCTACCATGCAACCCAGAAGTGGCAGAAAATCACTTCTCCACTGTTGGGGAAGATGAAACAGGAAAGCCTTATAAATATGATTGCCTGGCAAAAGATTTTGAGAATATGGAAACTATA
>JAXCLO010000056.1:60661252-60704871 GCA_035583995.1 Arremon aurantiirostris | reverse complement strand
GTTTTTTCCAAGGGCTAAATCAAAGGCACAGGGGTCTTGGGCTCTGTGCCAAGGTCTCTGAGCCCCCTGGGCAGGGGCTCGAGTCCTCCAGGACAGCCAGAGGAATTCCCTGGGTTCCGACACCTGGGGGTTCCATCAGCCAGCCCTGGCCCATCCCAAAGTCTGTCAGTCAGCTCTTCCTGGCCATTTATCAGTGGAGATGCTTTCTTGTCACTGGATTGGAGGTCAGGTGTTGCCATGCTGCCCCCCCTGAGCACCCCCAAGCTTTTCCATTCCCCACTGCCCCATGCCAGGGACACCTGTGCTGCTTCTTTGTACCTGTCCTGGACAGCCCAGTCTGTCTGATGGCAGCAATACAGGGGGGAAAGGGAACTGTGGGGAGAGCAGAGGGCATCTAAACTACAATAACATAACTGTACATCACTGAAGCTTTTCTTAATATTCACACAATGATTATCCCTTAATTGTGAGAGCCAATCATCTCATTATCCATCTATAACACTCCTAAGCTCTTTCTGCAGTTGTTCCCTGGTCACACTCCACTTTCCTTCCTCCCCAGGATTTGTGCTCCAGCGATCAGGGCTGCACAGTCTGGCACGGTGGCTCCACAGGGGAGTCAGCACAGGCTGAAATATGAATATTTTTTCAGTGCTGACCATTTTCCCTGCACATCAGGCATTAGATCCTACTTTATTTTTGAATTTGCAGACTATATTTAAGCGCAGACCTGGTTTACAAAATTTCTGAATGCCCACTTTTCTACCAAAGTCACTCCTGACACAGTTGCAAAGCTGGCGCTGGGACACGGGATGGGGATGTCCGGATAACAAATATGGAAATGTTGCTTTTGGAGCCATGCATCCCACCAGCACCTGCTGCATTTCCAATCCTCCAAGGAGCCATGTGTCTAGAGACTTCTCAATCCTAATTTTGCATTTCCAGTCCTTAACTCTAGACCTGCAGGTAAAACTTGCAGAATGCCACATGGCTGGGGATCCTCATCGCAGTCCGTATTCTCTCCTTTCTGCCTGGTGATTGCTGGATCAGCACTCACTGATCTTTCTTTCTCCTTCTATTGATTGTAGTGCTGCTTATTTGTTTGATGAAGAGGGGAAAATTATTGAAAAAAGCAGTGCTGAACAGTCTTACAATGCTACAAATGCTGCTTTAAAGGTCCCTCCAGACACAAAACTGAGCCTTGATTCCTTTCTTATCAGTCCCTACTAGACAGTAAATCATGAGGTGTTTTCCACACTATTTGTTTATAAAGTAAAACTTGAAGCAAAGTTCACAAGCTTGGGGGACACATCTTTTATCATAAACTAGTTTTTATCACAAGGTAATTATTTATTAATCAATATTGACTTTTATTTTCTGGATTTTTTTTGAAAGATATCCAAATTTCTCTTTTGAATAACGTTCACATTTTTTTTACACAGCTGGTTGCACTGAAAATATTCCATTACCTACAAAAACAAGTTTACTTTGGTGTAGTTGTCACAATTTTAGAATATAAGTGACTGTGAAACACTCATTAATTTCTTTGCACGATAATTCTGAAGGCTGTGAGCTATTACTTTACGTTCTTTCCGGATAAGAAATTAGAGACCAAATTACTGCCTACAGAACTGGCAGAGGGGCCAAACAGAAGCTATTTTGTAACAACTTTTGTGTTTACACAACCACTTGCAGATCAAGGTCTATTTGGTTTTTTTTAATTTTAAGAAGACTTCAGCATTAATTTTTTTTTTTTGTTTTGAAAATTATTATTTGTTTCATTAGGATAACTCTAGAACGTAGTTAACAGTAATTCCGTGCTTTCATAAAATGCTTCCAATTATTAAAATAAAAAAATAAGCCCCAAACCTATATCTGCTCTTTTCATGGCATTTTGCTCTCATCGTGCTACTCTTATGTTGCCTGCAAATTACAGAAATCCTGGAGCAAAACTTCTGGTATCCCTTTATCAAGCTAAATATGCAAAAGTTGCTTAATACTCTGGATGATCCGGGGTACAATTTCTGTGCTGTGGTAGGGGTATCTTTCTATTTCTAGAAACTGTAGAAGGAATCTAGAAAAGCAGTTTAAAGAGTGAACATTTAACTCTGCATGGCTAAAATCTGGGAAGCAGAACCTTCCAAGGTGACAGTCTATGAAGTGTGGCTGCAGAATAGGTGCTGGTATTGAAAATGAGATTTTCCCAGTGCTGAAAGACAATGTCAGGGATACAGACACCACTGGAATATTAGACAAATATCTGAAAAAAAAAATCTCAAAAATAACCACAAATCTCTCCTGCTCTTTGTCTTTGCATATGCCCAGAAATTAATTATTTAAGCATTATGAGTGCTGTGTAAGGGATCTTGCAATAAAAATATCTATTTGTGAAGTATTTTCAGTTAGACTGAGCTCTTTTTACTCTATTTTTACATCTTTTTTACTCTCACATCCTCTAGTTATGACCACTGCACAAATTCCATACGATGCTTCAAGAAAATGATGTGAAATATGTTACACAGGACTAGAAAGGAGGAAGGGACTGTAATGGAGAGTGACTCTGAAAGAAGTCAAGTACCTATGGGAAATACATGAGAATAATATGAAATAACCTTGGACATTATTGGTTTTTTAAATACCCAGGCAATGAAGGAAAGTGGTCAAACTTGGGGGGATTGAGAAGCAGCTCACTTCTGAAAACACAGCTTGTCACCACATTCCTCATAAAGCAGGTGAGAGCCTGTTACACACAGGAAAACACATTCCCACCCAAGGAATTTGAGCACCGCTGTTTTCCTCCCCTGCCTTCTCCCTTTTGAGTCACTTTTGTACCCACCTCTGTTGCCATTAATATATTGTGAGTCACATTTCATTCCAGATATAGACTCCTGAGCAATGGATGTGAGATCCCGAAATACTGAGATGACAAACACTCACTAATGCAGCCTAGATTAGATATTTCATCTTAAAATATTGTTTTTCTCTGTGCAATATGTGAACTGCAGTAGAACAGGACAGAGTTGTGGTTTTATAATGTATTTTTTTAATTCCATCTCCCAGTGTTTTTCTGAATACTGGCTTCCTGCTGGATATTTCAATATTTTTCTAAACATAACTTTTGACCTTTGCAGCAGTTCTGGACTCATGGCTTTCACATCACACTGAGTCCCTCTCTATCCTCTAGGCAAAAATGCACTCTGTAATATTTGCCTTTTGTCCTGCCACAAAGAGCCTTGGTCGTAAGATTCTCAAAGGTGTTGGTCTGCAGTGACCCCTTGACATTTTGTTTTTGGCAATCACTAGGGTATATTTCTCTTTAAATAGTTTTTACTAAAAACCTTCAGCAAGTAGCTCACCCAAAGTCCTGGAGGCACCTACTGAACTGCCATCACCCACCTTTCCTTCCACTCTTTACAGTTCAGCTTTCTATAGATTCACTCTTCCTCCTGATTACCCTTTTATTCTCTCTTTCTCTTGACCTAATTACTTGTCAAGATTTTTCTTTCTCCCATATAAACATTTTCTCTCCTGTCCCATTTTACCTTTAGCTGGAATCCAACCCTGGTTCATCCCCATTGCCTTTTCCCCTCGGTCTTCTTTCTGGACTTAGGACACTCCTGGAATAAATGCCACCAAAAAATCACTAAACCTTTTCTATCTTTCTTCTCCAGTTAACAATTCTCCTCACATTTAGTGGATTTTCTCACCCCAACCATCAAGCACCTTGTCACTGTCTTTGAGGATCCCCCCACTGCAGCCAGAATTTTACTGATTCCATAAATAATCCTCTCAGCCTCCCAAGAAGGACTTGATCAAAGGGAGGGCTTTTGCATTGCTTTTGTTCTCCTATTCTAAAACTATTACATTACATTTTTAAAGACATGATGGTGTGTCCCTTGAAATTCAGTACTGCAGTTTAGGAGGATGACACGGTAGCATTGTAGAGAGAGAGAAATTTCACAAAAACTAGAATTTCAAATCTTGACATTACAAATAAAATTAAAACTTTAAAAACTACAGTACATTTTATATAGCCAGTAGCAGATGCTACTTGACTGCCTTTTGCCCAACTCCTTTGATTGTTCCAATGACCTCACTGTGTAGCTTGTCTTCCTTTCACTCTTTTTATCTTCCCTTTTTCCTGCTTTCACTCCTGAGAAGGGCTTCCTGGCATGCTTTACCTCACAAATGCTATTTGTCTTTTACCTCTGAGACATCCCTTTTCTACACCATCACAGATGCAAGTGATCTATTTCTTGGGTTTGCAATCTAGGTTTAATCTTTAATTTAGAGTGCCTTTTAACACTGACATGTAAGACCTATTTTTAAACGTGACAGGTTCTTTTTCAGTGCTGGTGGTGGTGGGAGCTCGCAGAGCAGTGCAAAGACAGAGTTTCATTGTCCCTTTAAGTCCTTAAAGCTTTGCCATCTCACAATTCAGTTGCTGTGGCATCATGTTGTCTGTTCCTGTCAGAGGCACTTTTGTGCTGCCAGTGTGTGTGTGGCAGGCTGCTGCTCAGGTCATTTTCCCAGCCCATCACTTTGACTTTCACACTCTGCAATTGCTCTCACCTTCTGGGTTGTATCAAAGAGAGTACTTCTTTTTTTTTTTTTAATTTTCCAAGCTCTTCAGGTCTTATTGCAGTATCAAGATGACATTTCCCTCCTGCAGGTGTCTGTGAGGCCAACTTTCATCATGCCCATGTTAAATTCTGAACTTCATGCATTCAGTCATCCAGTGACACCTTCACCTACCTTTTATTTCTCACAGCTTTCCCTAGAAGTCTGGTCCTTCCTTTTAAAACCACTGCTTAACAACCATTCTTCTTTGGTGAGGTGCTCACAAAAGCAGGGACTGCTGGGATTTGGGTATATTCTGAGATCAGAAGCCAAGCACGCCCACAAATGTTGCCTCATTATTTTCCTTTACTCCTCTCATCTGTTTCTGTCCATCTGTTTTGTCACAAAGTTTAATTCTAATCTCTCTGAACAGAAAACAGATATCTATGTTCACAGCACCCAACCTACAGCATTTGACACACCAGGATCCTAAACCGTGACTAAAATTCCAAGATGAAGGCCATAGGATAATGTAAACAAATAAAAGTAGATATAATTATTAGAATAATTCTACCAATATGTTATTGATATCATCATTTCACGATCATTTCATGATCTTTATTTTTAAATTAGTCATGTAATTTTCATGGTAATTTAGAAATATTGGTGTTGGGGGTTTTGTCACAACAAACTAATCAAGATTAATTTCTCTACGTGAATCCTGGCACAATTTTGCCATCAACTGTTCAAGAAGATTTTCTCTTAAACAGTCTGTAAAATTGTGACACAACAAGTGTTAAAAGGACACATTACCATTCCTGCCAATAATGACAAGAGGGAGTTAATCCATATGTTGATATTCTGTCAGTCAAAAGCAAACTTAAAAATAAATCTGTATTTAAGCAAAAAATAAAGAGAACATTCCTTAATTTATTTTTATTTCTTTTTATGTTTGGCTGTTGTCCTGACTCATGGCTTTCTGTACTTAATTTGCATAACAATAAATACCATAGCTCATTGTAGACATGTTGTGGTCTGCATATTAGGAAGATAAATTAAATTTGCTTCTCTTTTTCTGAAAGCTCTTTTTCTTCTTGTATGATCTAATATTAGGAAGCAGAAAGAACAACAGGTAACTTTTCTCAAAGCCTTTTGTGGAGATCCATACACCTGCTATGTCATTTTTAAACACAGTCACTTTCTCAGCTCAAATGTCAAGGGCAGAGGTGTGATAGGGGCCCTGACTACAATGCAAAACCAGCAGAGCAGAATTTTTAAAACTAAACTGTCCTGCTGGTTATATAAAATGTACTGTATTTTTTAAAGTTTAATTTTATTTGTACTGTCAGGATCTGAAATTCTAGTGTTTCTGAAATTTCTCTCTCTCTCTTTACATGGCTACTGTGTCCGCCTAAATTGCAGTAGTGAATTCCAAGGGACACCATCATGTCTTTAAAAGATTTGCTGAATTGAGTACACAGCATTATTCATGACAAGTTAAGATAATTTTTCCTCTGCGTGTCCTGGCTAACAAGGTATTTTGATAAAATATTCTCCTCATGCATAACGTCAGAGCCCCCAGTGTCCCTAACCTCTGAAACAATTTCTAGAGCAGATAATGAAAGTCGGTGCCTGCATGTCATTTGCGCCTTTGAAAATGTCCCCTGAAGCCCAGTGACACAGTGGAGTGCTGTTCTGACATTGAGTGCTTAGAAGAACAGTCAGTTAATGGTTTGACATTTTCTAATCTGGATGCATGAGATAAATCATAAAAGAAAACCCAGTGAGCTCCCTATACTGGAAAATATCAAATAATTTTGTCTTTTATCCAACCAGGTGTTGGACAGAGTTGGATTTGGCACTGCATTGCTTGGGCAGCTTTGGGAAGTGCTGTCTGTTTCCCTGAATTTGTACATGTATATATGAAGTTCTAACTGGGGAATGTCTCTGCTGACTCCACTGTGCTAACAGTGTTTGAGCATCTGAATTTCCTAATGGTCAGAAAAACAGGGTACAGCCATTGCCTTGAAAAAATCCTGATGAAATTAGCCTGACCACTTCTGACTTGCATAAAAAATATATTCTAATTGACAAAAAACACATATCTATCTTTCTGCATGAATTCTTTGCAGGCCTCCATGGACCTAAGAGTTCCTAGGGAGAAACTATGATTTGTTCTTGATGTAAAGAACAAAGTGCTGCAGCTGCCCTTCCCCATTCAGCCTGCGGCTGCACAAGTGTGCCAGAGGAAGATGTAACAAATCCTAACCTGGGAAGTGACAGACAGTTGTGATTGTGTGCTAAGTTTCATCTTAGCCCCCTCAGTCACTGGCAGGAGCTCTTGATGACTTTCAGTGTGTCAGGCAGAAGCAGGAGCAATCCTGAGCCCAGTTCAGTGGCAAATTTTCAGCTGACCACAGTGAGGACAGATTTTCTCTCTGGGACCTCCATCTCAGATATCACCACACAAATCTGCTCTATCTGCTTCCCTTTCAGAAAGGAGGCCAATCATCTCCTCAGGGATCAGCAGCAGCAGAGAAGACCTCTAAGGCTAACTCAGTAATTTTATGGAATTTTATGGAACAGTTACTAATTTACCTCTTTCTGTTGGACTCCAGATATGAGGGCAAACAAGATCCATGCCGCTTGTTGGGTGGAAGGCAAGAACTTGCTTGTGCTGTGGCTGTTATTACAGGTAGTTTTTGACTGATATAAACAAGAATGCAATGTATAACAGATGGAAAAGTAACAAACAATACAGCCCTCTAATGGTAAAAGTGAATGTTAACGTTTCAAAGAATAAATAACAATTGCAAGACAGAATTTTTTTATAAATCACAAAACAAGTACTGCCCATAATCCTTTCTCTGGTACTATGGAGATCAGCTGCACTAATTAAAGAAGATGTTACATGCAAAGAGCAGGTGATGATGAATCCCAAAGCGCAGCAAAAACATGTATCCCTGACCTTGAAAGGCAGCAGAACTGAAAGGGACAGGAGAAACAGAAAGGATGGAATGCTTGCTCAGTCACTGCTTTCCATAACCACAGAGCTCACAAACTTGCACTATGCTTTGGGGGTTCCTTTGCCTGGTTTCAAAAATCAGTCACTCCACTGGGGACATTCATCTTTCCTCAGCTAAACCAGGATGTGACTTCGACCTGAATCCTACTTTTGGGTGCCTAAAGCTGCTTTTGCCACTGACTGAACTTATGGAAATGCCCTACAGTTTCCAAGGCAGTGATCCTGTGGTGCAATTAAAGCAGCAACTGAAACAAATGGATTTTATTCTCTTCATAAATTCGAGAAACCACAGCTGGGTTCGATTAATTAAAACAGGAGATAGTTGGTCACAGGTGCTGCACTGGGAGAGGTTCCTGGCTCTGTTCTTCATCCAGATCTCTGAGCTGTTTGTTCCTAATGCATGCTCAATTTTCCCATTGTGAGTAGTCCAAGGGTGGACAGAAGATGTATGAGGAACTGGCTGAAGATATTTGTTGTTTGTGTTGAATTATTTCTGTTGGTATGTGGGGGGAAACCATCAGGTTTAGGGATATATTTCTCCCTGCAAAGTTTTCTGCTTGTTTTCTATTTTATGCCTTTTGCAAGGGACTATCCCTAAATGAAGGACTGCAGTAAGTAGTGAAGCCCTGGCTTGCTGACAATCAAGGTTGAGAGGCTCATCACTATCCTAAAAACATTGTTCTGTTGTCATGTCCCTATAGCAGTCTCTACAAGTCTGGAAACACAGAACATTTCCCCTCTTTCCTCATATTAATGAATGAGAAGTTTAATGTAATTTCTGTTTAAATCCAGACCTTCTACCAGAAAGCTTACTGCTGTGTTGGAGCCGGCCAACACAGACTCAGTGTATCATATAAAGATTCCTTAAAAACACCTTTTCACTTGGCTGCTATGGCATTCACATCTTACATCATAAAAATAAGGCCTTCTTCTCCCTTGTCTTTGTAGAAGAGAGCACTGACCCCTCACTGATATAACTGGGTGCTACTAAAAAGAAGAATAATACATGAATGATAAATCCATGAATAAAAGGCTAAACTCTGCTCTTACAGCAATCACTAAGTAGAGACTTGTCCAATTTGGACTCTTTTAATACATTCCTACTTTCAGCTGAAGGTATAATTTACTTTCTCTACGATATCAAGTGTTCAAGTCTGATGCATCTTTCAGAATGTTTGTTTAGGCTGCTCTTTGCATGGAGGCATTTAGATAGATACAACCCTGATTATTCTGGATGCTGTTACAATTTGAACTGCACATAGAATCTCTTAAGCATTACAGAAGCTCTATATTTAAAACATAACTTAACAAGACCTATAGGTTTCCAGAAGAGACAGTAGTTTTTGACTGGCTTGCACCTTTTCTAAAATGGGAAGAGACAGCAAATACAGCAAATCAGTTTAATTAGAAGTAACTCCAGGAATAAATCCATTAAAATCACATCAATGGCAATTCAGTGCATTTTTCTGCTACTCTGAGTTTGAAATAGAAGACAGTCAGGTTTCTGCAAACCACTTACTATTATTATAAAATAAAATATTAAAATACATATAATAAATATTATATAATTATAATTATACTATTGTAATAATATAATTACATAATATATACTTATATAATATTTATACAATAATATATAAATATATAAATATCTAATAATGTATATAAGTATATAATAATATAATCTATAATTATTTAAATAAATATATATAATAAGATATTATTTTTTTCATGTTGTAACTCAAAAGAAATCCAGGCCAAATATATCATATTTATTCAAGTGAGTGATACAAACAGTGACACAGTAGACATGGAATTTGTCAGCTTTCCCACAGTAAGTCCCATACCATACATGCATATGGTGACAGGACAAGGGGGAATGGCTCCAAACTGACAGAGAGTAGTTATTTGTGGGAATTTCTTTACTATGAAGATGGTGAGGCACTGGAACAGGTTGTCCAGAGCAGCTATGGATGCTCCATCCCTGGAACTGTCCAAGGCCAGGTTGGATGAGGCTCTGAGCAGCCTGGTCTGGTGCAAGGTGTCCCTGCCCATGGCAGAGGGTTGTTCTTTAAGGTTCCTTCCAACTAAAACAATTCTATGGTTCTGTGATTCCACATCTTACACTCCTGCTGTTTCCTTTGCTGCAGAGCAAGATGTTGGAAAGTATGAGAGTTTACATGAAATGAAAATAATTTTTCATTTTTCATTCATCATTTCTATAAAAATAATTCCTTAACTGTTTATCTTTGAACTGCCAGATGGGATGTGACAAAACAAAATACCTAAGGAAACAGTAATGCAAGAGATTTAAATTATATGCCCAAGTCCTACCGTTGCCAGTCTTAAATGTCTTTCTTGGCTTAGTAGGCTAAAACTGATTAGTCCTAATTGAGTTTCCAGCAGATAGTCTCTTTAATTGATCTCCTGTGTAACAAGGCATTTTTCTGAATGAAATTATCTCCTGTGTGTGCAAATATACTTAATAGGAGCAACTGTGCTCACTGAAACACTTAATGGTTTGAAATTCAGATGGTTTGAAATTTTTAATGGTTTGAAATTCAGATGGAATTCAGACACCAATGGAACTTTGAGGCAATCCTTTTACAAGCATGTGAGGAAAGGTGGGTACTACTAGATCCGAACCAAGGATTTCTCATATCCAGCAAAATAATGGATGCTACAAGAGAAAAGAATACTCCTTCATCTAAGGAAGACAGCCACGACCCTAAAATAGTACCTACAAAAGGGTTTACTAGAATTAATACACACAAGCAGAGGCCAAATCCCAAACCAGCCCTCTGCTATTTATCACTTTAGGCTTCCCTGTCATCAGGATGTCACAGACTCACTGCTATGAACCCAGGTCCATGGGAATGAGCATTTTTCTCACCATCAGTTCAGGTCTATTGAATGAAGAGGGAGTCTGATCCAAATCTAAGAGGCTGGAAAAGAAAAGGAAAAGTGTTTAATTGAGCCTGAGGCATCTATCCTCCCTCTGAGAGACAAAACATGCCAGGGGAAAAGCAATAAGGAGAACCTGGGGAACTACAGGCTGGTGAATCTAACCTCAGTTTTTGGTAAGATTTTGGAGTAAATTCTTGTGTAAACTATAGACAAGAAGTGATTGGGAGCTGCCAGGATGGATTTAGCAATAGGAAGCACAGCTGATCAACTTGATTTGTTTTCCATGAGGAGATGGCTTGATCCATGCACAAGCAGACACAGCAACAGATGTTGTTTACCCTGACTCCAGGAAGAGTGTCAGCATGGTATTCCATGGTGATAAACTGAAGAACTATATTTTGGATAGATGGAGTATAGAGTGGAAAACTGCTGGAATTTTTTTATTTTCTGGCCTAAAAGGCTGATGGTCAGAGGTTTAAAGTGGCAGCTGGGTACCAGTGGCACCTCTTGGTGGTTGGCACTGATGTTATTTAAAATCTTCATTACTGTTGGCAGTATAAAATACTCACCCAATGGGCTGCCAAACAGGAGTATATTGGGGGTTGGATTGTAGGGCTCCATTCTCAGGGCCCTTCATAGCCCGGAAATGTGGGTCAACAGGACTCTTGATAATTTCAGCAGGGACAAATGAAAGTCCTGCAATAACCACATAGACTGGAGTAAACTGGACAGCTAAACAGAAGCCATGAAGGAAAGGACTTGGGAGTTTTGGTGAACAAAAAACTGAATATTAATCACCAGCAGGTGGAGGAAGAGATTATCCCCTTCCTGTTCCTATAGCACACTTTTTGTGCAACACCTTATGCTGGATAGGAGTATTAAAAAAATGTGACCCAGATGAAAAAAAAAAAAGAAAAAAGAAAGAAGAGTGTTTTTACATTCTAATGACCCATAGAAAAAAGTACCTTTAATTTGAACACTTTCCTCCTTCATGAGATCTTTTTAGTTTGGGGGATCTTGATGTTTTAAAGGGAGGAGACTAGTTATGAGAGTCTAACAAACAAGGAAAAATGGGATTTTGTCATAGAACCTCAGAAAATAGGTCATAAGGCTTGTGTGTTCAGGAATTCAAGAAATTAAGGATATTTTGCAAAAGCTTTGGTGCATCTGCTGTTTTGATGGGTGTCTGAGCAAGGAAACAAAAGCCTCCTCTGATAGAAAAGGTTCTCAGCATGGACATGAAAGGAGACATGAAAACTTCCAAAATAAACACCAGTTTCATATACTTCATATCTTTCAATGCTATGAGGAAATGGCTCATTTCAAAGTTTGAATCTCTCTAAGAAAAGCATTTTATCCATTACCTGCATCCTGGATCTCTGGATTGCATTTACTGTTTAGGAAAGTGAGTGGCAAGGTTCATCAGTACTCCTGCCATGGTCAGAATTCCTCTTACAGTGGGTAACAATAGAATTTTTTCCAATACTATTTTCCCAGAATAATGTCTCAATGGCTGATTTCAGATATGCTTGTTCCCAAGCAAATTCTGCAGCTTTCTTTTATCTGTCTAATTTTTCACTCCCTGACTGGACTGCTAGTCTACACAGGGTGAAAGTTGAAATGATTTTGGGTTTTTTTGCCTCAGAAATGAAGGTCCACATTATGGAAATAATGTGAACCTTCAGGTCTGAAGCAAAAAAGATTTTACTCTCAACTCTTTCTGCTCTGACTTTGCTGCATTTGCCAGAATGTTTTGGTATTAAACAAGGCACTCAATAGGACAAACAAAGGTTGGCCTAGCCTCATGTTATTTTAGATTTTGAAGCAAAAATAAAAAATGCTCTTTAATATGTCCCTTCAAAGCTGTGAAGAGCTTTATGGTCTTGGTACACTAAGTCAATGTTTTCAGGTACCTCTCTCTTTGCATTGATTCTAGAGGAGGAATTAAAACTCATGTCTGATGAATTCCAATTTTACCAGAAGAAATATGGGATAGGTTATCAGAAAGAAAGAAAGCTGTAAAAAAAATTCTAGCAGAATAGATGGGCTGAACAGAAATTATTTTTATTAAGCCAGTAGCCTCCAAACAGTTCCATGTATTATTCCTGCTCCCAATGTGTTGTTAAGATGATTCTTCTGAAATGAAAATCATTGAAATGGATATGAGAAAAAACAGCAGCTCAGAATAATAACCAGCAGCTAAGCTACTGGGTTCTGAGTAAAAATTTCTAATTCTCCTTAAGCTCTTCTCAAATTCCTCTTAATATGGCCAAAGACATCCACAAATTGGAAAAGCTTCAGCCTGCAGAATATGGCTTATGTGCTTTGTGTGAGGAAGAGCCAGCACAGCTTCCCAGCTCCTCACAGCTCTCCCAGCAGCGTTTGAAGTGACCAAAACTTCAAAACCAAGTGGCTTCTCAGACAATCTTATCTTTAATAGGTAAATCCAATATTATTCATCACCCTGCTCAAAGTGTTTATGGATCCTCTGGCAGCTTTATTGCTCAAACAAGCCCAGGGTTTTTGTTATAGAGTGGATTTCTAGTGGAACCACATAAAAGAATAGCTGTAACATTTAAAATGAGAAAAATTGTTTTCTCACATACACAAAGAACAAACAGTGGTTTCTACAGACTACTGGGTTTGTGGGTGTCATGGTTGAGCAGAGCAGCACAGGATTTGCTGCATTTTGGAGGTCTCTAACCAAGGACCTTGCAGAGAGTTGTTTCAGTTCAACAACTGTGCAGCTCTATTGCCAAGAGAGCTATTGTGCTTCTGTTGTTATACAATTTAATTTTTCTGCCCAGATAAGGAATTATCTAGTAATGAACCCTGTTACACAGATGTGGTCATTTATATTATAAATGGTGACAATAATTTCTGTCTGTGAGGCACTTGTACATCATGCAAGGTATTGCAGTCTCACGGGATTAAACATGCTCTCTGTTCCAAATCACTGGCCAACATAATTTATGACATGGGGCTCCTTTTTGCTCTATTCAGCTCCTTCAAATCCCTTCATCTCTTCAGAAGACTTTGGCATGTTTTCTTCTGTGCTCTTCCCTCCTAGTTTTTCTAATTTTTACTTTCATTTTGCATCAATTATTTCAATATAATGAAAAAGAGATTATGAAAACCAACTGGTGTGAATAAAACACCTAATGATTTTCATGGAACAGAGCAATTGTTGTTCAGGTTCTTTCTCTGTGGAAATGTTCTGTCATCAGACACCACCCTGAACTGCCACCTACTGCCTGGTGTGTTTGTGCTTTGTTTTAAAGCATTCATTGTGGAAAATGTTATTTTTCACTCAAGGCCTTGATCCTGCTGAGGGTTATCTTGACAATGAGTTATCCAAAATTCTCCACAGGGCAGGAAGCTAAACCCCTGTGCCAACAAAAGGAAAATGAGGAGAGTTATCATTTGTACTCCCACAGTTTAAAAGGAAAACTCATGTGCTTCAAAGGTAAAGGCAAAATTGATTCAGAGGGGGAAGCACAACTCACTCAGGTCAGCAATTTTAACCACAGGTAACCAGTGTGAGATCTTGCACCTGCAGAGGCCCTGAAACAATAGCTCAGGGTGGGATTAACCGCTGCACTTATCTCTGCTAAAAGTACATAAACAGAGTACAGACATGTTTTTAGCTGCAACCCTGTTCCCTGAATTCCTCTGAAAAGGGATGCAGGTCCCTGCAGCCCAAGCCTTAGCTCCAATGCAGCCCAGGTACAAAATCTGGGGATAAATTTCAGAGCAAGGTTTCATTTTGAGAAAGGGCTCTAGGGAAGCCCATGGGGTCACACAAAGTAAAGCTGAGTGTCTGAGAGGACAAACACCAGCATGGAGACCTGGTGTGTAAACCCATGAAAGAAACAACAGGGAGCCATAAGACACTAAAATAACAATATCAAGGCTTGCCCTGCCCACTGCCTGATCTGCAAACTCTCAGGGGCTTCTTACTGGGAACTGAGAGCACATGAATTGTTTAGACTAAAAGTTTGGTAAGTGTAGCTGTTCCTTGCATGTATTAGCTGGCAAATTACTTTGGTTTTCCAAGTAATCTGTGAAGCACTTGAATAAATGCTAAAGGCTGCCTGAGTAAAATGATCCATGGAGAGTTAAAACAGCAATATTGAAAAGAGCTTTGTCAATTTTACTTTGTTTTTTCATTTGGAAAATCACTATCAGCTTCTGTTTTCTATACTAAGCTCTGACTGATTAGATGGGAGTATAAACCAACAGAGGAAAAAATATAAATCAACTCTATCAACTAAAATACTTCACTAAAGTAATTTGTTTAGTTTTACTTCCTACACTATGTAAAAGAAACCCCTTAAACTGGCAACTCCTCTTCCACCACATTCGCAGCCTTTTATATTTCTGATGTATTCTTTGTTGTTCTTATCTGAACCTAAAACTCTTAAACTTGATATAGAGTTCATGGATAGGAATAAAAAGTCTAACATGGAAGTTTATATTTGATAGAGAAATAGGAGAAATATAAATGAGATGATACCCACAAAGGTGTTCATCCAACCAGTAGAGAGAAATATGTGAATTGATCTCTCTTTGAAACTAATTTATCATTGAAAATCTGATGAAATTGTGCAAAAAATAAAATTATTTTCTGCCCAATTTCTATCTTTCTTTAACTCAAGGTATTGTGAGTTGAACAAAGCGAAATCTTATTTAATCTTTAGAAGCCCTTCAGAAAGATGGCAGCTAAGCTCTGTAGCGCTTATTTAACAATCAGACTATTTTTATTATAAAAGTATTTCTTTTATTTATTTTTTTGTTTAGATAGAAGAAATATGGCAGAGGTAGGTAGATAGAGGTGGGAGACAAGACATCTTATTTCAATGAATATTTAGAAAGTTCTTAGGCTGTATTGTTGAAGGCAAGTGAAAATGCTATCCCATAAAATGAATATGCAGTGTGTAAAATGTAGAATATCAAGTGTCTTCAGCTTACTGTAGTAGAATATGAGATGGAGTGGATGTGTTTTAGGGTAAAATTATGCACTGCCTGCTCTGAGAGCAATCAATGGGAATGGAAATATTGAAATGTAATAATGCCTCTATTGAAAAATCAGATGAGAGGAAACCTGTCTACAGCTGTTTTGTTCTGAGGTCATTATGTGGCCTGACATTTCTAGCCAGACTAGCAGGCAGTAGCTGCACCACGTTGGGAGCTGCACTAACAAAGGTTGCTCTCCTGTAGAGCTGAGCCATCAGGACAAACTTCTGAACATTTCTGGCATGAAACAGAGACCTTTGCTAGGATCTTTCTGCAGCCTGCATGCAGAAAAATGAAGTTGACACCTTGCAGGCTCCTTTCAAACAGGTTTGAAATACCCTGTGCCCTCCTCTGCTGGCCCTCCCACTGTAAACAAGGCACCTACATCTTTGATTTTAACACCTCTGATACCCCAGGCATGGTTGGAACACACCTAGCTCTGTTCCACACCTCACCTCAACACCTCTTCTTTCCTCTTTCATGCCCTCCCCATGCCCAGGAGCCTTTACAATTCTGCCTTAGAACTGCGGTGAAGCCTCTGCAGGTGTGAGAGCTGGGCAGAAGGGCAAATGAATCTTCATGCCCTTTGTGATGAAAAGGTACCTGGCAGTTTAACTCTCCTGTGATTTCAATCAGGTCCCAGCAAAAGGCACACCATGGGGTGGATGTGGGGTCTGACAAATCCACTTTGATCATGCAATGGATAAAATACAGGTACAGAAACAGGCAGAGACTTCATGGGAAAATCTTATTCAGAAGGCCATGACAGCATGGCTTTGACTGCCTCACCTGTCTGTGTAGGGTCTAACAAGATTTACAGGAGTCTCTTCATATTTGGCTGATGTCCAGCAGTAATTTCAGTGCATTTCTTCTGTTTCCACTTAAGGTAACCCAACCTTGCAGACAGAAGCCAAGAAAACCCTTAAATGATGCTTGTGAATGCCCTCTGACTGGTACAATGTGCTTTTCAGTGCTAGAAAACCCACTCTGGTCTTACAAAGACTGCCCTTTTTACAGGACTCCAGTGCTTTTCTTTTTAAACCAAACATTTCTGAATTAGGAGCCTTCTAGAAGTGCATGGAGAAATGCATTTTAGTTCTGTTCCTAGGTTTGGGTCTTTCTATTCCTCCACAAAAATAACTGGTGAATTACATGAGCGAACTCTTCTCAAGAAATCCAGTTCAGGCTGTCTCACAAAGATAAAGGTATCAACACAACAGCATTCACACATCACTTGCAAATAAGGCACAATTATGTAATTTTGAGATTTAAAGTAAACCTGGAATAAGATAATAAGTTTGCTTCCCTTAGAAATGATTTTAGGGATTTTGTAGCAAGAACTGAATATGAAATTACAGCAGTTTTTTCATTAGTATAATATTCTGCATCACTGCTTATTGTCAGATGAATATTTTGTACAAATTTCTCTGTCCAGACAGTGTGATATCCTGAGACTGTTTCAAGATTCTTTGTGGTCATATTTTTAAATAGATATGTGCAGAGAAAACACTTTTTGAAAACAATATGCTCCAAGTATAAAATCAATGTTTTCCTTGATTGCATGTCTACCCAGAAGAAAAGTTCTAGTTCATTTACAGGCTATTAGATTCAAACCAGAAATGACTGGATGAATTTCAGTGAGTCAGATGAAGTGGTAAGTCAGAACAGATAATGCTCTTGTCTTAAAATATATTATATGTTTTAGAAAGAAAAAAAAACCACTAATAATCTAGATAGATATGTAGCACAATTTTTTGTTTTTCTGAAGGGAAAGAGTGACAGTTCAAGTCTAGAAATACACCTCTCCCTCAGAGATCTGTTTGGTTTCTCAAACTAGCAGTACAATTCTACATATTTACAAAAGGCAAGAACTGGAGCTGAAAATTAGGGCACTGATTCGTCAAGGTACCTAAGAATGAACTCAGTCTTAAAATTGCTCTAATCAAAGACAAAGTTCCTGGTGCTACTGCCTAGTTTTAGAAAGCAAATTTAGCACTAATGAAAAGGTGGCAGAATTAAACATATGAGAGCTGTCATCTCTCTCTGCGGAGCAAAAAAAATTACATAAGAAGAAGAAAAGAAAGTTTTATGGGCCTTTCTTGCCCACCCCATCCTCATCACCCCTACCCCCATGTGTTTAAACTTAATTTAATTCCTGATGCAGTGTTTGAGGTTCTCAGTGGCAATTTTAGCTCACACCAGCAATGGTGGTGCTGTATTGAGCAAAATCTGACTAATAATGGAAAAGGCAGCTTGTTGTTCCAGCCAGTCCTCTTGACCAGCCTGTTCCCTGAAGAGTTCAGCATCCTTTTTACCCCCTCTTGTCCCAGATTCATTGCTTGGACTTGTTTCCCAAGGTTCCCACATTAGCAACACCTCAGCCCAATGTCTGCTGGGTTTTTCTCTCTCTCAGAACAAGTCAGGACACTTGTCTGACTGACAGGTTTAATTAGGAGTAGCTGGAGCATGATGCAATCAAATGCACAAAGGTGACAAAGAGAAATGAGATCTGGGGTGGATTATTGGAGGCCTTTAGCACACTCATAAGCTTCCAAAGGTGCTAGGCTGTGAAAAAAAGGGATTTTTTTGGTAGGAAATGTTCAGAGGGTCATGGTTTCTTAACCAGGGAGCAGTTTTAATAAATAGTAATGAGTAGCTTAACTGAGACCCCAAATTTTATTCTGTAACAATTCCCTGCCTTTAGCATTGATCAGCTTCTCATCAGTACCAAGTATCAACGTGCCTCTAACGCAACGCCGAAAACCAAAATTCGTCTGTGTGTTATGATCAGGGAAGGAACTTTGGTGGGCGTTGGTTTGGAATGTTTTTGGTTTTTTTCGGGGTGTGTTTTCCACAGTGTCCTACTACACTGAATAAGAATTCTGCAGCTTCTGCAAGCTCTTACCTGAATTTGATGAAGACATGCACTGTCATGAGTTATCCTGCTCCCACAGGACAGGACAGAGAATCACCCCACACTTCCCACATGGGACACAGGGAGAATTACAGACCCTGCCCTGAATCACTGCAGAATTTCTACAGCCTCCTCAGGAAGCAGGATTCAGGGACAGTTGGAGATAGAAATGGGAGGCACTGCAATTTTTCTGTCTCTGACTGTGCCTGGAAGATGCACATGGCATAAAAGCAAGGAGTGGGCAGTTCTTCCTGAATGTTGGCCTTGATTGGAGATATGAGTAGTTGCAGGATTTAGATGAATTTGTTTAATGTTTGAATGGGCTAATAATTTCTATACTCATGATATTCTGGAAAAAAAGTTCCAAAATTGCCAAATCACCATTGAAAAAATATTTCCCTGTGAATAGGTTTTGAGATTTCATTTATATTATTATGACTAATTTTGTGTCAGCAACCAATTTTATTATCTCACTAATTTCCCCTTCTTTCTGATCATTTATGATTATGAGGAATAACAGAAGCTCTACAAAGACTCTTGAGTGAAAATATCAATGGCAAGCCATTTTTTACATTTGCAATAGCTTTTCAAAACTTCAGTAATTGAATTGAAATTCAATAATGCTATATTAACTAAAGCCCTTTTATTGCTTGCTTGTTAGCTGTTACAAAGAATCTGACAGATCTGTGGTGCATGACAAAAATGTTGATTTTTCCCCAATGTTTTACACTTGTATATGAGAAACAATTCCTGTTTTATTATTATAAAGTCTGCCAGTTTTCCTGCTGTGGAAATCAGATTTACTGAGATGTATTTTTGTGAAATCACTCCTAAAAACTGGCTTAACTTTCTGTTTTTTGACCAAAGCCTTACTGAATCCTTTAATAAACAATTCAAAGATTATTATCAATTGTATAAGTTTGTTCTGAATATCTCTTCTGCCAATATTTCCTTTTCTAAATGGTTCTCAAACTTTTACCTGACTGCAGTACTCTCTTTTAAACCTCTCCATAGTGAAAACTGGGGTACAACCTCAAAATTTATTTTTTTCACTTTTTCCTCTTCCCTTTTACACCTGGATAATTTTCTGTTTTGGCTGATTCTCTGTTTTGCTTTCTGCTTTGATGTATTTTGAAAAATTCCTATTAAGTTTTTCTGCCTTCAGCAGGCTTCTTATCAAGGACATTACTGATGTTCCTCCTCGCCATTCTGTGCTGCTTTCTGTTCTTTATTTTTTACATTTCTTATTTGGACAAAAGAGGGAATGCAAATGCTTATTTTTCATCTCAATCCACCATTGCCTGGAAAAAGGATGAAGGGAATACACTTCACTGGACTCTTGGAAGAAATCCCTTCATAGCAAAATAGGGAGGTTTGGGAGACAGTTCTTTGAAGAAAAAGCAGCTTTTGGGGGCAACTGCTGCCCTGAAATGGTACAACTCCACTCACAGTGCTTCCAGACACTAAGAAATAGAATTGTTTTTAAACTGTAGGTATAACCTTTGAGTACAGATTTTATATACTGCGCGAAATACGAACTGCTGAGTGGCGTTTGCCTAAAATGTCACCTTCTAAACTCCTGATTTAGAACTGAATCCCTAAAGAAAGCACTTAAAACTCTCCATTAAACAGTCACACTTGCTACTAAATTTCCTAGGCATTTTTGTGGGTGGATTTTTGCAGATTTTTTGGGGGAAAGTATGAATTAGTCAAGCAGTGGTAGTCAGTGAAACAACTTCACCTGGGCACAGCTGCAAGAGCAGGAACAGTCCTACAAGCAGGGGGAAAGGTTTGTCTTGACTCTTCAGGCTTATCACAGCAGTCACTGCATGGCTCCTGTCCAACATGCTCATGGTCTTTTCAGTTTATTTGTCATTGTTAAATCTTCCCCTTTTTAGTTTAATTTCTTTTACCTTTTGTACTTGTACTCATGCACAGTGCTGGACCAAGACCACAGACCCAAGCCAAGTGAGAAATCCTGTCATCATCCACCTCCAGGGCTTGGTGAAATTCCACTTTGTTCAGCTTCCAACATCATGTAATCTGTATCTAATAAAACAGCAGCATAGCACTTGCTACTGCTAAAACATTTGTAAGCACTTTACTCAATTTATAAAATATATTCAAACTTAGCTGTATGTGGAATTGATAGAAATTGAAGCACTTGACATTTTAAATCACTTGGTGCCAATTCTTACATTGCACTAGGTTTTTTCCCATTTCAAAACCAGAAAATAATTACCTGCACTTTTTTCTCCCAATTATACAAAACTCTTCAAATGGGTGTTCTCAGGAGTTCACCAGCTGCTATAAGGAAAATTAACCCTACCCCAGCCAAAAAGACCCTGTAAAATACCCCTCACCCACCTTATTTTATGGCATTGGACAGTGTGGGACCTGATGTTAAGTGATCAAGAAGGTGCAATTAGGGTTACAGGGAGTGCACAAAGGTCACCAGATGTTCTTCTGACAACACAGCTGGGCTCTGACTCTTTCTACAATATCTGACAAATCAGTTTTCAAACAGTAAGCCCCACATTTAGGGAAATATCTGAAAAAGTTTTGCAAAGCGATCTGCAGGGGACTACACCTGCTGACAGCTTCAGAGCCTTTGAAGAACAGTTGGACTCAGATCTCCCCCTGGCACATTTTCATTTTGCAGTCACAGAAGGTTCTTCCTACAGTTGAGCCTGTATGGGATGCAGTAAAACTGTTTTTCTGTTCTACATGGGCCAAATAATTTAATTTCAGCATGAAGGTTGTCTGCAGCAGTACCCTACCTGGTGAAGTTGCAAGGCCTTAATTTTAAAGCAGTCTGGTTTCATCTCTTTTCTTTACTTACTTACTTTTGTATAATTTTGGCTCTTTCATTAATATATTCACATAAACTTAGTTCTTGGATCTTCATCCAAGCTCACAGTCATAAATCCAGAAAGAGTAGTAGGGTTCTGAACACAAAACTGCTGCTTTGGTACTGGCATGACAATGACATCATACACTCTTGGCCCCTAGGGAAGGAAAATATAAAGAAAGGGGGAAAAATAAAACTCTAATAAAGAAAGGTACTTTCAGTAACCTTATGCATAAGAAGAAGGAACAAGCTTGACCCATGTGATACAGTAACTGTAAAATTTTTGAGAAAATGGAAGACAAATTAGATTTACCTCTTTCTGGAGGAGAATTCTGAAGAGCATAAACACAAGTGATGCTGTAAGCTGAGGTGACTGCTAAACAACATGGGAATGTAAATTATTGTCCCAATAGAAGAGAAGCAAACATACATTCAAACAGGTTTATTTTTCAGGATATAAAATATAGCATAAATTACAATGGCACTTCTAAGAAAAAACCCATATACATGCCAGAGGATGCATGAGATAATTACTTCTTTTATGTTCTCATATCCAGTGTATTAATTAAATTTGAATAGTAGTTCTAGACTCCTTCTAATGGGGAGATTTGAAGAGACATCTTGACAATTTAAATTTGAAGTAAGTACAAATTTTTTAGTTCTGAAAAGCAAAGATTTTCAGGACATGAGTCCTGAATTTCTTCTACAGGGTGCTTTGCATATACTGGGACTGGTTTATTTTCTCTAGAGGACCTAATTCCTAAACTGCAAAGGAAAAGCAAATTATAAATATTAATCTTCTCCATTATTCATATAAATATTAGCTGAATCTCTGTCCAGTTAAATTTTTTTAAAAATAATTCTTCCCAGAAAGGCCAAGAATCTCTTATTCCAAGACACAGGTGCAGAGCTTTAAAACTGTGAGATGCAAGTACCGACAGAAGAAGAAACTGGCTAAAACTGAGTTCATTACTTGTCTCCTATAACACACATAAGTGAAACTTTGCAAAAAACAAGCAGAAAAGAATGCCTGGAGAAAGAAAACTGTGTTTACAAAATGAAATCTGGGCTCTTGGCTTTCCCTCAAAGTGTTGCTAACACTCGCTGCTCTCACTCTTGCCACGCACAAATCCGCACTCGACCTCCCGTAATGTGCCTGTAGCCCAGTGGCTGTCCTGTGCCAGCTCCCCCAGAGCCCTCTCAGCATTCTGCTCAGCCTCATGCTTCCCAGCACAGCTGGCAGTGGCCAGCACCACACCAGCTGAGCCTCCAAACTCAGACTTCCATGGCACAGGATGAGCTGGGGCTCCCAGACCCACTCGTGGCATCTGCTCTCCTGAGCCGATGGTGCAAGTGCTTGGTGCCTCCCATCACTGAGCTGCATCTAGCCCTGGCTATCCAAATGCTTAATTGCTACTTTCATTTTCCCCAAAAGGAGACCATTAACTTGTCCTTTGGCTTTTCTGAACTCAGTAACTAGCAGCAATGATTAATTTATTCCAGTATAATACAATTGCAGTTAGGTATCATAGACAACTTTTAAAATACCATCTCTTTTTTTCACAGAAAGTTAATTCAGATACACTGTCAAAATGCTTGCTTTACATCCAAGACTCCTAATAGCAACATCTTGGAACAAACTAAGGAATATGTCAGCAATACAGTCAAGAGGAGAAACAGATTCACCACTGCTAATTTGGCATTAACTTGCAGCTCACTTTACTTGACAGCTTAAAGAGCCACCCAAAGCTGTTTTCAAGTTTTCTCTTTATCTTATCTTTATCCTTGTTCATTCTATCTATCTATCTATCTATCTATCTATCTATCTATCTATCTATCCTTGTTTAATCTATCTATCTATCTATCTATCTATCTATCTATCTATCTATCTTTACATATTTATTTTCCTCTATCTATTTTTTGGTGCTACTGTAAATTAAGACTATCAGTGTTTCATAGAGTGAATTTGGGGATTTAAGCACTTTCAGATGCCTGCAGGGTTAATTGCACATCACCAAAGTAGGAAATAGCCTAGTAATCCTCTGACACTAATTATACTTCGAAATCTCTCTAGTGACTGGTCCTGTCCTGGTGTCCTATGAACAATAAGGCTTGAAAAAAACCCTTGGAAGGTAGATTTCCTTACAACTTTTAAGTAGTGATATGAAGTGGGCTGCAAAGAGATCAAGTTCCTTGCTCAGTGCTGTGCTGTGAGTCAATGATAAACTCTGAAATGTACCCAAAATGACCCACAGCAGGTTCCTTACCATTAACTGCCAGGCTGTATTTTCTCAGATATTGAATTATGAGATTCACAAGTCTTCTCTTTTCCACTGTGGAATACAAAGGATCAGTAATTGGAGGTAGGCAGACTTTTTTAGTTTTGTTTTATGAAGCTGTATAATGTTTCACAATGAAGAAATTTCTTGATAGTAACTTCTGGGTCCCATGGTTTTACAAAGGTTTAGAGCATTATGGAGCATGAACCTACTCTACTGTTTTTGCTCTTATTTTTGTGAAAAAAAGAAATCAAAAAAACAACAAAAAAGAAAGAACACACACAAAAAAGAGAAATTTTTAGCTTGAGCTCATTTGTTTTGCCTCTACTTTAAAGATGTGGACTGGAAGATAAAAAACTGAAATCTTCAGACATGTTCTTTTTCAAAGGTAGCAATTATGAGCAAATTGGTTTGAGAAAGGCAGAGAGAATGGCCTTTCATTATGAGCATTTCAGAAGGAGAAACTTCTCCCCAGAAAAATATGAAGCAATTGTTTATTTCTTTCAGTCATTGTTAATAAAATGGAAGTACTGCTTTACAAAACTGCAGAAGAAGTACTGTCAGAAATCTCTCTTTAGTTGAGACATCAATATAATGTATTCAATTTTTCATTCACATCTCATTCTTCTCTTCCATTAACATCAGCACTATTTTTAGACCCAGACTGCCATGGTGTGGTGTTTGTGTCTGGGACAGAGTTAATTTTCTTCACAGTAGTTAGTACAGGCTATGTTTTTGGTTTGTGCTGGAAGTACTGTTTTTGCTGCAGAAGTTGGAAAGCTGCTGCTCAGCTGGGTCAGGGCCTTTCCTGCCTGTCCCCCCACAGGGAGTTGGCTGGGGGTGCATCAGAAGCTGTGAGGAGGCACAGCCAGGAGACCTGATCCCCATTGACCAAGGGATATCCCATACCAAGCACTGTCATATCCACTGGGCAAAGCTAGAATGGGGAAGAGGGTGGATGTTGGGAGTGATGGAGCTTTTCTTCCCAAGTCACCTTCCCCTGGGATGGCACCCTGCTTTCCTGGGGATGGCTGACCTCCTGCCTGCCCATGGGAAATGGGAAATGAATGCCTTGTTTGGCTTTGCTTTTGTGTGTGGCTTTTGCTTTACCTGTCCACCAGATATTTCCCTTTTACTCTTCTGATTCTCTGTCCCATCCCACCAGGGCAAGTGACTGAGAAGCAGTGTGGGGGGTAATTGCCAGGTAGGGTAAACCAAAACACTCAGCAAGCACTTGTGAGGGAAAGAGCTGCTACAAAATGAGGTTCAAAGTCTGGAGTGGTCTCAGCAGAGAACTGCACGCTCTAGTGCCATAATTGTGATGAATCCCTTTCCCCTCATTCTGATCAAGGAAAATAGTGGAAAATGACCTTAGCACTGAAGCTCTTCAGCCTCATAAGTGTTTGTTTCACATCCTTTGATGATATTTGTCAACCAATTTCTGTTACACAATGTAACAAAGAGTAGGAACCTTGTTTTGCACAGCAAGCTCAATCTGCCTTGCAGCTCTGGTGACTGTGACCTGGAATTCAAAAGCTCTTCATGTGCCTGCCATCTGATATCTCCTGATATTTGCTAGCAGACTGACAGCTTTGTCAGACCTCCAGCACACTGGTGACTTTCAAGCACTACGAAAAGCACGTTCAACACATCTAGAAACAGCATTAGGATGATTCCCAGGTACATTCTCACTATGCAATACCCCTCATTGACCACAAGTGTTGTCTACTGGTGTTTGCCAGCCCTCCACTGGGCAAGAAGTGTGTTGGATCAATTAATGCATGCTCAGCATCCTCTCTTAGTATTTTATGACTTTATTATTCACAGGCAATGAACTTTAGTGAGCAAGTTCAGTCTTTCCCAGGAGATGCATGATGCATTTTGGTATAACATAGAATCCTACATATTTCCCACATATACCCATATTTCCCACATATACACATTTACTAAGTGTGAAAGGCCTTTTAAGGCAAACTTGTGTTGGTATTAAGGAAGTTTAATACATTAAAAAAAAACTCAAACAAAACCCCTGAATTTGAACTGAGAGTTTTAGAAGGAAAAACAGGCTTTTGAGAGTTGAATCATTGTTTTTCAAAAGACACTTAGGAGTTCAAGTCTCCCTGTTTTGCAATGAATATTAAGCTTTCACAAGTTGTGGGTGATTGTAAAAATTAAGATAAATGTCCCAAATTACTGGAGTTCTTTTATGATGTTTCCACTAAATCACTGTGCTAACCACTGCTCACAAATCAGAGCAGGATTGTGTTTTACATACTTGCTTCTCACTGACAAGAAAAAGATTTCACCTCTCTTTTCACAACAGTAATCATAATGTGTTAGTATAACTTAAAGGGTCACAGGCTTTTATTTTCATCAGCCTATGGTTTATGTGAATTACAAAGCAGAAAAGTGCTGTTAACAATTCAGTTCACAGAACTCCCATAGTTATCCTACGTGACATTTTAAACCTAGTATTAAAGCAAATAGTCTAGCCATAATAAAAGAAAGATTATGGATGTTGTAGAGCATGAATTATTGAGAAAAACTATTCTAGCCAAGATAAAATGGAGAGTAGTGGAAATCATCCCCTTATTCTACTTCTATCTATAAAGTCAGCTTAGATCAAATGAGGTAATTTTAAGCTTTGATCAAAGATTTGTTTAAGACAAAAAATTTTGCTGAAATATTAAGAAAATCTTATCTAGTGTTACAAGCTGGATAACACAGAAAGCATTACAAACAAAGAGGATTTCACACATTACCCCTGTGCACCTGTGGGGCAAACAGGGCAGCTCTTCTGAAGATCAGCATTTAGCACAGCATTTAAACTTCTCAGTCATGCTGGTACCCCTGACTGAAATCTCAATGGGCTGTGACAGGAAACATCAGGCTTGCCAGTGTTGTTAAAGTAGCAAAGCAAAACTTCAGAAAACCAGAACTTTCTGATTTCATAGTTAGGTTACTTATTTGCAACTAAATCCAAGAACTTTAGTGCATCTTTTCCAGGTAATATATCAAATTCACAGTCTTCCTGGGAGAAATTCTGCTACCCAGTAAAGGTAGGAAAGTCTGTACATGGTTAGTAACTGCTTGTGCCTCAGTTTACCCACCTTGAAAATTAATATTAGTAACATCTGCTTTCCAGCTCTGATTTTATTTAAGATTTCATAAGCGAGGTCTTGAGATGCAGAGGTTCAAATGAGCAATAGATATTATTACACATTTTCACTTCTGCCATTTATCTAGGTTTTCTAATAGCAGATTCCCAACAAGGGCAAGTAGGCAGAGCAAAACAGAACATTCAAGATGAGCCACACAAAGCCATGGAAAAGAGGCTGGTCTGAAATAAAAAATCTCTAACGTACCTAATGAAAAGCCTTTGGCATGGAGTTGCTTCTTGTAAGTCGGAATTTTCCAAGCTCAAAATTTTCCCTGCACTGCAATCCCAAAAGTACAGTCCTGCCTCTTGCCTGGCTAACATAGTTGCAACCCTGTGGCCACACCACTTTGAGTGTTGGCATCTTCCCTACAACCTCGTGGCACAGGCAGCACCAGCACCTGTCCCACTGGGTGCCTCAGCTCTGCCAACAAAGTTCAAGTGGCACTGGGTTTTCTCCTCTCAAATTGTGTGAGCCCTTGCTGGAAACTGCATAACAGGAAATGGTTTTGCCAGATGGCAGAGGATGGTTTGGATCTTGCTGGACATTTTCCATCAGTATTTATATATTTTTGCCTTTCACCTGAGTGCCATGCTTTGGCATATCTAATAAACACTGGCAGCCTGTGCCCTGCCTCATGCCCACACCCAGCAAGGAGATGTTCCCAAGTGCAAGGCATCAGGTTCCTGCCAGCTTAAGGATGCAGATCTCTGTCTGACTGAAATGTCAGATACTGTATTAAAAGGTAGCAGATTGTGGTGATAATGAAGTGCTGCAGCCTGTCGCTATGTTACCAACTGCTCTGAACTGACACGTCAGAAGGAACAGCAAGGAAAATGCCCAGAATCCCTGTTTGGATCCCCTTCCCACGCCTACCACCGACTGAACTATTTTAAATATTTACAAATATATCCAGCATGTTTCTTTATAAACAAAGCCTCAAATGATAAATAGATAAATATGTTACCCCAGCAACCCTGCTGTCTAAAATCATCCTCTTGCCTCTCCAGTTTGGCTGAGATTGCATCCTTCACTCTTCACAGAGGAGCATTGCTTAGGGAATGGGCATTTCTCTGCCCCTTCTCTGTCCCTTAAAGAGACTAACATCACCCTGCCCCAGCACTGTGTTCAAAAGCAGATTGAAAAAAGTAAGGGAGATGTTTTCCTGCTGACTGGAGATGAGGTGAGAGCTGTGGATGCTCTTTAAAAAGGTAGGGGGACACTCTCTGTCCCTCAGCCTGCAGATTTTACCTGTTATTGCCTTATTTATACAGAGTTAGCATCACCATCCTCTGCAATGAGTGTTTTTGGATAACACAGCTGGCTGCAGCTGGCCTGGGGGAGTGAGGGCAGAAGGAAGGAGGGTGATGTACAAGGGCACAGCCAATGCCTTGCTTTCATCCAGTACAGAGCAGCAGAGCGCTCCCAGCAAGCCTAATTCCTTCCCTTTCCTCAGCAAACCCACCTACTGTGCCAAGCAGAACACACTCCCAACCAAACTGCTTCTGCTCCCACGGCAATTTTCATAGATAAAAGAACAAAGCAGAGTCCTTATCATGATGCCAGGGATTCACTGTGACTTGCCTGGCAATTTTGATATGAGATGAGTCTTCATCACAGGCCATGTTTGCTGAGGAGAGATTGTGTTTGGAAGAGCACCACGTCAGAAGGGGTCTCTGTGCTCATTGGCCTCAATGCCATTTTTAAAACTCTCTCCTCAGTCAAGAAAACAAACAGCTTGGAGTCATGTTTTTTTCCTTCTGCCCACAATGCAGAAATTGAATTCTTGATTATTTTACCAGCTGTAGCTAAATTTTCAGTTCTATAAAATGGTAGGTTTTCCCAACACTATGTAAAGTGATCTGTTCTTTTAAAACCTACAACATTTAAATTAGAAACAGGTTCATTTTCTGCTAAAATATCTAACATATCATTATCCTAATTCAGCAGTAAAATATTTTAAACTGGTTTTGGGTGAAAGTAAATTTGTACTAAAAATACACAGCAGATACATTTTCGAGAGCCATTTTCATTATGGAAGTAATTTTGTTGTTTGTGAAAATTGCACCCAAATAGCAGTGGCTGCCAGGCATTAAACTCCAATAAAGAATTTTTTTCTAAATGATATGAATGTAAGCATCAGGAGGAGAGTGTCTGGATTTCTGAAGGGTACAACCCCTAAGCTCCAGGTGCCAGATGAAATGAAGGAAACAATGTGATATTATTTGCTGCTACTTGACATGTTACTCCATAGGTAATGGAAGACAGAATTTAAAATAAAGACAAACCAAAACTACCCAAACCCCACAATTCCAGGTACTCCTGACTGTGTTTGGAAACAAATTGCTCAGGGCATAACTGAAGCTGTGTGCACCCAGGAGGGTCCAGCTACTGTCCCTGTCCTTCCGGTGGTAAGGGCACACAATGGCAACAGCTGTACTAAAAAGGAGCGGGAAACAGGCATTTCACCAAATTTCTGATTAGCAGTGCATGAAAGCTTCGTGGCCTATCACACTTTATCAACCCTATTTACCCTCATGACTGATATGCCATCAGTTCTTGTTGCTCCTGCCACACAACTCAGAGGAAAATTGGCAGAACTTCTGCATCCAATGCCAGGGCACACCAATATCTTACAGGTGCTGTATTTGCTCCTCTCTCAGCTTCATTTTCTGTTCCTTCTTCTTGCACCCACACCTGTGAATGGGCAGAATCCAGATAAATATCTGACAAAACACCTTATTCTTTAGGCTCTGCTTAGCAACAGCTGCCATCAGATCTATTTGGATAGGGTAATATTGCATAAAAAGGAAATAAAGAGACTGTCAGGGCCAACTTCAGTGCTCTACAGCAGCTTCCAGGGGTACTGTAGAAGGCTGGGTTTGCTGGAACAGGGCTTCAGGGGAATGTGTGTGCTTTCTTACAAGAGATAATTACTAAAGACAAGGAATTGTTAGTCCAAAAAAGTTGAGGAATGTCCACTGCTTGAGGTTTTCCAGATGTCTGCCAGGTATATTTTAGGCATGAGGTGCCAATATGAGCCTGATGATTAAATAAGATCCCTTCCAGCCCTATTTTCTATGACTGTATAATTCTGACATATATTTTAATATATTTTCTGCGCCCTAAGACAGAGGAAATGCTGCTGTACAGTTGTTTAACAATATTTCATGGTATATTTTTATTGACAGCAAGGTCTCTGGAGTGTAAGATGTCAAGTACACTCACTCAAATATAAATAATAAAATAGGTTTTTTTCTCCTCTATTAATTCCACTTAGCCCTTTCTTCCCTTCCTGCAGACAGATTCCTGATTTACATAGTTGGAGCGGAGAGTTTTGTTTTCCCCTTTCCAGCAGAAAGTTTTGTTGTTTTTTTCCTCCCATGGGAATTCAGTGCATGAGTTTAACAACATCAGCCTGGTAGACAGAAATGTGCCTTTTAACTTTGTCTAAAGAGAAAACCTAGAGGAAAAACGTGAAAGAAAAACAACTCTAAATGAAAAGTGCAAGGTAACTGCTACTCCACAGTGGATCATTGGCAGAATATTGTTAAGGTCTGTCTGCATCAGCAAGGCTTGTAATGAAACAAATTGTCAGGGCCTTCAGATAGTTTGTTGTAATGAGGAGAAGTCCTCTGTGGTCAAGTCTCTTGACTCTGCTTGTTTTTATCCATTTACTGGCAGGGTGTGTTTTGTAGATGAACCACTATTGGCAGATGGCAGACAAGCACATGTGCACTCAGCTGGACACCCAGGAGCCTCAGTAAATTGTAAGATATCCATAAGACCAAAGGAAGCATTGTCTAGGTAAATTTTGGCCATAGGGAAATCTGGTAAAACAACAGTCTCTCACATCCAAAGGCCTGACAAATACTGTGTACATGGGAGCTGATACCTTTATGTTCCCTGTTTTTCTGAGCCTGAGATGTCCTTTGCATTGTTAAAATTCCTAGGGGCATTCTGAGTTACCAGCAAAAGAAAAGCCGCTTCACGGATGTATCTACATTTCTCTTTATGCTGGGAAAGCAACAGAATTCATTTTCTAGCTTATAATCAATAACTCCAATACTACAGTGGGAGAAGGAGCATTTAAATGATTATAGAAATGTAATTTCATAAATGCAATTTGTCTTAGATATCAACTTAGACCACGTGCTTTAATTTCACAAAGTCAGTGCAGTAGGATAGAGGCATCTGTGAATCTCTCCCACTGTGCCCAGGCTCTGCACAGGGACTTTGTTCTTTTTTAGTTCTCAGAAGTTTAGCTCTTTCTCTTTTCAAGAAAGAGAAGAACATTCCTTGGTATTTTCAGCTTCTATAGCGCTTCCTTGACTGGCTTGATGCTCTTGTGGTAAGAGAAAAATTTAATTTATATAGTTTAAAAATTGTCCATCTCTTCCCTCTCTTTTGAACTATCCAAATCATGTGCCAGGGAGGAACATTACAGAGAGTTAGAAAAAGATAAAATGGAGATGTAATCAAACAGATCCAAAGATGGCATGGAAGAGTGAGAAAAAGCTGCTTTCTCTCTGCAGCCAGAACTTTTCTCCCGGGTTTTCTGAGTTGAAATCACAACACTTAGATGCAAATTATTTTGTGTTGGTCATTGGATGATAACAAGGCCGTTGAGATGGATTGCAGACTGACAGTGAGCATGAAACTTATTGGTTCAGAATGGAAATGAAGAGGGTTTTTTTTTGTCTTGAGACTACAGATGGGCAAAGTGCAATGAATTGATTTGGAATTGAGCAGATCCCTAAGGAAAACAGCCTGCAAAAGAGGGCAAACTGAGTGGCTGCCAGCAGGCTCAGCCCCTTACTGCCAAACTTGCATCCATATCCAAACCCAGAGTCAGCCATCTGCTGCAGAAGGAAGAAGATCACCTCCAGCACCAGGAACATCCAGACTTAAATGGTTGAAAGTCCCCAGTCTTCATCTGACAGACCAATAGTGGCTTTAGAAATCAGAGTTTCTGGTGATCTAACTTAGTAGTATCCCCAGTAATTACTAGGATCAAATTTACCAAATTTACCTCTGAGCATTTCATTCCAGTGCACTGGAAGGTTTCCCAGAGGAGCTGTGGATGCCCCATCCCTGGAAGTGTTTAAGGACACGTTGGAAGGAGCTCTGAGCAATGTGGAATAGTGAAAGGTGTCCTTGCCCATGGCAAGGGAGGGTTGGAACTAGATGACCTTTAGGGTCTTTTCCAACCCAAACCATTCCCTGATTTTATGATCTTTTTATAATATTTCATCTAGAAAATTTCTTAAAGATTAACAGTGGTCTCAAGGAAAAAGAAGTTTCTGAGAAGTTACACTAACATCCACAGTAATATGGAACCACTATCCTACCATTCCTAATAAAAACATAAGGAAATATCCAAAGAAAGTGTATAAAAAGGGGATTTCTAGTAGAAGCACTGCAACCAAATTTCTAATCAGTTCTGATCCTTAAAATAACAGAGGATCAGAACATCACAACAAATTAAGTACATGACAAATATAAAAGGGAAAATAAGACAAATCTGGTTTATTTTTCTTGATGGCTTGCATTCTATACTTGCTAAGTTATTATTTTTTATAATAGCCAATATTACTTTAATTTTCAGGGTCTGTGATAATGCAAATGTACTTTTTAAAAAATAAAAAGTAGATCCCATTGTTCCCTTGGGAAAATTTTAGGCAGAATAACTTCAGCTTGCTTAAATGGGTTCACTGAAATGATAAATTGCAGCATTTATAAAAGTAGCCATTGTACTCAAAGGCAGGTGCTGTCCTTTACTACACTGAAGTATTTTGTAAAAACATGATGAACAGTAATCAAATATTATTATAAAAATGATATAAGTTGCATGTTTGTTTATCAAAAAGCATCTATTTCACATTCTGCCAGAATCCTGGCAAAAACACTGCTAGAGCCATTTAGGAGCATATAAACAAATTAGTAATTTGGAAGACAAGCTCAGATCAATACATGTTAGATCAGTTGGGTCTCTCAAAAAAAAAAATTGGATGGAAGGCACAACAGAGATGGGCCTCTTAATGGATTGAAAAGGTGAAAGTGATTAGAGGTGAGATTATTCTGCACTCTGATAAGATGTGCTCAATGCCTTCCTGACAGGTGATTACTGGTATGGGATAGAAGAGAATTATACTTCCAGTTATTTCTAGAACATCTGCTGGTATAAGAGTTTGTGCAAAGATGTGTGAGCATCTACATGCCAAACATCACCCCACACACACTTTCAACAAGATAATGTTGCAGAAAATGTTGGATTCAGTCTACAGATTCCTGGATTGTATTCACTGTGGTATTGTCAGAGAGATGGGTGACCTTGCATCAAACGCTGTTACTTCTCTATACCTCAATTTCTTCGTTTCCAATATTATGACAATCACACTGACTTTGTCATGGACTGTATTGAGAACTGCTGATGAAAAATATTTCATGTTAATGGGCTGAAAATCACTTACAGCTATTTCTCACTAGTGTGAGTTGGTTAAAATAAGAGCCATGGGTTTGATTTGTGTCAGTGCCAGGGTTTTTACCTGCTTCTCAGCACACTGCTTTTCACTGAACTTATCTTTTCTTTCCTATGGCATTGTGTTACAATTTAGGAGCCTTATCAGATCACAGCACTTGAACAGAGAACACAGAAAAGTTTCATTACCCCAAAGAACTCAGAGATCCGTAATGGGAGTTTTCAGTGCATTTTTGTCAGACACATTTGTACCCTTTAGCATTGATTTCTCCACAACACTTCCAATATTCCAAACTTTCATGTTTTTCCCTGTGAGTCTCAGAAACACAAGGGGAAGGAAGAAAGAAGAGAAACTCTCTCTTTTGGTCTAAGAGCCTGTTCAATGATTCCTTTTCAAACTCCCAGTCTAGCAGGCCCTGAACAGCTACCTGCCTGACTGGCCTCAGGATCTTCATGCCCATCAAAAACTTTATTGTAGGATGGTTTTTTGGTACCTTTTTAAATGTTTCCATATGCCTCTCTCAAAGCAGAAAAGAATCTCAATAACACCTGACAGCCAACTTATGCACAATCTGTAGACACAAAAACATTTTCAAATTCTACTACTAACAACACAACAATGATCAATAGCTTTTTTTATTTGCAAGATATGGAATAGAAAAAGAGTGAGATGAAAATATATGCATAAAGTGGACCTTCTTTTCAACCTCAATTTTTTACTCTTTCCAATACTCAATTCAGGATGAGATGTGTGAGTTCCTCAGGTTTTTCCTGTATCCTCTCTAAGTGCAATGTTGCATGGGTTTAATGGAAGAAAAAAGGGTCACAAAAAGAACAAATTACATGGCAGCATTACTGTCACCTGTGCAAAGAAAGTATTTCAGGGGCACCTTGCAATGTTGTATCTAGTTTATTGTTTTTCTTTGAAGAACCATATTCAAATACTAGGGAAGAACATGCTTATTTTACCTAGTCTGCAGTCTGGGATTTGCAGAAAAGGCTCTTTTCAAGAGTTTCTGGGCTTTAGGCTTTAACCTGTACCACAGAGTAAGGGAGGTGAAAACAGAGGTAGAAATGTCAGGACAAACTGTCTGGGACCATTGGGCAGAGGGCATGGAGATAATGCTGGGGAAAAGATGCTTAACTGGTATTAAAGTCAAGGATAATTTATGAACAGCACCAAAATTATTTTTTTCCAAATAAAACTTTCATAATTCAATTATTTTTCTTCTTTTTCTTCTTTTTCTTCTTTTTCTTCTTTTTCTTCTTTTTCTTCTTTTTCTATGGGCCGTTTTATTTGAGGTGGGATGGGACTTTGAAAATCATTTAGTTTTTCCTGAGGCATTTACCTCATAAATAATATACTGCATGCAAAATATTTATATAGTACACACACAAAAAAAATTAGGGACTACTAGGACTGAGAAGACCTTTTCAGTTGTGCTTCTTCCCTTTGTGCGGTTCTCCTCCTGCATAGTCCCTTAAGCTTTCATTTCATGCTTACAACTGTTTTTCTCAGCAGGCACCTTCCTCAAACAAAGAAGTCTCAAGCCTCTCTGGAGAGTGTGTTTAAGCACTCCTGCCTGAGGTCCAGGCCATTAGCTCAATAGACCATTCCAAATGATCTTGTTTTATGTGCTGCTGCACATCACGAGCCTTACCAGGGCCATGTGGCATGACACAGCTGTGCTTTTCCAACTGTTTTAGACAGAAGGAAAATGAAACTTTTGAAACAGCAAAATAAAATATTGAAATGAAGTAAAGAAAAAAAGATACACATCTGGTAAAATTTAAGCAAAAGGAGAGTGTCTAGCGAGGCCTCATTGACTCCAGGGTATACTGATGCAAAGGGCTCTGATTGTTGCAGCTCAGAAGATGCATTTCATGTAATGCACCCTGCTCCACATTGAAGTGTGTTTTTTCTTTCTATAACTTCTGCTTACCAAGGTTTCTCAGTTAGCACATTGCTGCTGCTCAGGGATCCCACTTCCTCATGTCCCTGAACAATGCCAGCACAAATTTTTACTGTAGGAGCTCATCAGATATCAGGCCTTTTAGGGGCCAGTTCAAGAAGACATGAAGGAAGAACAGTTTGATTCCCTTTCTCCTTTTATCTCTTTAAGATATGACAGTACACTGTGCAAAACTCCCTGAGTACGGAACCAGCTCCAGCTATAGCTTAACACTTCAGTTCTTTGGTTTTTTTTTTTACCTTAAGCTTTGACATAATTCTTTTCACGCCTTAGCAGATGTAACTACAATAATTAGAGGCAGCTCCTGGAATGAGCTTCAAGGATAATTGCCTGGGTACTTGCGAAATAAGGGACAAAAAGGGGAAAAGAATATTATCTTCCTGGCTTTGTTAATACTTTGCTAAACAGAATCAGTAACTTCAACACTATATTTGTTTACCTGTGTACTTCCACATAAAGTCATCCTCAGATGTACAGTGAATTTTTATGAGGCTTTTGACTCTTACGTGCATATTAAACAAAAAGGGTGCAGGAAACTGTCCTGTACTTAGGTTATGTAACAGGTGAACAGGGAACTGAGCCAAAGATTTGCTATAATGTTACAAATTAGCCTCTGTTTCTTCCGGCAATTTCATTCAGGATCTAGGAAATGTTTCCCTTTACTATAACTGGGAAATATCCTGGGTTAAATTTACATTGCATAGAGGGTTAAATTAAATTCTCAGTGGGGAAGGAATGGTTACTAAGGCAACAGGAGCATGCATTTGATACCTGTTATTCAAGTCTGCAACCTCATGCTCATTACCTATCACATTGTTTTTTTCATAGCCACTCTAAAATGGATGTTACCAGAACCACCTTACTTTGACATAAGTAGCAAGACATGAACTAATGTGAAAAGAATTTGCCTACTATCAGTATATTAAAATACTTCTTGAGAAGTAGAGATCTTTTTATCCAAAGAAGAACTTTTACTTCCATGGAATAAAAAATATCCGAAAAGCATTTGTAAACACAATTCTGAAGGAGTTCTGAACTAGAAAACAGCAGATCATATTGTGATTTCCTGAAAAAAACTGTGAGATTAGCAAAACTGAAATATTCACTACCTCTTAGCAGATACTGAGCACTGACAGGTTAGAACCGCCTGCAGGAGAAGATTAAGAGCATCTGGCTGCACACATTGTTGAAGACCATGAGCAATATGAAATGTTTGAGAATTAAAGTGGAGCACTTATGTCTCTCTGTTTTTCTCCATTGTTAGATGAGAATAATACATTCATTATGCGAATATATTATCAGAATGAGAATGCATATGCTAGTTTTGGTCTATGGTAGTTAATAGAGGTCAGAAATGTTATGACAAGAACTTGCAAGAAGCAGTACACATTGTACAACACAATAGCACTTCACAAAGCTCTTAGGACACCCTTGTGTAGCCTCCCATAAGATCACAGAATCAAATACACATAGCAATTCATCTCTAAGCTTATTCAAAACTCTCTCATTCAGAAATTAAATGTCAACATAAATGGATACTTTAACAAAAAATATATATACTTTGAAAATGCTTCCTTGAGAGTGAATTTCTTTTCCCTTCATAATCATCAGATTGTGTTATTTCATTTAATTTAGACTTTTAAACCATTCTAATACAAGTATGTGATATTATCCAAAATGTACATGACACACATGAACACAGTGTTTTATTTTAATAGCATATAAATTTGACAGTGCAATTAACAATGTCTGTTCATGGAAAGTGTGAGCTTGCCTCACTGTTTCTCGACACACTACCAGAAAGAAGTTGGGATCAGCTGGATAATCTCAGTTTTCTACTTCAGTAACCTTTCAGAAGGCAAGACATCAAGTTAGTCCTTTCGTAAATTAGGCCTTAAATGCCCAATGCTTTCCATAATTTGGAGTTAGGCCTCCAAGTCTGTCACATTTCCTCATCCATGGAATTTACACCTTTGCAGCCTCAATGTTCCCAAGTATAACAGAGACATATCTATCATCCATCTAAAAGAACTGTGCTATCGAAGTAAAGGATTTCATTGTCTGCATCTAAATGAGCGTATGAAAGAAGGAGCGCTCAGTTACTGAAACGGAAGGAAATTTCGTGTTCTGAATTACATATTACAGACAAGTACAAAGCACAGATTTGATCTTACATTCATCAATCTGCTTTAAAAAAATCAATACATATTTTGCTTAAGCTAAAATCTCACATCTTATAATATCCTTGACTTTAGATGTATGAAATCACAGTGATTTGAATGCTCCTTGTAACACCACATTGGCCTTAACAGAAGAATCATTCAATCAGTTCAAAAAGTCATTGCAGGAAAAATTAAGGACTTAGCATGGGTTCTAGACTTTTTCTTTTGCTTTTATTAAATTCTTGTAAATATTCCATTCTCTAAAGGCAGCTGTCACATGAATCATGGGCTTTAGTAGCATTTGAAATTCTAAATACTTGTTGGAGTCTTTAAATTATTTAGCCCAAAGCCGGCAAAAGAGGGCAAACTGAGTGGCCCTCCTTGACCCTCAAGGAAACGGCTTGAGATGCTCTGGAGCTGTAATTTCTCAATAGAAATCCCACAGGAGTCAGGGGCAGGGCTGAAAAGAGCATTCATAGAAGTTGTGCTCCCCAGATTTACTTTATTGGCTTGTCTTGTACAGTGCTGGAAACTTGAGAAGAGGCAGCACAAAATTTCTAGGTAACTCGGTAACTGGGAGCATTTGAACTCTGATTGCTTGTCAGTGAGTATGACAGTCATCAAAGACAAACAGAAGGTGAGTGAATACCAAATAACTGTAATCAAGTAAGTGGGGTTCCCCAATTTTGTGATGTGTGCAGGTTATTATTTGCACTGAAGACTAAAAAGAAATGTGGACAGGGCTCAGCAGAAAGCAACTAGAAAGTGTAGATTTTCTGGTGTCAGAGATTAATTGAATATTTAGAGACACAGTTCTGCAAAGGCATGACATCTGTGACTTGTCATCTGAACTTCTCACTGCATACCTGAATTTGCTTCAAAACAAGAGTCCTGGGCATTTTATTTTATTTTTTTTTTAATATTTTCTTTTTGACATTACTACTGTAAGGAGAACAGGTCACTCTTTAGTTGATCTCTATATTAATTCAGATTATTTTAATTAACTGAAGAAATTATGTCTAAGAAAATACCAACAGGTAGAGTTTAAGGGGCTTGGGATTTTAGGGGTGACAGGTTGGTTTTGTTTTGTTTTCATAAAAAGCAGAACAAACAACTTCGTGGTAGAAAGAGGAGAGCTAATTAAAATCTGGACAGATAATCTTATTCTTTTTGAAGGGCTGCTTTTTAAAGTGCAGCACCACAATTAGATTATTCCACCAAGTTTAATGAAGTGGGTCAGTTAAACCAGTGCCTCTCTGTCTTTTATCTAGTGAAAATCTGGAGTGACTTTTGGAAGGAAAAAAGTGCTTGAAACAACTTTTAATAAATATTACCTAATTCTGGAATAAAAAAATTGAAAGATGCTGATAATATTTTTGATAATTTGAAAACATTTCTTACATTCTTGCTCAGCAGAAGAGCACCATCTACTGATCATCACTCTAAAATTCCTGTGTGATGTTTTCTTTGCATGTGTTTTATTCGTGTGCAACATCATAAACTTAACTCCAGAAGTTCTGGATGACTCTTGAACACATGTGAAAGAAAGCTGTGTACCTTCAGCCATCAGCTGATCCCACTGTGATGTTTGATTGTTTTAGCAGCCAGCAGCACCTTAGCAGCAGGCAGCAAGCTCAGCTTCAGATCCAAGGCACAGAGTGCCCCAGGGAGGATTCTCCCAGCCTTGTCTCACAACCCAGGGGTGGTAGCCAAGGCTGGAGACCCTGTGTGTGCACACAGGACCTTAACTGCAGCAAGAAAACTTAGCTATAAATAGGTTTTCTTTGCTCATTTTTCTGTACTTTTGATAGGATTTGAGTTCTTAAAAAGCACTAGTGGTGTTCTGAGAAACAATTTCAGAAAACTGGTGTGCTGGTGATTGCTGTCATCCTATGAGTGATGGGACTATTTCTCCAGTATCTCACACCTGATGTGATTGTGATGATTGTCTCTAAACCAGAATGTGAGGAGCTGAACCAAGAGCTCCCACAGCTGCCTGCACAGCTAGAGCTTGAAATGCCAGCTAGATCTGCATGACTGGCACCCTTGCCCTCTATGGGTCTGGCACAGAGTGGAATTCATTTCATATCTATTATGTGCTCGTGGAATTATGCCACTCTGTGAGTCACTGGAGAATTATATATTCTTCATACATCACCTACTTCTCATGTATTGTCCTTGTCAGGCCACAGCACAGCAACTAGAGCTGAAAGGTATCATTACTCAATAATTTCTTGCTTGACTCAGCCTCCAATTTTTGAATTTCTAGTCCCAGGGACATGTATTCATGGGAACATCTCAATTGGCTGGTGGAGGAGTTGTTTAAAGAACATTTCTAGATGTTGTAGCTCCAGGGTAAAAACTTAAAGTCATGACTCATTTGCATTCAAGATACTCCACTACCCTGCCTATAAATAAAACCATCGGTCTTTTGGGGTTGAGGGTTTTTTTAATTATACACTGGAACTTTTATTGAACAGGTTTCCATTTCTCCTGGCAGGGTAGATGGATGTTTCTTTATTCCTGTATGCAAAGACTGAAAAATCTCTTTCCTCCATTAAAAGAAAAAAGAAAACCTGAAAGACGGATATGGCACAGCCTCTCTGACCTCCATCATCATCTGACTGCCCTCATGATGAAACAGTTGAAAGCTGAGTCAAAGTCAAATATAAGTTGCCTTATATATAAATACACTGAAGGAGTGGAGAAAAAAGAATAAAGCAGAGCTATTTATAAGGGTAAAACCAGAGGCTCTAAGGTGTGTGGTCAGATACTAAGCAAATAAATTACTGCCATCTGTAGGCTTATATATATCACTGGGTGAGATAATTTCAAGATATATGATAAATTCATAGACAGGACTTGCAGATCACCTTTTGTTGAAATGCAGGATTAAGTTGCAATGCTAGGATGGAATGAATGGCTAAATGGGTCAGGAAATGCAGTTTCATGCATCTACAAGTAAAAGAAAGTGCGGTTGAATTATCTTTTTATTTTTTAATTTAAAGTATTTCAAATTTCCATGGTTAGTTTGTTGGAGGAGCATCCCATTGTTATTTTGCACATAAAGAAAATTTTGCTTGTATTTTCTGTTTTCTAGCTAGCCCTCAATGTCTCTGATTCCCTCTCCTTGTGCCAAGGGTCTTGTGGAGTTACTCTAAAGGGTAACAAATGGTAGATGTTTAAATTCATAGATTGAATTAGAGCATCCATCATCAGACCATGCCACGAGAGTAAGGACCACTTTCTCATTTTATTGGAAATGTAGAAACAATTTTCACTGAAGTGAGGCCAGAGTCCTGCACTGTTGTGTCACGCCAGGATTGTGACAGATCCCTCAACTCCAACTCATGATTCATTCTGCCCTTCAGCCCTGCTGCTCAGAGAACTTCTGTAGGCTTATCTCTTCTGGTTCTCCTGGGGCTCACCTTCCTCATGCTTTAAAGTTTCCCTCTTTCTGCTGTGGAGCACTTTAAGGAGAAAGGAGCGCCCTGGAGTGCACTCTGGAGTTCACTCTGAGCCCAGCAGTGCCTGACTTCTCCCTGTTCCAGCTGCTGTTGCAATATGGGGTCAATATGAATCACTATAAACCTTCTTCTAGTCATAGCTACATTTGAAAATTTGGCCTTAAACAGTCTGACTTACACAGTGAGTCAGGGATGCTTTCTGTTTTTCTGTCAAAAAATGTAGTAGGCTGTAACTCCAGAGGGCCTTTGGGATACAGCCACCAAGAGGAGACAGAAAGCACTGGAAGCTATTATAGAAAAGATGTTTTCAACAACTTGAATTAACAATAAACTGCACCTCCACCAGGAAAGATTTGAGATGAAAGGCTACCTATTTTTTTTTGAGGTAGGCAATTACACTTGAAAGGTCATAAGTCTTACTAAATTTTTGGCAAGCTTACTGCCCTGCACTTCTGATTTCTTATTACATATTGTTCAATACATGTCAAGTGCAGAATACATTGTGTATCTATTTTGTGCTATAATAGTGCAGGTCTCCGTGGCAAGACAAAAGAGTCCTGGATAATTACAGCTTCTCAGAAACCTTGAAACCACATCACAGATTATAAAAGATATTTTACTAAAATAAAGCAAAGAAAATGGGCAGAACTAAAACCAAAATGTACAGATTAAACACAATAAAATTTTAACAGTTTTAGTAGATGGTTTTCTGGCTCCATCTGGTGTTTATTTTACAAAATGTCTATCTCAAGGCAGTAGGATTTCCCTTTCCACATGGGAAATGAAGAGTAGTATTAAAAAGACAGTTAAACATACATATTCTGAGGACTTATATTCAAAGTTCTATACTATTTATTGTGAAAGTAAAAAGAGAATACTTTTTAAAATTAGTTTTTATATCCTGTGACTTTAAATAATTTTCATCTCTGAGAAAGGTCTATAGCAAACTTATAATTTCTCCTTAAGATACCCATTAGAATGCCAAAATACCAATACTCCCTACCAACCTTGCTTTTCTTGCATCTCATGATGGCTGAATCAATACTACTGCTTTACTCAAATAAACTCTCAAATATTTGCAACACAATTATCATAAGCTTTCACATCAAACATTTTATTGGTGCTGCTTTCAGATCTGACAATCACATATTTACTGCCTGTACAGAAAAATCAGCTGGTTCACTTGGTTTGTAATAGTTTCTTGGAGGAGTTGATCCATCCCTGTCCCAGGGGTTGAAGCAACACTGAGCCTTTAGTTTCCTGGGCCTTCTTTTGGGCTCTTCTTGGAGATGTGTCTGACATTTGCCCTCTTCCAGTCATTAAAGACATCCTCTGATCTCCATAACTTTTAATGATAAATATTAATATTATAGACAGTGGCCCTGCAGCAATGTCAGCCACTTGTCTCACACTGGGGCAAATTTTGTCCAGGCACATAGACTCATGGGGATATCAGAATATAAACTCTTCTTTGTTAGCAATTCTCACAATATCATGACAGAACACCCTTCTTTTTCTACTGGGCCTAACGTATAAAACATCCTTGTCCTAGTATGTTCATAACTCAGCAAATTCATTGTAAAAGCAGAGTAAATTAAATGTTACCCTTTAAAAAGGTATTCTCGCTTTCCATAGAGTGGAGTACATATGAACTGCACGTGCTCTATAAAAACAATATTAAATCAACATGAATGCATTTTCAAATATGATTTGGCAATTGAGAATAATGCTGAGTAGCCAGTACTTCCTGACAAACAAGCTTTCTGCATTCCTCAGGGGCTTGATTGTACTTGCAGAATACCAGAGTACAGTAGATAACATTGAAAAAGTCTACCTTAGCAGCAAAAAAAGTAGGTTTGGGTTGGTTTATTTGGGTTTTTTTGGTCTAGCTTCTCTCTCCCACAGCCCCATTTATAAAAGCATAATTGTTGCATTTACAACTACCAGAGTGAGCTCTTCCTTCCACTAACGTGTGCCATCCACAGCACCACCCTCTACACTCTCTGACCCAAAATGATTCAGCATTGGCTGATGCAAATGGAATAGTTTTACTTTAAAGGAAAAAAAAGAAAATTGGCAGTCCTCTAAATCTCACAGAGGAAATTTATGGCATGTAGGAAAATAACCATGTAATGTTGAGCCAAGACTCAACACATGTTGTATTCATTATAGCCTAAGCATAATAACAACATTTTTAATGAACCTTATCTCCCTGTGATGAATCTGTGGAGGCATTATAACTACTAAAGCCTTGTTTGCCCCATCTGGTTTCTGACATGTGCTCAGGCTGGTGTCTAATATAATCTCAGTGCTCTGATCCTGCAGGCATGGAGAAGGCTTCAGTATCAGGAAAATAGTTTTTAGCAGCTCATTTGTTCTTCTTTCCAGAACAAAGCTCATTTGTGAGACCCCTGGAAGAATCAGTCATTCCAGAGGACAAGGAAGCCCAGCCCTGGCTCTTGTGCCACATCCATTCAAATCTTTGTGTCACTTGCAGCTGTCCGCTCTCTCTCAGGGAGGGAAGAACACAACAGCTTTGGGACACCCTGAAATTCAGGAGAAAGTGGTCTCAAGTCCAGGTCCTTACCAGAACAACAACAAAAAAAGGTGTTACTTAGTATCTTTCTGTGCTTTTTTTCCTGAAGTGGGTAGGAGATACTTTACTTCACCAAGGTGCCTCCCTCAGAAAGGAAGATGCTACATATTTTCTGTCAGATGGAGCATTGGAGCTTTCTGGGAGCTGAGATGTAACGTGAGTTAACTTACTTTCAGAGTAGTTTCCCAAGAGCTCAAAAATATACCTATCTCAGGGGGGGGGGGGGGGGGGTG
>JAXCLO010000056.1:60630931-60661152 GCA_035583995.1 Arremon aurantiirostris | reverse complement strand
TTTAGTTTTGTTTGGGGTGGTTTTTTTTTGTTTTGTTTAAGATGAGGATTAGTGGGATTCCTAAGAGGGATGGGCTTGAAAATTGGTCAAAGAAGCTTTGGGGTTTTGTTTGGTTTTTTTGAGGGGGGGGTTTTGTTTGCTTGTTTTGTTTTTTTCTTGTTGTTTTGGTTTTTTTTTGTGTGTGTGTGTGGTTTTTTGAGAGATTTTGTTAGGTTTTTTGTTTGGGTGGTTTTATTTTTTTTACGGGGTTTGTCTGAAATTTGCGGGGGAGGGGGTCGGGGAAAGAGTTTTGAACTAAATTGCGATAAAGCCTGCGATCTCTTATTGACTCGCAGCTAGAGAATTCTTCCTAACTGAAATTTATTGCCCAAATCTCCATGAATTAGGTGTAGCCATTAAAATAAGCTGAACCCAAAGTGATTCACAAAGAACAACTACTCATGCAACCTAAAAAAAAGAAACAAAACAAATTAAAACCAACCAACAGCCACCGCTCGGCACCCCCGTTCAGCCCCTCAGGAGGGGCCGGGAGTGGCGCGGTCGCGGCTCCCCCTCACGCCGGGGCGCGGCGGGGCCGGGCCGGAGACCGGGCCGGAGCCTTCCCCCGGCCATGGCGGCGAGGGCGGGCCCGGAAGGGGAGCAGTCGCCGCCCGTCTCACTTCCCCGGCTGTCGGGCGGGGCGGCAGCGCGGGCAGCGGGCGGGCACCATGCTGCAGTTCTTGGTAAGGCTCTGGGCTCCGAGGCGCGGTGCCGCGACGCCGCCATGGCACGGCACGGCACAGCGGGGCCGCTGCCCGACTGAGGGGAGAGGGCGCGGTGTCCGGCCACGCACGATCCCGTGTCCGGGCACCCCGGGGCCCCTTGTTCGGTCACAGCACCCCGGGCCCCTGTCACCGGGGCGGCTGCGCTCGGTGTTTGCTCCCCGGCAGCGCCCCATCCTTGGGCGGCCTCCCTTCTCCTCCTCCTTCCCACCCGTCCCCCTTATTCTCGCAGAACGGTGCCGTAAAGCTGCTGTGAAAATGGAGTTCCACCGCTTGTTTTTCCTCCATGCCGTGCTCTTAATTTGCCTTGGAGATTGTGCTTGCTCACGGTGATGCTCCCCCTTGCTGCTCAAATTTCTTTGTGTAAGCAGAAATGCCTCTCTCCTTTATAGTGAGAGCAGCCCATGCCGTTTTGTACACTCTTAAAAGTGTACTGCTGGAGATGTGGGTTTTTATATATGGAAATTAAAGCAAGAGATCGCGTTTCATTACTGCCCCGAGGAACAGCAGAATTATCAGACTGAATATTAGACTTCATCTTGCATTGGGGTGAGATAATGCAGCAGGCCAGTGATAGTGTGTGTTGATACAGAGCAAGAAGTGATGGCTTGTTGTAAATTGGCATAGTCTTGCCTGTTTTTATATAATAAATATATAAGCGAGGCCTATTTCTCATCCCAGCTTCATAATAACAAGTATGAAAGAAAGCCTCAGTCATTTCTGTAGCTGTTTGTAATCCCCTGTGCACCCAATGGAAACCTTCAGTAAGGCTAAATATGGTTAGCCTCGCTCAAAGTTTGTGTTTATCAGCTCTACTGCTTTCTGCTAATGGGGATTTTGTTTTGTTTTGTTTTTTGTTTTTTTCTAGATGGAAATACTTTACAATTACAGCTTCTCATTAGTGCATAACTGTTAGACAAAAGTTATACTAATTCTGGGTTTGTTCCCTGCTTGGGTGTAGATTGGATGTTTGACTCTTGCTCTCCCTGGTTAGGGCTGTAGCAGAGAGATAAAGGAATAATCTCACAAACCTTGTGTTTTTGCAGGCCAGAGTTAAGCTTTAAATAAGCCATTTGTTTACAAAGCACCTTGAAATGCTGGGTGGAAATTGAAAGACCCTGAACTCTCATCAGTCCTGTTGTTTTTAGTGAATATGCACATTTTCATTGGCTATGTGTTTTGCTTTCCGTATAATTGAAGTCTTAAGGAGTGATTTTTTCCCCCACTGCTGGAATTGTCAGCTCTAAAAATAAATGTAGCTGGGTGGATGCAGTGCTGGACTTTCCAATAAAGGAGTGCACTTTAAGGGAGTACTGATCTCAGTACTATCTCTGCTGAGTAAGGGTTGTCTCTCAACAGATTATTACATAAATTGGAGAGGTTCTAGGATAAAAGCCTAGAACATTGCTAATAAACAAGGATCTGGTTTGTGCTTCCAGGTGGCTTCCCTGACCCTGCTAAAGATACAGGAAATTCTCCTCTTTTAGAGTAATACTCTGAATTAAGAGGAATCACAGGTCTGGTTTTCATCAGTGCATTATTTGTCAGTATCTCCCACAGTACCTACTTAGCTGATAATTGAAACTGCAAGAGCATATGATAACAGGGCGCTACACACAGGAATAATTCTTCTTAAATTGTTAAAACTAAGTTTAAAAAGGTAATTATAGGAATATAAGGATATAATAAATATAAGGAATAAGACCTAAAATGGGTTTAAGAAAATACTGAAGTAATTTGCAGTCAGAGTTCATTTGACAGCTCTCAGCCAATTTTAGTTTTCTATAGATAGATTTTCACCGGTGCTGCTTATGGAATGTGGATCACAGAAAAGATGAGCAGTGCTGCTTTGAGCCTGGAAAAGATGTCTGGTCAGTAAGTGCTGGCAAAGTTGTTTTGTGGACTGTGGTTATATTTTTCTTAAAATAGTCTTATTTTGACAGCAGTGACCATGAGCAATAACAATTTTTTTAAATAGAGCTGTCCTCACCTGTTACAAAGAGTGATTTGTCTACCAACAATGGATCAAAGCACAATATTAGTAGTGTCCCCTTTTTAAAATAGTTAAATGAGCTTACATGGTACAGGGCAGATTTATTTTGAAGTGTAACAACAAAAATGTAGCATACTGAGCAGTTGTTGAATGAAAATCTCGTCACCTGCCTTTGGAGAGAGGATTTTTTTTCACTCTGGAAGTGTTCTTATGCTTGAGGATTTTCCTCAGCTGGCAGACAGGGTCTGGGCCAGAAACTGTGCTTGTGTTTTACTCTTGCTCTGCTTCCAGAGTGCATTTTTATGGACACCCTTCATCACCTATAAATGCACAGTTATCAGAAGAGGTTGTGCCCAGCTTCCAGCCAACTGTACTGCCTTGGAGGAGCCCCTAGGTCAGAGTGGATTTGGCTGAGAATTAATCTCGTGGGGTCTGAAGGGTTTGTCTGGAAGATGCCCAGCTGTTGCTGCAGAAGAAAAGAAGCAAGTTAACATCAGTTTAAGTTCCTGTTGTGAAGTGGGTTTTTTTGGGTTTTTTTTTTTTACTTCATACTAAGACATGTGTGTCCCTTTCCAACACTGGGCACTGTTCTAGTGGGGTGTTGCTTTAGGCTTTCCCATCATGGACCAAGAGCTCTGGGATGTGTAGGTCCCTGCTGTTGTCTCCCCTATTTTTTTAGGAATTACTGCCTTTGTGGGTGTACAGAGAACCTTACAAGGATGAACACAGCTTGATCCAAATAGTCTTGGGGATGTGGAATGAATAACAAAACTGTGGTATTTTGGAAATGATGGCAAGGTGTTTCTGGTGAGGAGGATGGGGAAAATTGCACCTCTCTGGATGAAAGATGAGAAATTACGTGGAAGTAGAGTTGAAACTCATTAAATAACTTGCAATATCCCTTTTTCTTTATTTTAGCCAATAAGGTTTTGATGCAAGGATGTTAACTCTTCTCCCTTTCTTCCTTTTTAGCTTGGTTTTACTCTTGGCAACGTGGTTGGGATGTATCTGGCTCAGAACTATGATGTGAGTATCCTGCTTTTCTGAGAGGTAAACCTGTCCTGAACAGAAAATAAATGACTGTTTTCACTCAATTGGAATTGAACCAGTCTTTATTTTGATAGTTTATATTATTTGAACAGAATGCAGATTATGCTCACGTGAGTTACAGAAGAACTGAGACTTCTCCTGGAAGAATTATCTCACTGAAAGAGTGGTCAGCATTGGAACAGGCTGCACAGGGAAGTGATGGAGTCACCATCCCTGGAGGTGTTCAAGGAATGACTGGGCCTGGCACTTAATGCTCTGGTCTAGTTAACAAAATGGTGGGAAAAAAAAAAATGTAACCAAAACATCATCTGTTTTGGTAGTGTAGTGTTTAAAACCTAAACTTCTGTTCAGTCCTAGAGCCCAGCCTTCTACAGGCAAAGACAGGAGAAACAGAAAAGGTTTATCAGTTGCTCATGGATATTACCAGCACAAAATACTGGTTTCCTGTCTCAGATACCTTGTCTTCTTACAGTGTTCTCCACTCAGTATAACTGTTAATAAAAATCCTCAAAGTATGTGAAATGTCTTTCTTCTGGACCTATAATGAAAATAAGTTTTGCCAGCTTTTTTTTGTAAATGTGATACTTTCTCCTAATTCAAAAAGTGTATTGACCTCCTATTTTTATCTCCTTCTTTTCTCACAGTGAGAAAAGAAAGAGAACTTTGTTTTTTCAGTTCTCAGTCAACAGTTTTCAATGTGAGAGGGCAGAGGAAAAAGATTTCAAGCTGAGCCTTCTAAACATGCTTTTACTTTCTGCCAAGTCAGCAGAGTCCCTTGTAAGAGCAGTGCCACTTTACTTACTGGCTAGAGGAGTTCATAACATTTAACATATAAATCTTTTTAATTTCTTAGGCAATCTGTATTAGCCTTAATAAAAGAAACAAAGTTTTTGAGGCATCATTGGTGTTTATGTTTTGCTTTCTTCTCATCTTCAGTATTGAAGTAATCTTGCTTAAGAAAAAAATCTTATATTTTCCTTTGTTTATGCACAAAGTTTGGTGATTTTTTCTGTCAGTCAGTCCAGCAAAAGGACTAATGAAAGGCTGTTTCTGTCCAATACATGTTTTACAGTGTTACAAAAATGTAGTCGTAAGAATATATTTGGATGTATCAATATGTATCACAAGCATTGTGTGGTGCTTTTCTGGCAGCACTGATAAAGTATTGCCACAAGAGGGGGACTCAGGCTTTTGATTTGCTGGAAGAAGCTCCCTGGAAATGCAACACTGATTTACAGTATGAACATGGAAATTTTACTGCTGGTGTTGAAGATGATTGGTTTGAGGTGACATTTAATATAAGCTTGTCATAATGAGGTCCTAATTCTGCAGCTGTACACACAATGTGCTTAGTAATAAATACATGGAAGGTTCTGCTGACAGTGGTGGAGTTCTCTTGGTTTAGTTTAAATGTCAGGCATGTTACAGGCTGGGCTTTTAATTTCATTTGCTCAAACAGATTCATTCTGAAAAGGAAGGTAAGAGGAACTTGTTACCAGTTGCGTGAGCCTCAGACCATTTAATAAGAGAACTGCATTCTGTTTGGATTAACTTCTGCTCTGTGGTCAGGTTACATATGAAGTAAAAACCCAGGATTTTTTTTTTCACAGCAAAGAGTGGAAAAATTTGCTTTAATTTTGTTTTAATCATACATTATTTTGTAAAATCATACATTATCACTTTCCAGTTTTAGCTAGTCATAATCTTTTCTTTGCTATTAAGAGCTTCAGCTTTTTTTCCCTTTCAAGTGATCAAAATTTACTGTTGGATTATTTTATCAAAATTATTTTATTTGTAAGAGAAAGCTGAAGATTTGGAACTCACAAGCAGTAAATTGAATTTTCATTCAAGTGTGAAACTGCAAAAAGGTGCCAATTTGCGATGCAGTAGAATTCCCCATTCAGGAATTTGGTTTCCCACAAGATGAACCAGAAGAAATATTTCTTAATAAATTTCTTGAGAACATATTTGATGCTCTTGAACATCTCTTTTCTCTTGGGATATGACCAGTATAGTGCAATCTGATTTCCCCTTTGAAATCCTGTGCATCAGTGTTTAAATCTGCTTATTCTTGGCAGTTTGTCTTTTTTCAGTCAGGAAGCCAGACTGGTCATGTTAAATTTCCTGTAAGGTGATCCTTTTTCCTTCCTCCTGTTCCCATCACATCTGACTTATAACCTTAATAATCTAAGTATTTCCTGAAGCCTCATGTGAGGTGCTCTCATCTGCTGTTTGCCTGACACTGCTTAGATTTAATCTCTGTGCAAGGCAACAGATACTGGAAATATCTCTTAAAAACCAGTTTAAACTTTATGGAGTTTCGTGCTTTGTGTATGGTATTGTCTTTCCTGATGCAACTCATGTAGCCACAGATTTTTGATGGTGTGGGGTTTGATTGTTTTGTTTTCTCTTTAAAGATTCCTAACATTGCAAAGAAGCTGGAAGATTTTAAGAAGGATGTGGAAGCCAAGAAGAAACCTCCCAACGACAAGTCCTGAAAGAGAAATGTTCCCCAGGTCAACTCTGTGTGTGCAGCAAGGGTGCAATTTTTACCTTTCAGGCAGCAAAGGTCAAGTAGAGGGTTGGCATGGGAGGTTGCTCCACTCTTAGTCTCCTAGAACTGGAATATCCTTTTGAAAGGGTGGCTGTGAACTTTTCCTGGGACTGATTTGCAAGGGTTTCAGAATTTGGATTTGCAACTGATGCGTGACTGGATGGTATCATTTGTATTTTTCAGTATTTCTTTTCCTAATATTTTGTAACCTGTTTTTACCTGATCCAACTGGAGTGCTTTTGGTCCTGTTACAATTGTAACCTCACACTTGATAATACCCTAGCTCTTAGAACAGCACAAAAGAAATTAAATGCATCAAGAAGTAACTTTCAGAGTTTCTTGTCTTTTGTTGTGAGCAGTGGTTCTTCACTGTCCTTAAGTCACACACACACACAAAGCAAAAAAAGCAGCCATTAAAACCCCTGGTGTGTAAGAAAACTCATCCATTGTAGAACTCTTGTCTTCTGTTTGAAACCATAATTCTGCAAAAATCCTGTTGTAAATTCTGAAAAAAAAGTTACAATGATTTGAATAGATGTTAATTTTATTAATTCAAGAATCTATCAAATAATTTTTTTCCCTTAAAATGAAAGAGATCTATCAACTCTATAACATGGCTTAAATGACAGAGTACCCTTGACAGTTTTTTGCAGGACATGAAGAACACAGAAAAGTGCCAGGAAGATGTTCTTGCTCTTATTGAGAATGCCTGGTGATGAAGTGCTGCCGACAAGCACAGAGAATGACCTCCATTTGTTCAGGCTCTAGATTAAAGCATACCTAGAGTGCTTCTCCATTAATGTTTTAATTAGGATGAGGATTGTGGCTTCAAAGTTGTTTGTCCTTTTACTATGTTTTCATTCTCATCATAGGGAACCCACATGGAGCACATGGTCTGCATTCCTCTCAGAAGACACTAAATCAGAAGATGTGCTTTGATCTCTAATGGGTGTTTAGTCCATTAGACAGGTCTAGGTGCACTCACAAGGAGAGGAACCCAAGCTCTGGGCACTAATTGTCTTGCTTTGTCAGTGAAATGTGCTGTTTGATAGAAACATAGCATCAAAGCTTTAAAGTAGAGAACTCTGTGTACCCATTGTAATTTTCACTCTCTACCCCAAAGCCTTTAATTTTTTTTATATCTGAGTGACTCCCAAGTTCAGGAGTTCTCACTGGATCAGTAAAGACACATTTACAGATTACCATACACCAAACACTTGCATCCTTTGCCAAAGTTTGGTGGTGACAAGAGTTCTTCCACAATGCATTCCTGAAACAGAGGAAAGTATTCCTCATGCAAAGATTCTCCTTCTTAAGCAATATAAATATATATAAGGAATATTTCACCTGTAATTTTAAATCCTTCCTTTCACCTCTGCCCTGAAATGTGTAGCTGACATAAAAGCTTTCAGTCTTTGCAGAGGATTACTTGAGAAGTTTAAAAGCCAACTCAAGTCAGACAATCTTAGTAGTGATGCAACCAATTTTCTCCACAGGAAACACTCCAAGAAACTCTGACAGGGAGAAATGGTTGTACCTCCTGAACCCAGCTACCAGAAGCCCTGTGGTAGCAGCATGTGTGGAAGATGTCCAGTGAGATTTCCATTACCTTCAGACTTCAGACCTGACTGAAAGAATTTTCTTCCATGCCCGGAAATATTTCCCTAGAGTGATGGTGCTGCACAGCTGTTTTGATGTTTTCATGAACATGATGAACTTAAATTTCTCCCAACTTCCTCTCCCTCCCCTCACTTTCCTATTCTTGAGCATTGAAAAATACTGTCTCTAACCCATTCATTTTTCTTTGCTTGTCATGTAAAATTATATTAGTGTTTAAAATTGGATTATTTCTTTGCTCAAACATATTTTATGTTCTTCCCTTTCTTTACATGAGGATGAAAAGTGAGATAATGTTCAAAATCTCTGTATTTGTTGCCAAACAGGCCAGTTACTCTAAAAGTGTTTTTGGAGCTGACTCCTCAGCTAAGCATTCCAAGCAGATGTTGGAAATTTTTTTTTTCCTATCATATTAGTAAGTGAAAAGCTGCAGCTGTAATCCTGTGGAAACAATAACTGCTCATTAATATTAAAGACAGGATTTTTGAGGTGTTTCACACTATTGGCAACACTTTCCATTTTAGCTCAAGCTGGGTTTTTTCCTCCCACATAGTAAACTGTAAATCTGGATAACATAACACAGCTGATGTGGACTTTGAAAATTCTGTATAACACATTTTACCTAGCCTGAGGTTGTCCTAGGTGATACTAAAATTTCACCTTACCTTTCAGAGGCTGAGCACAGATAATGAGTGCTTTGCATCTGGTGGGTCAGAATGCTTTGGATGCACTGGTGTCATAGCAGGGCACAGAAGATGGATGCTCCATGAAGTTGCTTATGAGCAAGTTTCCCATTTAACATGGACTCTGTGAATGTCCATTTCAAATGGCCTGTGTGGATAGCTAAAATTGCCAGCTAATATATGCAGGCTTCCTTCCTTTCCTGGAAACAGTTTTGTTCATGTATTGATTCTTTTAAGACATATTCTGGTGCTGAAGGTTCAAGGCAAAATGGGAGGAAAGGAATATATGAGCTACTGACAGACTTGTAAAACATTTACTATGGGTTGAGAGTATTATCCTGTGTTGGAAAATGCTGCCTTAAGGCCCTTCTGCCATTAAACAGTCAAGGGTTAATAACCAAAATAAACAAAAAGCCAGACAGCAAAGCTACTTATTAGCTTATTGGGTGCCAGAACCAAATAAAGTTGGTGTATGCACCTCACAGAACTTCACTAACGTGAATGTTCATTGGTTTTACATCCCAAAACCACAGCTCACTGCCTCGTGCACCTACCTGGTGGGACATGGCAGTGACAAGTGCCAGCAGTTGTGAATGTGGAAGTGTGCCAAGAGCACCAAAACAGGAGAAACAGTCTGTTGGGGTAAATCCTTGCCTGAGTCCACTCCAAATGCCTCTGTACCAATCTTGTGAGACACAAACTATGCCAGAGCCTCCTGGAAATGTTTCTGAAGAAATATTGTTTGAGATGTGCAAGAGCTATTTCATTTACCTCGTGCTATTGCTGTTCTTACTGAAGAGCATTGCTGGGCACCCTGTTTGATTTGTGAGTAATCCCAGGTCTCCCTAAGGCTGGCTGGAATGCCAGCTGCTGGTCTCTCACAAATGAGAATATCCCATGTTCATATCCCCTGGGAAATCCCTGGGATATCAAGGTGTGGTGGGAGCTGAGCAGAGCTGAGGAATCAGCATTAGGAGGGCAGAGAGTGATTTGTTGCTGAACAGCAAAACAATTGGAAGATGCTGGTGGATGAAGCATGAAGTGAAAAGGATTAGAAGATGAGTGTAAGTGAAAGGTGCAGAGCAGCTAAAGCCCTGGGAAAAAAATCAAGCCAGAAAGTTTCTTGGCAGGAGGAGAATGATCAAAAGTAACTTTAGGCACTGTGAACAAAGAGAGGCTCGGCTTGCTGTGTGTAGGGACAATGTTGGCATTGCAGACATGCCCACCCACTGTAGTGCTTGTCCTGGAGGAAGTTGCCTCCAGGTGCCAAATGTTAGTGAACAGACATTGCAGCCCCTTCCTCTCCTGCTCCTGGGGCTTCAGAATGGAGCTCCTGTCAGGGGAGCCCAGAGTGCCTCTGCCTTGAGCACCATTTTGGGGTCTGTGTTCAGAGCAGCCTCCTGCTGGGGAGCAGGGAAACACCCTGAGCAGGGAGGGCAGCAGGGAAACACCCTGAGCAGGGAGGGGAGCAGAAAGGATCAGGGGGCTCTGCATGGCAGAGGCTGCCCTGAGCTTTGTGTGCTGAATGCAGCAGAGCAGCAGGCTCAGGGTGAGGGGAACACAGGAACAGGTGAGCTGGGAGAAGAGTTGGAAAAATGAGGCCAAGGTCGTGTTTTATGCATCGGGGATGGTTTAAGTGACTGATGCACAGAAACACTTTGCTATTCGAAACAAAATTTACAGGAACTACCAGGAATAGCAATTGTTTTGCTAAAGGATGCAGCTTCCTGCTTTTGGAACCAGGGTTAAGACATGCTTTTTGGTTTTTTTCCCATATTTCTTTCTCAGTTCTGCCAGCCTATGACCTTTTATTGTACCTATTTATTTTCAAGATGAGTCTGTGGGATCACTCTGTTTTGACAGAAGCAGTAAACCAAAACCTCCTGCTGTCTCAACCCTGCTTCTCTAAGGTTTTGGTGGGTTATGGGTGAAATATATCCAATTTTTATGCTCATGGAGCATCAGGGTGTGCAGTAGTGAATAATTTATTTTATTGACATTTTATTTTTGCAGAATACATTCACATCTAGAGAGCCTAGATTAAAAGTGGAAAGCATAAAAATTCATTAAAGTGTATGTGTGATTACATGAGATTCAATCACTCTAATATACAGCTTAAATGTATTGACATTAAAGAAATTATTAAAAACTGGACATAATACATGAGAAGACTTAATGAGTGTCACAGATTCAGTGAGGAAAGCAGGGCATTCACTTTATTGATAAGAGATAAAGAGATTGGCCTTTTGCCTTGGTAGTTATTTACTTTATGCCACAGTTTCCTACATTTGAAGTTCCTGCTCTCTGGGCTGCTAGAGAGCAGGGGGTGTGAGATTCAAGTGAATGCACAGGAAGGGGAGATACACCAGCACCACTCCACTTCAGCCCTCTCCCTTCTTACTCATGGAGCAGCACTGAGTGCCATCAGGAATGGGACTTTCTCAGTCAGGGGAATCATAAGTGCATAATTAAACAGCAGCCAAAGAGACAGGAGAGTGATAGGGGGTGTTGGTCTGATATGGTTTTGCTGGTCACAGCTTCCCCTGCTGAAAGAGCTCCCACTGCAGTAATGATGAAGAAGGTCTTGAACAAAACTTTCTGTTCCTGAAACTCTTCCTTCCAAAGCTGAGACTGCAAGTACTGCAATATTAGAAATTTATACGAGTGCTGTGTGGGAAAAAGACCCCCATATTCTCTTTCCAAGGAGATTTCTCCTTCCTCTCTGGAGGTTTCTATTATCCTTTTGAAGTGCTGTAGCTGGTAGTTGGATTTCTGTCCAGATCATGTGAGTTAGGTGGAAAAATGGTTTTTGCAAAACAGTGATAAGACACCTCAAAAAACCAAGAATTATTTGCCTTAAAAGAAATGAGCTTATAAAACTCCTGTGGATTTGAGAATAAGGTTCAGCCTACATTCAGTGTAGGAGTCAATAGTAGGACTGAATGTGCTGCTGCTGAGTACAGCAGTGTCTGTGTACTTGTCTTCTGCCACTGGAGTCCTGCATACAAGTCCTACATAACTGCTCTAAGGCATGAAAAAGCTATAGGGAAATAACTTGGTAGATTTTTTCTGAGTTATGGTATCCCAGAGAAAGCAACAATAGAGCAAAGCTAATATCTCCTTTTAACTCACACTGATTTTCAGAACTGAAAAGCTGTTGCAGAAGACCTCTCAGTGGATTTTCTTCATGGTTTTACAATGGATCCTGGTTCAAGCTTCCTTCTTTCTTTCATATGTGAAATGTAGGTTCAATATTTTGTCCCAACTTGCTTTGGTCTTGCACTTTTGCTCGTTTTTCGTTGAAGATTATGTTTGGCTTGTGATGTTGCTGACTGCTGCCCATTCTGGGAAGGTGTTCAGCTGGAAGAGCCTAATTCCCCATGTGTTGATGGCCACCATGACAACAGCCAGGCCAATCAGATTTACACCCAGGCCAGCTTTCACCTGCAAAAGCAAAATGCATCAGAGCAACTTAATGAAAATAGTTAACATGGGGGGGGAAAAAAAGCAATAATATTTATACTGACCCATATATAGTGTGATAATTTATGTATAATGATTTCTAGAGGCAAAAAAAAGTATAAATGAGAGCATATGTGTCAGGGTATATGTTGGAGTATTCAGGAATGAATATTCAGGTTAGATACTGATGCAGTTCATTGTGAACTGCTGAGTTTGTCACTTGGACTTCTCAATCAGATAATCAAAATGGGGAGTTAAACCACACATAACAGAGTGATACACGACTTGCTGTGGAGCTATGTGATAAATCTAATTTCTTATGCTCTCTTGTGCTTGTCTTAGTAGGCCAGTGCAAAAAGGATTGCATACTCCTAAAGCTCTTTAGATCATTACATTCATTAAAAAAAATACAAATAAGAAATGTGTGCATCCTACAGCAGATATGTGTTCTTAACCTGACAGCCGTATTGTGTAAGAGCAGTTCAGATATCACTACTTAATATTAGCAGCAATATAGTTATTATTTTTATTTTTATTTTTATTTTTATTTTTATTTTTAATTTTTATTAATGTTATTAGCTGCTTGATGAGGGATTAGGTGTTGAAGTTGCATGAAGCATGGGAGATACAGCCAGTGCCAAGACTCACCATATCTTTGATCTGGCAGTGCCCATAGCTGAAGACAATGGCATTTGGAGGGTTACCCACGGGCAGCATCACCGCAAATGAGATGCACATGGTGACAGGAATCAGGGTGTATAAAGGGTTGATAAGCAGAGTTTCTGACTGGAAGAACAGAGGGAGAGAGGTGTTTCACCTGATCAATAAAAATCACAGCTGACAATGACTGTGAAAGGACCCTCTCTGCTGTGAATCACACTTGCCTAATTTCTAAACTTAAGCGTGAAAGTATTTTTCAGTTGGTTGGGTTTTTTTAGAGCAATGCCATAATTTTGAGCTGGTCATGCTACAGGGATCTCTCTTGAGACATTTCACACTGAGGGAGGGTGGAGTTTGCTACTATTAAGACATGTTTGCTCTTTCTCCCACTTGTTCTCTGTATCATTCTGCTTTTGTGTCTTCTGGACCTTAACACAGACTGCTGCTTCAGTCTTCATCCACGAGAAGTCACAACAGGTTAACACAAAGAACTTGCTTCTTTTAGTTGCTGAATATGCTGAGACCATTATGTGATGTCCTCCTGAATACTGGTTAAGAGAACCAGCTGTTCATGGTCCAAATTTGCGTGGTGAGAAGGCAGAGATGATGGAATATATTTTACAGTGAGCTAAAGAATGAAGTTTTCAGTGGTGGTAAAATTTTCCATTTTAATTTGCATTGCTTTGGCCCAGTTTTATATGAGGGGAAAGGGAAGGATAAACAAGGCTACAATAATCTGGGGGAGGGAAAAGTCTGAAGGTTAATTTTGCAATCTGAAAATAGAGTCTGCCTTAAGATGGCAGTTCACACTACAAGTAGATTACTACTCTAAATATTTTTCAGGAGAATCTCTTTCTGCAAGGAGCAGAAGCAAATTTGAACTCCTAAGCCACAGAAACACAATTACATATTGTGATTTGACCATACTTAATATTAACTCAGAACTGTTCACATAATATGCTTTGGGACAATCCCATAAAATAGTTATAATAGGGAAAGATGATTAATGACCTCCATTTTTGGACAGAAAAGTTTCAATTATATTAAAAAGAAAAGGAAATTTTCTGTAACTGCTATTCCAATATAAAATTCATTTACTCTCTCTTTCTTCTACCTTTGTCAATAGCATCCTGATTTTTTTCTGCTACTTGCAAATATCTCTGCTTTCCATGGTGGAAGACAGTATGCTTTACCAGATCAACCCCTTGAACACTTCTAAATCTGGAATAAAATTCAGCACTCCATTCTTTTCTCACAAGTAGGGAGCAGGTGACTTCTAAGTAATGAGCAACACATTTAAAGTAACACAAAAGCATCTCAAGCTTCGTGTGAAATTCAACTGATTTGTTAATTCCATAATCACCTTTTCTTGTACCTGGAATATGAATTCCTCAGTGCACTTTGACTGAGAAGTATTATAAATTCCATGATGCTAAAATATTCTTTTGGCTGCCAAATTATGTTTTTATTCCTATTTTCCAGACTAGAGAATAGTAGCTCGGGAACTGAGGGTGAGTTTCATGTGGACAGAGTGCCAAGACCCTGACATCCTGAAAAATTCCCACAAGCCTGTGAGGAAACAACGGACTAAAAATGTCACTGTTTTAACTCACCATGCTGCATAAAATAGGCAGAAAGATGGTTATGGTTGCTGGATTACTAACAAATTCTGTTACCATGGACACCAAAATGCAAGCCAGCAGAGTTACAGCCCAGGAGGGAAGGCTGCTCAGGGAGAGCATCTGACGTCCAATCCATGTAGAGAGGCCAGAGGTCTGGGGAAAGGACAGAAGCACAAGAATTACTAAATATTTGGTATGTTTGTCAAACAGATTCTTCTTTCTGTGGCAGTTTACATCAGAGATTCCCACCAGCAAATAAACAAAGTTCAGGTCAATGCTTTCTGTATTTCCTTTTGCTCAGTAAACTAGATTTCACTGCAGTGTTTAATGAATAGCAGGAAAGATATATTGAGTGCAGGGAGTGCTGCCTACTGCATTATGTACAAACTTTAAAGTATCCACATCATAAATCCGAATTGGGGAGCATGCAAAGGAATAAAAGAGCAGGTTGATAATATGTTAAGGAAGGAGGATTTTAAAAAAATCTACACCAGTACCTTGCATCCAGCTGCTAAGGCATAACCTCCACCAACCAACACTACAATCTCCCAGGGCATGGTATTCTGAAAGTCCTTCCAGGTAATGATGGGCTCCAGTGGGTTAATTTCTGGTGACTTTTCACCATCTCCTACATGAAATAAAGCATGTGATCAGTATTTACTGCCCTTTATGAAAAGATCTTCACATTTTTCACAAAAACAGAAATGATTGGAGATGCATGGGACTACCTGAGAGAGAGGCAAAGAGGCAGTGCATAGCCTGTTTCTCTGGATAGCCTGGCCTCACAAAATGCAGCATATCAATTCCAAACATCCTGACTTTCCCTTGGCTGCTCTGTTGATGTAAATAGTTGTAAACCCCTGTGTTCTCATGTTACAGCTTTTTGAGGGACTGTGTGCTGTGTTGTGATATGCATGTGCATATATCTGTAGACCACAGAAATGGGATTATATTATCAAAGAAGGGCTATGAAGTAGGCCATGATGCTTGCTAAAGTGGCCTAGATTTTATCTGAGGACATTAGGGTTTTTTTCCGTGCTTGAGTATTTTCTTAAAGGAGGAGTTAGAGAGTATCATATTTTCCTAAAACCTGTACAATACATGACAGCATAAAAATATATGTTTCTATACATTTATAATCTTTACATGAGACTGTGCAGACAATTCTACTGTCATACAGCACTGCTGAAAGACTGGTGCTGCAAAGTGATCAAACCACTGAGTGCTACCCAAACAGAAATGTGAAATAATCTCATTATCAAAAAGACTGTGAGAGAAGCATTGCACAAAATTGAAACATTGTCTGGCATTCTATGACCTCCTTCATGTTTATCTTAAGACATTACAGTGATTTCTACTGTATAAGTGATGACTAATTTTTTTGCTGGGGTTTATCTTGAGCTGATTTTGCATTATAGTTTTTTAATATGTAACTTCATCTAAACCTTTCCCAAAGCTCAGTCCTCAGTCCTAAAGTCTAATAACTGCTACCACAGAAGAGGAGGCAGTCTCAGATTGAAGTTTGTCATCCTCTGGATGAGACTATTTGAATTACAGCAAAAGAAAAGAGGGTCTGATGTAGGAAGGGCTGGTATTCTTGACTTGCCAACATAAAAGTATCTTCTTGGAACTTTTTACAGTCAAAAAAACCCCAAAAAATCATTAGACATTGAAAAATGTACCAATTCTCTTTCTTGGTGCATTCTCCTCACCTTTTCTCCTTTTTCCAAAACATGGCTTTTTTGCTGGAATCAGGAAAAGGAGAAACCCAAGAAATACAGAGACAGTGGCGTCAGTCCGGTAACCTTTCCTAGGAAAAAAATAGCAACTTTTTTCATAAAAACACTTTAACAGAAACATTTCCAAACCAGGTACATAACTCCAAGTGCGTTCCTGCAGGTGCAGTTGTATTCCCACATCTGAAGTCATACTAACAGCCTACTAGAAAAATATGCCTGCTTATCAAGGGGACAAATTGGATTTTTTCCCATTTATTAAACTGAATCTGGTAGGCAACTTCAATCACAGCTCAACAAATTTCAATATTCTGGTTGAAAAACAAATAATCCCTTTTGGTTTACAAATCTATTAACTTGGAGGTACAAAAAATACTGTGTTTACTGTAGTGTAAGAAACAGTAAACACATTCTGGGGAAAAGCCAAACCCAGGTGATCCCTTAGAAATAAACTGTAGATTGATTTTAAATTAAATGTTTAAAAGGCTTTCTGTAAAAGTATTCTGAGGAGTACCAAACTCCAGTGATCATCAGAAAATCACAGTATTAGAATTTGTTTTTCTGTCAAAATTGGAATGAAAAATTAATTTTATACAGTAGCAATATAAAGAAAACTGACATTCAAATCACTTATTCTTTGATGTGCAAAGTGTGTTTCAGTAAGCTTTAATATAATTTGTTTCAATATTATTTAAAATAAAAGAAAAATTATTTTATTTAGTCACCATTCTCAGCAATATTTAATTGAATGGACATCTTCTTGGTAAAACACTTTTTGTCCAAAAATTTAATTTCAATTATAGTTGCAATATATTCTAGTGAAAACTTCTTTATGAATGCACTAAAATGTTTTAACCTCAAAATCTGACCCTCCTATTCTTTTACATTTGAAATGGTTTAATTTACTTTCTCTACTTAACTCACTTTGAATACTGAGAAAGAATGGAATTTTTCACTACAGAAAAATATATAATTTAAGAAAAAAAATCCTAATTTTTGAATAAAGACTCCATTTTCGCTGCTTCATTAAATATGTCTGATGATGTCTTAGGGGGAGAAAATTATTGTAGAAAGTCATAAGAAGCAAAGTTGTATTCCTGTGCAGTAGTTCTGGGGATTTTACTCACTTCTCAAAAAAAGATGACCATCCTGGCACAAAGCCAGGCTCACGAGTGAACCAGAGCAAGGTCATCAGGATGAAGAAGAATCCAGTCACCATCTCAGGGTAGCTAGAAATAAAAACCAGAGAAAGCAAGGAAGTAATTCCAAGGTCTGTCTGAAAACTCAAGAGCAACTTCCAGAAGAAGTAAGAAAGTAGAAACTGGCTTTAAAAAAGGATTAAAAAAATGTATGAAAAATAGCATGGGAGATTAGTTTGAATGAAAGAATTCTAGATTTGGCTCCCAGCTGGGAACCATCTAAACCCTGTAAGAAATAGGCTAAAAATATCCATCTGTATTTGCAATGCTATCATTCATGGGCAAGACCTGAAGGAAAATATTTCTAAATGCTTGTTTTGTATTTGCATTACTATATGATTAAATGTGTTAACAAGGTGAAGTTCATATTAGCATTCCACTGTAAACACATTCTCCTGCATTTTTTAGAAGGATAGAAAGCCTAAGAGCAAATGACAATGTAAATTAGCACAGATGGTGCACACAAGGTGACTTGAGGATACCTGAGGTGGCTTGAGGATTTTTAATTTAGCATAGATTTACATTAAGAGTGATTTCATATTTAGGCACAGCCTGAACAACAGTTTAGTTTCAGAGATTATAGTGTTCAGGCAGTTGATCTGTCAATATTTCAGTTAAACAGCACAAAAATGTTTTGTGAAGAAGGAATTCTGTGCCATATCAGCCCTTTTGGAAATGAAAATGTTGCCAAATAATCTTTTCAAGAGACATTTCTTGCCATTGTGCATAAATATTATGGGCAACTGTGAAAGCTGGACAACCCATGGCATAGGAAAAAGCCTTTTTTGAACTTATATCCACTAAAACAAGTATGTGCCTGAATTAGGAGAAGGGATCCTTTAGTGTTCAAAGACAAACCTGGACTCAGATGACCTTTGAACCCTGGAATAAACTTGAATCTTTCCTTTCTTTTCCCTTTTTCCTCATAAATAAATGAGTTGCACGTTAGCACTCATGCTTGTAACAAAGTCTTTGATTTTAGTTAATTTTTGCATTTTGTTCTATTTCTATACTGGAGGGGAGGAAAAAGAGCTGAGAGTTTTAGAATAAGCTACATGAGCCCAAGGCAACATGGAGGGCAGTAGCAGACAATGAGAGACAAATTCCCAAGGAAGGCAGGTCTGGTTTACCTAATGTTTCCCAGTTTCTTGTATTCCTCCTGAATTCTTCTCTCTGACATTTCTTCCCGTTTGGTCTTCTTCTTCTTGCTCACAGAACAAGTCTCTTTAAAACTGAGATAGCATGATAAAATTAGGCAAGAGCATAAAGAGGGAGGGAAAAAGTAATTAAAAAAATCTCCAGCAATGGGGTAGACTGAAAATTCTGGTATCAGGAGCTGTTGGGAGAAGATGTGACTGAGGCAAGGCCTGATGGCAACGGAAAAGGAAATTACTGTGCATGCTATTTGATTAATCTGATTTCAAGTTCTTTTAAGATTCAACTCTAGACATAGTTGGAAGGTTCCCAGGGTGCTCTGACTAGTGCTGATTGGTATCACTGAGCCATCTTGAGCCATGGCTGGGCTCCCTCTGCGTAGGCTTCCTCAAACAGCTGCCAGAAACCTCCCAAAGCTACAGCTAGTGTCTATCATCACGTGGAGAGATTGTGACAGAGGTCAGCTATCAATAGAAATTTTTCATGGCCTAACTATGCTTTCCTGGGTTATCCAACATATTTGGGGTCTGCTCTGGCTTTTGAGACCATATTTGCCTTGAGTATTCGGGATTCAAAATAAGGGAAAGCTGTGCTTGGGATCCCATTAGCTGCCATGACCTGTCTGCTTCTGCTTATACTGTCATAGTAACATTTGTTTATAAATCAGGCACAGCCAGAAAAGCACCACAGAGGCCAGGGGAGTCACCCTGGTGTTTTGCCCAGGTGAAAAATGCCTGTACTTCTGCCAGGGACATGAAAACACATTTCCTAGCTGGATATATTGAGCCTCCTATGCCCTTGTATGGATGTTAAGTGAATCCCTTAGTTTATTCAGTTTTCCTTCATTCTGTAAGAAGGACATTCTTAATTGAAATTAGGATGTTTTCAAGCTCATTTTAACCCTCTCCTTTTCTTTTCAGAAGCGTTGCCTGGCTGTGCTTTGAGCCATAGATCCCTCCTTTTTCACTCCAGCTGTACCCTCTGCCATAGAGGTGTAACAGGATCTAAGCCAGTCTGAAAGAGCAGCAGCAGCGACTCAGGTACCATGGCAGCACAACTTTTATGGCTCTTTAAGGTGATAATAGATGCTTTTATGGTCCCTGCTATTTTATATATCTCGTTGGGTACCTCACTAGGCACCCAAGCTGTAGCCCTTGCCAGCCATGGACTGCAATCTCCCTCAATGTATCTTCTTAAGGCCAGATTCTCAAATTCCTTTGCATTGCTCAAGATCCAGACAGGCCCTGTCTGGTCAACAGAAGGGCTTAACCAGGGGTTGCATTTCACATGTAATGTGAAATATGGAACGCAATTTTTTAGCTCACTTAGCATTGCTCTTCATCTATAAGCATTTCAAATTTCCTTGCAAATCTTGCTGTTAGACTTTAGTAAAATCTACCAGCAGGGAGAGACGAGGCTGGAAGAGCCCTCCAGGCTGGAAGAGAAGAACTCTATGGTTTATAAAGGACAGCTCTGTAGTAACTTCCACCCTTAGCTCTTATCTGCTGGCAATGATCCTTTGATGAGTCCACCCTTGACCTGGTCTAGGGCCTTAAAGTCTGGAATGCTGTTCCAGCTAAGCCAGGCAATAACACATTGATAGCACAGGGCTTCCTAGGAAAATAACATTATGGGGATTCATTAAACATTTATGCAAAAGCATTAGGCAGCTGTTTCAACAGGTTCCAAGTGTTTCTAGGCTCAGGAGGATGTGAAGGCAGAGAATTGAAGCCCAGCTCCCAACATAATATATTCTTTAATGAAGTGCAGTGAATAAAGTGAGAGATTAAGGAGCCTTGGAATCAACTACTTCTCAAGAAGTCAATAATGCTTCAGTCTCTGGTATTATTTAGAAAAACATTAATCAGCATGAAGTCTTGGATGCAATGTGGAATTTCAATTTTTGTTTTCAAACCAAATTAATTGAGGGTCATGTTAGGACCTGTTTCTCCTCAAGATTAAAAGAAAAAAAGTGGCAGAGGGAATTTATATTAGCCTTTTAATTTGGAGCTATAAGACTCAGAGACTGACTGAGAGGGGCATGGAGCCATTCACCTCTAAATTACTTCTTCAAATCTAGTCAAGGTCAGCAGCAAGCAGAACTCATTATCAATTTATTCATTGTCCTGGGTGAAATAGTGATGTCAATTCAGTTTACTTTTAAGAGTGAACTAAATCAAATTAAGGTAAATTTAATTCAGAGTAAATGTGTCTGGATCACATTTCAATGCAGATTAACAAATCCATTCTAAATGCACACATTTGGCAGTTTTCATTAACTTTGTAAAGACAATATGTGGTACAAATGACCTAGAAGACTGAAACTTTTTCCTATTTTGGGGCTTAGGGACTGGTATTAAATGTATTTGTCTCTTAGGCTGTGAGTCCCCTCCACTTTAAAGAGAAATATATATGGACTCTATTTACCTTTAATTTTAATTGGTTTTATGTTAATTTCATTGAACTGGAGGCAGATCTGAAAAGTTACTTGTTCACTTGCAGGTTTTTTCCTATTAATCTTTTAAACTGTGCTTTTCCAAAAGTACTTATAACAATGTATTTGGGCCATGAGGGAATCCTCATTGTCATAAAAGTGAAAAAAGCCCCAAACCAGTTGAAATGCTTAGTATGAATTTCTGTCAGCAATACCTGGGCACTTCAATCTCAAGCAGCAGCACTCTGCACTGCTGTCTATGCAGGACAGCTAAGTGAGATTTCCTCTGGTAATTTTTCTGGCAACAAGAAGGAAATTGCGCCTTAAACTCTGTCATTTGCCAGTCAAAACTTCTTTATGAGACACATTTGAGAGGAGCTGCAGATGCCCTGCTTTTGTAATCTGTGTATCTTGAACAACTTTCACTCACTTGCAGCCCAAGAACAGCCAGTGCAGCCAGAACCAAGTCAGCGCCAACATGATGAGGGAGATGGGGAAACTGAACAGAAACCAGGTTCCAAAATTCACCACTTCAGCTTTTGGGTACTGGCTGTAAATTAAAAAAGAGGATACATGAGAAGTTAGAACAGTACAGGGAGAGGAACCTCCAATAGACATAGCTGCAAACACATCCATGGGCATATTTTTCTGTCATGGGGTGAGAGAAAAGTTCTATCAGTTTGCATTTGCAAACAGCTGCATTACCTCTGCAGAGTGAAACCAACAGACAAACAGTGCAGCTCTCCAAACATCTAATACTAGATGGTCTGGATTGTTTGGCCAGCTTCAAAAACACTTGGAGATACCTGAAGTGAAGCTCCATCCCTACCTGTGGTTTATATTAAAGCTTCTTTTAGAGTTGGCAGTCTTCAGAATGGTTTCACCCAGAACCTCTTTCTGTGTTTTCTCACAGGCCACACAAATATTGACTGCATTCTGCTGTGCTCTGACAAAGATGTTGGATGTGTGCATTTGGTGAAATTGTCATAAAAGCAAGATCTAGGAGAACATTGTAAAATCCAAATCCTTGAGCAGCTGTTTTTATGACATCTCTACTTTTGTATTTCTTTGTATTTGCTCTATATACTAAAGTAAACAGCTTTAGTGTTTACTTCTCTAGAGTGCCTGCTGCCTTTCATGATAACCACTATGTCAAATCAAAAGAAGTTCCTGGAGAAACTTCAGTGTTACCACACTGAGAAGTTTTTACTTTGCGTGAGAGAAAGACATGGGTATGTAGCAACCTTCAAACACTAACCATTGGTAATAACATTAGAGTAGAGGAAGAAGCAAATTTTCCTTCAGGGAGAGCGTTCTTCCTAGGGTTCCTTGAGGTAGGAAATGACCCACAAGGACGATGAGGACTCTCACCAAATGCCAGTGCCACTTACTTGTTGAAGTGCTCGAGGAAGATGAGGCTGGTGGAGGTGCCGATGATGGTGGTCAGCCCGCCGATGGTGGCTGCGTAGGAGATGCTCAGCGAGAGGCATTTGCACACCATGTGGTCGTGCCTGCTCTGGTTCCTGCTGCTCAGCTCCGAGGGCTCGGGGGGCAGCACCAGGATCTGAGCCTGTGGGGGGACACAGTCACAAGCAAAGCAGGTGGTCACAACAGCAGCCCAGCTTGCTCTAATGCCAGAGTGACACGGAGTCGCCACATTTCACAGAGAAAAGCAAAGCACAATTTTTCCCAAGGATCTCTGAGATTCACATTATCTGAACCTCAGAGAATGAAAACACAATTCTTATCACTTGCTGTGCCTGTGTTGTGCCAAAGTAGGATGCAATATGGAGATTGTTTATCCAAAGTGAGGATGTTTTGTTTCCTTGTGTGTATGACTGTCACCCGACATTCAGTGCAGTGTGTGCAGTTGTGTGCAGGGTTGACTGCTTGGCAGATTCAGTTTAGATGAAATGTATATAGTATAGTATAATAAAGTAATTAATTAGCCTTCTGATATCCATGGGATCAGATGCAACATTCTCCCTCCCCTTTGTCAGTCGCCTTTGATTTGCTATAATATGGGTCCCAGAGAAGCAACAGGTTTTAGAGAAGCCAGGTTTTTCTTCACAGGGATTAACTGGGATCAGTCCTGGAAACTTGTCCCAGGGCCTAAAATGGCCTGGTCTGTGACAAAAATGTGGGACAAGTAGTAATCAGGCTTGTGGCTAAGGTTTGGGCCCACTCCAGGTCTGACTGGAGTATCAGTGGGATACCAAAAGCCCTTGAGGGCTGCAGGGACGGGATTCCAGCACTGAGCAGAAGGAATCCATAATCCTTGAGGCTTAGGAGTAGCCACCACACAAAGGCTTAGTGAACTTTTCACACTTAAACGAGCTCAGGGCCTCTAATTAGGGATGGAGTGCTGGAGATCTTAAAATGGAATGGAAACGGCTGAGCAATGGGAATATGGAAGGAAAAGATGCCAGAAAATTTTGCTCCAAACGAAGCTTTCTTATCAGTGACAGGAAAATGTCTATGTTGGTAGATCAAGTCCTTATACTGGGAAAAATGTAGAATGAGGAAAAAGATAGCAAGCGGTTCAGAAAAGTTTGTTACATTTACTAATTTTTGTTTTGATTTATTTTTGAAATGTGAACACAAATTTGTGTGTTGATTTTAGCCTATGTTTTCATGCCCATAAACTTATGCCATTAAGGCATTACAAAATTGCCATCCAAACAGCAATCTCTTCTTAGATCCTCTCAAGAGAAGTAGAAATACCGGAATGAACTGATTTAATGGAAGATTTTGAGGCTGGGTATTTTGGAAGACAAAAAGGAAGTAGATACTAAGAGTACCCAACAAAGTGGCTGAACAGATTAATGGTCTGCTTTTTTCCATTCTGAGTACGGTTTTGTGTGCCAGGGGTTGTTATTTTTGAGTTGGGCTATTTTCCAAGGAGGATTTGCAGAAACAAAGTGGCTATTACAGTCAAATAATAAAGGAAACTCGTGATCACATTACTGGATGTAAAGCTAAATGAATTGTCCCAGCCATTGGGGAAGGATCTTCTGAACACAGCTGTGCTGGGTGCATCTAAATGGGAGCAAGAACTGGCGAAGGGCCAAGCTGGGGCTGTGCTGAGGTGATGGAGAATGATTCCTTTCAAGGAAACAGTAGGGAGCAGGTGATGGTCACACCTGATTTTTCCCTCACCCCCAGGTCTAACATTCCCTTACCTGAGGCAGGTGCTGCCCATTGCTGGTAGAATTCATTGTTCCAATAGGGTTGGCTATCGTGTGCACACCATTCATACTCTGCAAGGAGGAAAATGCCTTTGGATTAGCCTTTCTTGTGTTCCATGGGGCACTTGTGAATTTGTGATGCTTTGTAAAGGTGACTGGGAGGCAGGCTTTGGGAGCAAAAAAGGAAAAAGAAAAAAAGGTTCCAAAACTACAAGAAAACCCAACCCACTAAAATCAACTGTTAATTTTAAATTGGAGAAGAAAAATTAAACTCCCTGCTTTTTTTTTATATTTTTAAGTGATTTTAAAGTCAAATTAGAATGAGATTAGGTCTTCCTCTGGCATGTCTGAGACTCTAACAGGTCCCTTAAGCCTGTGACTTTGTGATGTGTACAGGCTGCTGCAGCAACCTGAGAATGCTCAGCTTCAGAAGCTGGCAATACTGGAACAACAAAAGATCATATCTGGATTTGCTAGAAACCATTTGGAATTGTTAGTTCTCTGACTGGGTCTCAGGATCTCCAGCAAGGAGTACAACAGGCTTCTATTGTTTTGTGCTTCTGTTTTTGGTGTTTTGGAGCTAATCTTCCCCAACTGATTTGTGCTAGCAGGCTGACGGGTGAAATACAAAGCAGGACATTCTGCAATACCTAATTTCTGCCAACACCCACCAGACATTTGAAATAAAGGAACAGGCAGGTTTTTTTTCAGAGCAGTGTGCATTTTGCTCTGCTGGTTCCTGCACTAGAAGACAGGGTAGCACAGAAGATACCACCTATGACAATACCTTTGAGGGCACCAAGGAGCTGAAGTCAGTAGTAGTAGCACTAAAAACAAAGAAAGGGAAATATGCTTTAAAAATGCCTGTTCATCCAGCTTCTGCAAGAGGAACACATCATGGGTAGGAGGGGAGAACTAGAATATGAAATGCTGAATACTACTTATTAGAACCTCTTATATGGGCTCTTGGCCAAAAAGTAAGTTATTATTATGTTTCATAGCTCAATCTCTAGCTGTGTAACAGTGGAGTTCCACCTCCGTGCAACAAAAAAATTGTTTCTTGGTATTATTTACCCCATTCTAGGAGAGGACTCCACTCTCTGTGGAGTGGATCACCAGGCAATCCAGCACCATTGCTACCTATTCAAGTTCTTCCCCTGCCAACTTTTCCAAGGCTGTTTCTGACTCCCCACCTGTACCACATTAGAGCCTTTCCTAAAACCTGCCCTGTGTGGCATGTGGATCATGCAAACAATCCACTGAACTTAATTCCAGAAAATGTGCTACTTTTCCTGCCAATTTCAAAGCTCTTTTTCAAGTAATCCTATTTTAATAATAGTTCTGTTTGAGATATCCCACATATACTCTTCAATAGGGGTTAAAGGGATTAATGGCACAATGCCAATCTGAAGATTTGATTCTATATTGCATAGAAAATAGGGCTGGGGTAAAAAGAGATAACAGAGGGAATACTGGAGAACCCAAATAGTCTCTACACTAATAAGAAAACTATTTAGATCTTGCCAGTTAACTGAAAGCCATCAACCTGTACTGTTTGAATTATAATATTTGTTTTAAAGCGAATTAAAATTTAAATTAAAAGAAACTTGTTTCTCTTTTATTTTGAGCAGTTGCAAACAATTCAGAAGGAGCTCAAAAAGGGACTGTGCAAATTTGTTCTCACACTTCATAAGATGTTCCTCAGTATTGGCCTATAATAAATTTTTAGAACATTAGCTTTGTATACTGTCTTGCATATCTTGAACTGATGCTTAATTGGATAATTTGACAAAGAAATTACTCCTTTACTTGATTTACCCTTTCCCCTTACTAGATTCTTCCCCACATAGAAACTACTGGTGTTTCAAATCTCTGAAGAAATTAATCTATATTTAAAGAAATCTTCTATAAATTTTGTAGGGGAGGAGGGGTGGTTTTTGTGGTTTCTCCCTCCCTGCCATGTTCCCCTGCCCTCCACTCCCATCTCTCTTTAGGCAAGCAGTTCAGACTTTCTTCAGGAATGCTCTGTAAGTGATATCCCTCTGGATATATCCTGTGGACAGTTTGTGCTGTACTTGGATCCTCTTCATCGCTGTTCCTTCAGGGGAACAGAATAAAAACCTGTGGACAGCCCTTTCTTACACAGCATAAACACAGATTTCAAAAGAGCTATCAAACCCCTAGAAATATTTTCCTTCTCCTTAAAATATCCATAGTGTTAAAAAAATTAATGAATGAATGCTGTGACGTTTTAGTGAGATCCAGAGCAGTGCATTAATCCCATTTATCATGTAAGCCTTCCTTGTCAGTCACATGTGATACATTCACTTGTAAGGTTCTGCTTGCCCTTCCTGGCTCTACTCCTGGGTTCATCTCATTGCAACCTGTGCAGGGCTCAAATGTCCAGTCCTGGAGTACAGGGGTCATTCTTACTCCTCATTGATGAAGATAAGCTCCAGGGAAGGCTGGCCGTGCTTTTCACCGAGACCTGCAACAGAGGAACAGAGAGAGCCCTTGGGGGAACAACTGAGCTCAGCCCCTGGCTCTCACCACTGCACCTGGAGGAGCTGCTGCAAACAAAAGCTTTGTCCAAACACTCTCAGGTGCTCTCTTGTTGTGGCATTTTATTATTTTGTATTGCACTGATCATGTGCATCTGGCAATTAAAAGACTGTGATACCTACGTGTAATAGACAAGGTTGGATGAAATAATTTTCAGCCTGGAAACTGTAAAGTAAGAGAAAAGAGAGATTCTTTTCTTCCTAAGCCTTCTTCTTCTGGGAAGGAATGAACAAAATGAACCTTAGAGCTCTTATCAATTTTTTATTATGGGATTGTCAAGAGAAAACTTCTGAGCCTCTTCTAAATTTCCTTGACTTTATTCCCAAAGGTTTCCTTCCAACCTTGTAAAATCTTTGGCCAAGAGTTTATGACACAGAGCTATAGCAGATGCCCTGATTCAGTATAAATAAGTTCCCAACTCCTATTCTTCCATCACTTCTAAAATTTCCTTTGAAAGGAATATCACAGTACAAAAAGGAATATCAGAGTACAAAGAGTACATATCAGTGGTTTTGGCAGTATAAGTCAGAGAGGTCTGACCTGCATAGAATTTCAGGATTATGTATCAACAAGTGAGGTCACTGACAAACAAATGAGCAGAGTGTGAATGCCAATACTGACAAATACCTATGGGCTTGTTCTCTTCAGCAGTGATGCTGCCTGCAGCCGTGATGGCCTCGCACTCCTCCTCAGCATTCACCAGCTCCTGGAGCACTGCCTCCACGATTGGCATCACCATGGCTGTGCTGGAGGTGTTGGAGAGCCACATGGAGAGCACCGTGGTGCAGCACATAAAGCAGAGGAGCAACCTGGAGTGCAGGGCAGGGAAACACGGGGAGTCAGAGGCGGCAGAAAAAGGAGCGAAAATGTGTAAGCTGTCAAACTCTGAAAGGAAAGATGGGCATAAAAAATGCCCCAAACCAAGGTAGATTTTGGCCATGGATGGGAAGATCAGAGTGGCTTCAAGCTGCTGCCCCCAGCCTCAGCCTGCCCCAAAGCCAAGGGTTCACTCACATGCCTGGCTTGGCTCCAGCCATCATCACCATGCGCAGGGCGATTCGCTTGTGGAGATTCCACTTTTCTACAGAAGCTGCCACACAAATCACACCCATGAGGAGCAGAGTTGTGTTCTTGAAATATTCAGCAGCCACCTGCATTAAGGGCCAGGGGGAAGCAGACAGTTAAAAAAGCAGTAAATACACAGAAATCATCCTGAATGAGAAGAAATATAGCATAGTGCATTTTTGCTCCCTCAAGTAAGAATGACAGGGAAGCTGGAGAAAATGAAGAATTCATAAATCAAAATATTCTCTTTAATATTTTTCTTGTTGTGTTTACAAATAAGGCTCTATCCCCTGTTGTTTATAGGCTTCTGAGTTTTGAGGAGATCAAGAGAAATGTTATATTTGCAAGCAGGATGCTCAGTGCCTGCAGTGAGTCAGTCATACTCAGCTAGGCTCAGATGGAAACAAGCACAGACAAAAGTGGACTGAAGGCAGCTTATTCATGTGCTTCAGCTGTTTTTTCCTTCTGGAGGTGTTGTTTATCTTGCCTATCTTTATTCTGTCTCGTTCAGCTTTTGGGAAAAATGTGGCATCCCTAGAACTTACTGCATCAGAATAAAAGTCCTTTGGGACTTGCTCTTTGAATGCAATAAAAAAGTGTTGGTATATTGCTGCAGTGATGCACAAATCCTGTGTCAAAACGTGTCCCATTGGAAATCCATTTCCATTTTATCAGGAATAGAGGGAAAAGTTTCAAGAATAAGAACTTTTATTTAAAGACAATGAGCAAAACCCATCACTGCCTCAGGAAAATATTTAAAAATATTTAAAATATCCAAAGCAGGAATTGTGGATGTGGGTCTTGCTAAAATATGAGAAGATATTCTGTGAAGCAACTGTAAAAATGACAAATTAAGCAAACCATAAAATTCTTACTCAAACATACGCACGTAATTTTGTAAAAACAAACAAAATGGGAGAAAATAAAAATTACAAAGAGATGCTTGGGGTCTAGCAAAATTTTTCATATCATTTTTATGAAAACCTTCCTAGGCTGTTGCTGGAATATTTTTCAAAAAATGCAATTTCTTCAGTTTAAAACTAGTTCTCTAATGAAGTGTAGGTGCCAGCATTTTAAAACAATTAAAATCAGAGGAAGCAATAATTTTTTTCCATTGTCCTCAGTTATACTGATGCTCCTCCATAAAATGCAAGAATGACAATAATGTTATTTTGTGAAATTTGCAACAAGTTATATATTTAATGACATTTATTTAATAAATCCCTATGGTGACTAAATAGATTAGCCATCATCATTTTGTGCCAGAACTTTTAAATATCACCTTTTTGGCTTTCTTCCACTGGTTTCTTTCTCGTTAACTTTCTTTATTTTCCTGCTACCTTTTCAAAAAATAATGAGGTGAATGAAGGAAATCCATCGATCCAGCAGCATGAAGAATCTCGGTTTTTTTCTCCTTTCCTCCTTTCACAGCCATTTTGGAGACATAAGTGAATGCTAACAGTCTCATTAATACCAGCATACATATATATGACACACTGGTTCATGCTCTTAAGCCCCTGTGAGTAATTTGTAGCTTAAATAGTAGTAATTTTCTAGGCAAGAGTCAATCCAGAACAGCAGACTGGAAATAATGCTCCAGAGTTGTTTATTTTTGCATGCAGGGATTTATTTCAGTTCCTAAAGCAAATAATACATTCTTTGCAGTAGTCTTACTGTCATTGTATTTTCTATTGCGTTGAATTTCTCTCAGGCTGACATTAAATTTCCTTCTCCAATGTGCTGCCAAATTTTTAATGAAAATGCCCAACTACTTTACCTTTATGTTAGGAAAAAAAGATTGTGAAAATACTGAATTGTGTTGGTATGAAAATGCATCTCATTTTATTACAAAACTTGGGGGAATAAGCAGTCATTAAAGTCCCAGCTCATGCTTGTTTCTATCCATTTATGGGTATTCCCTGTGCTAGATTGTGAGAGAAATCCAACAATTTTATGTTTGCTACATATTCCTCTGCATTCTTATCTGTATTACTCATCCTTAAGTCAAATGTGCTGTCCCCTCACTCCCCCAAAAAGAGATAGAAAAAGGCAGGGGAAAAAAGTTGCAGAGAAAATAAAATAAATTCTTGGCATATAATGAAAGAAATTAACATTCAAAAAACCTCAAGTAAGCAAATTCAGGACTGATCATAGAAACTTTTCTGTACAGCTATTCCTTTGCCTAAAAACTTATGGCTACAGTGCAGCAGCAGGTTACAGCTTTGAAAAAAGGCTAGACATCCACCTTGATAACAAAATTATCCAGCCTTTTCCAGTAAATGGTAACTTGTTTTAGCATATGTAGCCTCTTGCCTTAAATGGCATCCACAATAAATAAAATTGCAAGGAAACTTGACAGTGAATCCTATGGCTGCTGCTCACATGGATTTGAGGAGGACAGACGTGACCATGTTCACAGGGGTCTGAGGATGAGGGAAGAGATGAGGATCTGACTCCATGTTTCAGAAGGCTGATTTATT
>JAXCLO010000056.1:60590042-60608937 GCA_035583995.1 Arremon aurantiirostris | reverse complement strand
AGTACATTACAGTTTAAGCTAGAAGTTGTTTTTCAGTTTTCTTGCAGTGGAAAATTCTGAGACCTTTTTTCTACTTGTACCTTTGCTGACTTGTTTACCTGTGCTATCTTTCTGTTTGTTAAAAAGATCTTGTTTGAGGTGGGTTTATCCTTTGCTCTAAGTCATAAAAACCCCTTCTAACTAACATACCCTTTGCCTCCTTGGTTAGCCAGTAAGACTGGCTCAGCAATTCTTTTCTTATATATCAAAAATTGCTTCCATCTTTATTTCTTCATCAGACTCTAATTCAAAAATCTTTCTGCTAAGCGCACATATCTGTGAGACTTTCTTGTCAAACTTTCATCCTTCCCAACACTCCCCTCCCTCCTGGGGCAGCAGCAGGGATAAAGTCTCAATCCCTGCAGAGTTTGTTTTATTTTCTCCCCCCCGTCCTGCTGTGGGTGGGAGGAAGAGCGTGGCTGGGCGGGCAAGGCAGAGGGATGGGGTGGCTCCACATCCCACCTTACTGGCAGCCTCTGGGATTTATACATCAGCCAGGCAGCGGTGGTGATGGCAGGGAGATAGTCCCCAGGATAAATGAGGATTTAAAGTTATCTGCTCTGGCTGTCTTGTTCATAGTCTTGCAGATGGAGTATTTTTTAATAGGGGGAAGGCTGCATTGAGCATTGGTATTCAGCGATGCGTCGCTGTTCGGCTGCCTGCCCGAGCTGCCTGGCACAGCAGCAGTGTCCTCAGGCCTGTCTTTTGGTGGGAAAAGAGCCCAGGAGAGAGGAAGGAGCTGCTGTGCTCTTCAGCCTGCTGGAAACTCAGGCCTCAATCCCCCCCAGATACACTCCAGGCCCTTGCACCAGCCTATTGTGGAGCTTGAGCACATGGATGCTGCAGAACCTCCATGCTGGGAAGTGCTCAGAGCACACATCAAGGAAACAAGCAAAGGATTTGTGTGTTTTGCTGGATCACCTGAGCTCTCGTACAGGTATTCAGCAGGTTGCACAACTACAGATAATCTACAGATCTTTATTATGCCTCGTTGCATAACTGATTTACAGCCGTGCTGTGCTATAGGAATACAGGAAAAAAAGTCTCTTTGCTGATTTTTATTTCTTCTCGTCAGTGCTTGATTTTGTAGTGCTCCAATCTGAGGTGCCATCTGTTCACCCACAAAGTTTCTCTGTGTCAGTGGAGTACATAACATTGTGGAGCTGCTGACTGTGCCCTGGACTGGAACCCTTCCAAGGGTGATCCCTGCAGGTCCTGGGCCCCTGCAGAGGAGGGAAGGGGCTGCAGTTAAAGTGGGAGGAATCTGGGGAGGCAGCAGTTTGCTGCTGGGAAGGAGAAGAGATACAGATTTTTTTCCTTTTTCTTGAAAAGATTTTAACAGGTTAAGGTATGGAGGGAGGATTTGGATTAAGGCTCCTGAGGCAGGTTGCAGATTTTTGGGGGTAAATCACTCATATTGATCCCATTGAGCCTCTGTGAGTGCTGCAGTCTTGTTCCCCTGGGGAATCAAGGTCCTTCTCTCTGCTGTCCCTGCTGTGGCCCCTACAACCCTCCTGTAACTCTCTGTGACATCTCCACCATGGGGCAGCCTGGCAGTGCTGTGGTGCCTCAGGTACAGGAAAGCCCTTTCCAACGAGGATGCTGCACTGTTGGCTGCTCCATGACAGACACTTTGACTCCTAAAGAGGAAATGGGTTAAAGGGAATGGAATATTATTATCTTAATTTATTTTTAAAGCCGTCATTTCTCTGGATTGAACAAAATATTTCATCTGCATTATCCACGGGAGTGGCTTAGAGAGGCTCCCAGAGTGTCTCCATGCAGAATGACCTCTCCATCCCACCAGCCACGTCACCATAGTGCTGATCAATCTGTCCCTGTCCAGCCCATCCCTGGCCACTCAACAGGGCTGATTTATCCACAGCCCTGACGATGTTCCCTGGCGCACACACACACACACACACACACACACACACACACAAGGAGGGCTCCCTTGGGATGCGTTTCCCCAAGACAGAGTGTGCTTCTCTCTCTTAACCCTTCCTTGCAGGTCAAGTCCTCCATCATTTTTATTGCTCCCTGTATCATGGCAAAGTCCTTTTTCTTTCTTGGAAGTGCAGCTCCCAGCCCAGCCAGCATCAGGAATTCCTTGCTTCCCTTATTTAATATAACCAAATAGCTGAATTTTGTGGTTTTGGCTGCGGAGCCGTCCTGGCTGACCCCAGATCCTTCCCTGGGTCTGTGCAGTTGTGTGTTTGTACCTCAGTGTTGCTCTCCTGGGCTCCTCATGAAGGGACTGCAGCCCCTATCCAGCAGCGTTTGCAGTCTGAGCCGCATTCAATTCCCATCCTCTGGAGCATTTGCAATGGCTCCTGGCAGCTTTCATCAATGCAATTTTCTTCTCTTGTCCAACATGGGAGCTGCTTGCAAACCATGGAGTGGTGCTGGCTTTCCTCCATGCTGGGACATTCCCAGGTTTCCAACTTGAGATATTGTAACCACTTTCCATTTTTGACTCTCTCTTCTCCCGCTGCTTCTCTGGTTCTCCATGGTGCTGGCTAAGTGATTTTTCTCTTGCTGGGATAATCTGCTCGAGGTGCTTCTCCATGTGAGCACTGCAGTTATCTCAGCATCTCCTGGTGGGATTAAAATGGGTCCAACTTCATGGATGGATCTGTGTGCATTCTACATGGAGTTCTTGGGACGCTTAAGTGGGTTTGTGGCATGGAAGTTTGTTGCCATCATATTTTCTGAAAAATCCCTTTGCCAGGATTTCTTCTCCTGGGAAGCTGAGAAACCTCAGAGGAAAATGAAAACAGTAATTATCTGATCTGCTTCTCCTGTGTTTTGCTGCTTTGGAATGTGTTTGGACATCGTTTATCATTTAACAGGGGGTTGTTTGAATGTTTTCATGTGAATTGTTTTCACTTAATGACCAATCACTGTCCAGCTGTGCCGGGGCTCTGGAGAGAGTCACGAGTTTTTCATTAGTATCTTGTTAAGCCTTCTGTGAATATCCTTTCTCTATTCTTTAGTATAGTTTTACTATAGCATTTTTTAATATAATATAATATCATAAAATAATAAATTAGCCTTCTAAGAACATGGAGTCAGATTCATCTTTCCTCTCCATGATGGGGGACCCTGAAAATACCACAGGAGTTGTTACTTCCATCTGGGAAACTTACTTGCATTGCAGGTGGTTGGTGTTGCCAATGTGGGAAGTTGATCCTGGGCTAAGCCAAGCTGTGGACACAAATCCCTCCTGAGGGAGGAGGTGTGGGTGCTGCAGGGCCCTGGGGTGTCCTTGCTGTGCTGGAGCTTCCATGGGAGGCCAAGGACCTGTCCCAGCGCCTCTCCTTCCCCGCAGGTGTCCCATCCGGCCCCCGCAACGTCATCTCCATCGTCAACGAGACGTCCATCATCCTGGAGTGGCACCCGCCGCGGGAGACGGGCGGCCGGGACGACGTCACCTACAACATCGTGTGCAAGAAGTGCCGCTCGGACCGGCGCGCCTGCTCCCGCTGCGACGACAACGTGGACTTCGTGCCGCGCCAGCTGGGCCTCACCGACACCCGCGTCTTCATCAGCAACCTCTGGGCTCACACCCCCTACACCTTCGAGATCCAGGCTGTCAACGGCGTGTCCAGCAAGAGCCCCTTCCCCCAGCAGCACGTCTCTGTCAACATCACCACCAACCAGGCCGGTGAGTCCCGCTGGTGCCGGGGTGGCACAGACATCTTCTGTGAAAAATCTTTTCTCTGGGGTTTTTCCTTTTGAGAAGCTGAGAGGCTTCAAGAACAAAATGTAAACAACGGTTGTCTGCTGCTGTAGAATGCAACAAGTAGATCTTTGATTGGCCCTCGTTAGTTGTTTCTAATTAATGGCCAGTCAAAGTGAGCTGGCTTGGACAGAGAGTCCGAGCCACAAGCCTTTGTTATCATTCCTTCTTTTTCTATTCTTAGCTAGCTTTCTGATGAAATCCTTTCTTCTATTCTTTTAGTATAGTTTTAATATAATATATATATCATAAAATAATAAATCAAGCCTTCTGAAACATGGAGTCAGATCTTCAGCTCTTCCCTCATCCTCGGACCCCTGTGAACATGGTCACAGGGTGATCTTAATGTCAGTAGGGTCTGGGAACAAGGTGTTTCAAAGTCAGATAACCAAAGGAGAAGCATTACTTGGGAGGCACATTGCAGGCTTGAGAAAAGGAAGAAAATTATGAGAGAACCTAAAATCCTGTGGGGTGACAAAGGAACATCTTTACAGCGTTATTTGGAGTGTGGATGGAAACTTCTGAGGTGCTGTATCATGTAATTTCTTACATTTAAGGTAATGAGAGCTGATAAGAGAGGATTAAGGAGGTCAGACAGGCTGTATTCCCCCTAAACCAGAATCAGAGCCACGTTCTAGAGAGAGCCCTTTGGAATGGCTCTCTCCTCTGGCTAGCAGCAATGGGACACTTCCTCTGTTTTTTAATTGTTACTGCTTTATGTATGCAGCCTAGAAAGGTTGAGAAGAGTCCCAGGAATTTCCTTGCCTGATTTCCCCCTACTTCTAGCCCCTGGAGCAAGGACCCTGGGAGCAATGGAGGAGTTGCAGCTGAGACAGAAGAGGTGTCTGGTAAAACAGACATATAGATCAAAGGGACATGAGAGTATTGAATGATTACTGAGTTCTCCTTTTCCAGGCCCTGGAGATGTTGCTCTGAAGTTACATAATATATTTTTTAAATTGTTATTTATTTCTCCCTAATCTGAGTCTGGCTACAGAATCCTCTCCAGCAGCCTCTTCCTCATCTGAGCTCAAACAATCTCTATCCACATCCCACACAGCAGTGCAGTCTTCAGGCACTACAGCTTTGAGTGTCTCCCTGCATGTACCCCAAATTTCCCTGTAAGACTGTGAATGATGCTCTCACATCTGTTTTCTTACAGGAAATCCAGCAGCTGTAAATACAGGAGGCCCACAGAAAATAAAGAATGCCTTCTCTGTAGCACCTCCTCAAGAAGTGTAAATGTCCCTTCCTCCCCTCCTTAAAACTTTATAATATTTTTCTCTCTTATATGGATATATATACACATGCACAGAGTCCAAGCCTCCCTACTAGAAAGCCCTCCAGAGGAAGCCAGGAAATAAATCTTTCAAGCATCCTCAAGGCACTTCAACTGTATAACTCCTATTCATCTCATGACTATATTTTATTAGATAGTTGCTCAATTTCAGCTCAAGGCAGTTCCTGTCTATGCTGGAGGTTTGAATCACTGCAGCTATAATGAATGCTGAAGTAGGGTAGAAATCCTTTCTATTTATAAATATTAACCATGGCTACATTGCTTTGGAAGTATGAACAGGGGAGGTTTAGAGTGAGGAATTCATCCTGAAGATGCACCCAGAAGGAGAGGGTGCCATGCTGGTGCAGTCAGGAGGCTCAGGGCTGATGCCTGGACAATATTTGGGTTTTAAATCAGTGTAGTGCTAGACTTCAGTGTCACAGTTATCAAGGTGAATATTTATGTATGTCAAGGTGAATATTTGTGTTTTACCAAGTCTCACAAATTCAGGTGTTGGAGCTGCAAGTCCTCTGGTGCTCCCAGTACCTGTGAGACCCCTCAGGCCCAGGGAAGGTGTGACTGCTGCCTCTGGCAGGCTTTTTGAGGTGAAAATGGACATTTCTGTAACTGCAATGACCACATACTAACTAGCAAATATTCCATTTGAGTCCTGCATCCTGATGCTGTCAGTGACTGTCTGTCACTGCTGCTCCCACACAGTCCTTTGGAAAAACCTGGAAATAGGGCAGGGTGGAAAGCAGTGCACGAGGAGCCAACAGGGAGCTGTCAGCTGGCACTTTGCAGCACAGGAAGGGGGAGAGCAGGGCTTGTGGTGGTACTCCAAAGCTTTCTTACCATCACAGATGCTGTCATGGTGGAAGAACAACTTCAGCCAGCTGGATACACAGAAATCCTGAATTTCCCAGGGGATGGTCTGGAGTGACCAGTGTATCAAGTGGGGTGTCCCTTGTGTTCTTTTTAGCGGCTCATGGTGTGAAATAACATAATTTAAAAAGTGACTGGAAGGGGAAACAAGGCAATGGGTGATCAGGAGCCTGTGGGTCTCCCAAGGAAAATAATCTCTGTTTCACTGGAGAATACCAGCTCATGCTACCAGCTCTAGCTCTGGTGTGAAGGCAGGATTGCAGTCTGTCCTGACTCCCCAGTCACTGTGAGTGCCCCTTGCAAATCTTCTGTCAAACAGACAGAGTTTTTGGGTTTTTTTAAGATGTAGCCTGTTTCAGTAGGAGAACAGAGTGCATATGGAAAGTTCCTCTGAGCAAGAATCTCTCCTCTGCAGCCTGAGCCCTGCCTTGTGCCATGGGCACTGCAGATCTGCCTACCAGTAGTATGGAACAGACACAGACACTGCTGTCCTGCCCACCACAGGGATGGAGAAATGGAGACAGGCACCCAGAGTGACTCACATCCTGAAGGATCTGATGGAGGAGCTGAGGCAGACACTGAGAGCAGATCCATTCCTCTGCCCAAATTATAAAGGGCTGCTCTGACACTGCAGGAACTCACACAGCACCACTGCCATCTGCCAAACAGAGAAAGAAGAAAAGAAATACCCTCTTAACAAGGAGAACAAAGAGAGGAAAAAAATAGCTGTGCACAAGCTCCTAGGAAAAGAAAATATCTTTTTAAACTAGGCTGCTGGCATTTAAGCCCCATAATCCACAATGACTATTGCTGGCCCCTCAGCTGAGCTTGCAGCTTCCTGCAGCACCAGTTTGGATGTCAGAATCCCACCAAGTCTCAGAGAAGCCAGGATGGACCTTGTATGACAACACAGTGTCATGAGTTGGAACTGGAAGGAACTTTAGGGCACCTTTCAGTTGTCCTTGTGGCCCAGAGCTCCCTTGTTGCCTTCATCCAGCTGCCTGAGCTCGCATTCACAGGAGCACTTAGATGCTGAGCTGATCCTTCACAGATTTACATTTAAATGACTGAAATTTAAATTCTGCACATGCAGCTTTGCAGATATCCGAATTCCTTGTGTGCCTGAGCTTCCCCTGGGAGGCTTCTTAAATGCTTGGATCACTGTATCTACCTTAAAAAACAGAGCTTCTTACTTCCTAGTTCATATTTCAAACAATATGTTGAGGCTTGTCTTACTACTCACAAAACCATATGAGTGCAAAGGCCCCTCTCAAGCCCCATGTTGCACATTTCAGTTTTTTCCACATTTTCAGGAAGCAAATGGGGAACATATTTTGCCCTATGACTTGTGTGTTTGAGAAGTTGTCTACTTTATAAGGTGTCCTGGCTCAGCCCATTCTCTGCCCGAGGAGATGTGGATACACACCACAAAAAACTCCCCTAAGACCCAAATTACAGGATCTTCTGGGCTGGAGCTTTTCAGCTCTGCTGCTGAATCTCTTACTATCTGTGGGAGGTAATGAAATATTTATTGTGGCAGAGAGAAGGAAAAGGAGGGTGCTGCTTTTTGCCATGATCACAGCACTCACAAGGAAGATGCAGGTTTTACTGCCCAGCCATCTTTTGTATTTGGAAGCAGGATACATTCCATCAGTATTGCATTACTCACCAAGCTCATATAAAAGATGAAAGTTTAAGTTGCCTCAAGTAGAAGAGATATTTGAATCCAGGTTCTTGGTTCTTACTTGAATATGTTAAGTGTCTAAGAAAAGCTCTCCTGCTTTAGACAAAAAATAGGGAGAGGACTCATGTTTGCAATGAACACTTGAGCAGACACAAATAACTCCCACTAGCTTCAAACTCCAAAGGGACACAAAATTTAATACTCCCCTTTCTTTTTGGTATTTCCTCTTGACTACCTTAGAGAATCTCTGTGTTTCAGCCTGGATTATGTGAAACATTCTCAGAAATCAGGCTTTCTCCCCAGGCACTGTGCCGATAGCCCAGATACTGAAACTGGAGCTGTGAATACAGCTCAGAGTGATGCTCAGAGTTTCAGCTCTGTGCTTCACCCCAGCAACAGTGAGCCAGAGTCTTCCCTAAACCAAAACTTCATAAAAAATGATGTTTCAGCAAAGCAGCTCTGCTCAAATGTGTGTTAGACTACGTAGAAATTAATGATGCCACCTCATGGTGCAGATGCTTTTTGTGTTCAGTGCCTCAAGCATCAGCCAGAGTGCTGCTGCTGACTGCAATCTGCAGCGGCAAGAGCATGGACACAGGAGAAGGAGTCAGCAACCAGCAAGATCCAGCACAGAAATCACTGATGAGAGGCTGATTTCCTTCTCTTGCTGCACCTTATGAAGTGCAGACTGTTATCTTTCCTTGTGGCTGCTTGGGCATTGCTGTGTAAATCACTACTACCTCCCTGAGAGCTACACCTCAGAGGTACAGCTAGACCTCTCTGAGGATTAATACCAGCTTATAAGCATGCAGACCTTGCTGGCTAATGCAGAATGAGCCTTTTGGGTTGTTTAACTTTCCACAGATCCCATCAGCTCTGCTTTGTTACAACCTGTTGGCTGCCAGTGTAAGCTCCAGTGGCATGAAGCCAATGGAAACTCCAGGGCCGTGACTTTCAGAAAGTGCTGTTAGCAGTGCTACTGTAAAACAGGGTCTGAAATGCAGCAGACAAGAAATATCTGCCACAAATCACTGCTAATATCATAAAGGAAGGTCAGCTATGCAGAGCATTTCCTGCTTTTCAGCCTGCAAAGCCAGTAATGACAGCAGTGAATGTTCACAGGGGGAGTTTCATTATTAAATCCTCAGAACTGCAGGGGAAAAAGTCTCCTCAGTAAATGTTATGAAATGTTAAATCCAAAGCAAAATAAAAACAGAGCTTTACAATGCAAACTCAGGAATAACTGTGGCTATCTCAGAAGCAGAGTGAAACACCAAATGCTGAACACAAGCTCATTTCCACTCATTATCAAGAATAGCCAGAGCAGAGCATTCTAGAGATTTTACATTTTAGTTCAGAGTCATCATCAACTTATCAAAATTGTGGATAAAATTGTTCTGGGGTAAGGAGAGAGACAAACATTCTGGCTAATAATTATAAAATTAGGAGATTAGAGACACAAAAAGGATGGATTAGGTGGTGATAGTATTAGAGGTGGGGTGCAATAAAGTAGCATTGCATGAAGGCCCAGACTGGAGTGGGATGAGATTGGACCATGCAAAGAGAATGACAGAAGAGGGGAAGGGTGAGGAGTGGGTGCCAGATGCAGGTGAGGTTATGACACCAGCAAACAGACACAGGAGCTGGACAGAGTCAAAAGGGAAGTGCAGTGTGAAAGTTTGGTTCATGATCTGAAAACTTTCATCTGCTGCTTCTGCCTTTCAACACACTGATATTGCTACTTGTTTACTCCAGGGGAGCACTGGTGGGGTATTGTATTTATGTTCCCCCCAGACGAAGGAAGGAATGATGAATCTGACTCTTTATATGAAGGCTAATTTATTATTTTATGATACTATAATATATTAAAGAATACTATACTAAACTATACTAAAGAATACAGAAAATATACTTACAGAAGGCTAAAAAGATAATAATGAAAACTTGTGATTCTTTCCAGAGTCCTGACACAGCTTGGCCCCAATTGGCCAAAGAGTCAAAATAACTCACACCAGAAATCCAATGAAACAATCACCTGTTGGATTAACAATCTCCAAACACATTCCACATGAGCAAAACACAGGAGAAGCAAATGAGATAATTATTGTTTTCATTTTTTTTTCTGAGGCTTCTCAGCTTCCCAGGAGACAAATCCTGAGCAAAGGGATTTTTCAGAGAATGTGAATGTGACACTGGGGCTCTTCAGGGAAGGATGGGGGACTAAATACAGGAGAGATGAGAGGACAACTCAAACTATTCCCTTCAGGCTGAAGCAGAAGTGGGGTTCAGCTCTTCCCTTCTTCCTGTGAACAAAGCAAGGAGAGATGCACCAGGTGATCTACAGAGCAATGCCTGACCCTCCAGACACCAAACACTTCCCTCTGGAAAGTGAGCATTTCCTACCACACCAAGCCTTTTTACACTGAGAAATCACAAAGCAATTGCATTTTCCTTGCAGAATGAAAATTGGCAGCTCCTAGTCTCCCAAATAAGACGCTTAAACCAGTTTGCCGTTAGGTGGGATGCAGGAAGTCAAAACATCCTCAAGAAATGGGAGGCCTGAGGTGTATGTGGCACCTCAGATCCACTGAGAATGTGCAGATCTTTAGAGAGGCAAGAGTTACTTTTCCTTGCTACCAGTACCCTTGGCTGTCACGCCTCCAGGGAACAAATTCATCATTTCCTGAAGCAGCAAAGTTTTCAAATATGAGAACAACTTTGTGGCAAAGGCCTTCAAGAGTAATTCAGGGATATTTCCATTTCTTTGTGTGATGGAGACAAACATTTGCTTCAGGTAAAAGGCAAACTTTGAGTAAAACACTGACATTTTTTCTGCTTTGTTTACCTGTGAGCAGTAAAGTAAGGACAACACTGCCCTTGTTCCTTGTCTGTTTATCTCTCTAGACTCTGAAGTCCCTCAGCCACAGCCTGTCTGTGCCATCCTAAGCACACAAATCACCTCTGCTGATGCCCTGGGGTGCTTTAGGTGTCTGACCAATCCCCCATTCTGCGCCTATGACTGCAATGAGCCACCAAGATGAAGGCAGGGACAGAGGAATTTTCACTTTATTTTATTCAAACACCCATGAATACAAACACCCAAGGTCTCACCATGAAGGATTCCCAGCTGGCATAACCAACAGCAATATTTAGCACACAGATTTTTTGAGAAGCCTTAGGAGGTGAAAAAAGTGACCAGATTCTTCAGATTAAAAGTCAAGATACCTGTTTCACATGTAGAGAGGACACATAAGAGACTGCAGATCTACTCATTTCTCCAGGACTTTCTTTGGCTGCATTTAGTGAAACAGCAACTACATCATAGTGATAAGATCTCAGACACAGCTTTACTGACAGCACAGAAAATAACATGCAGGTTGGAGAGGAAAAGGAGGTCAGAACCAATTAAGTTTCCTAGGTTGCACAGACTCCAGTAAAAATCAATAACCTGAACCCATAAAGTGGTGGATTTTTGTTCAAAACACATTTTTTTCAGACCTGTGAACCACGATTTTTCTTGATAAACAACTGTAAAGTGAATAGCATCTTAAAGCCCTAGATTGTATCTTGGGCTTCAGGAGAGGACTGAACTCATTGATCTAACAACTCAGGCTTATAGCTAAAATCTGTCCAGGATGCAAGATTTGATCAAGGATAAAGAAGCAAAGGTGAGTAGAAAGCGCAGGTAATGCCCTGGCTTTAAAAGAGCCCCCATAACTCTGTACTTTAAATCACTACAACTTTCAAGAGACTCTTCCCTGGCTCTCTGCTGGGGCTCACAGGGCATCCCCTCAGCCTGTGTGCACACAGGTGGTGGGGCAGGGGTGGATTCAACATTCCAGCCATCCTCCCAGGCTCCTGGAGCTGCCTCTGCCTGTCCTGGGGCACCTCCTCATCCCCAGCAGCTGCAGCTACCCAGTGCCACGTTGCATGACAGCATAAAATACTCCACTGTGGTGACACAACTGCCTCAGGGCCTTTATAAAACTGTTTCTAACAGTGCCAGCTTCCTAAAAAAAAATCCCAGAGTAAACCAAAACAAACAGATTGTGGGAGTGAATAACAGGCACGAAACAGAGTTCTTTCTCCTCCAGAAAAATAATGGATGCATACAGCAGGCAATTCCCTTGCTGGAGAGGTCTGAAACCCCTGAAGTTAATGTATATTCCAGCTAATGGGAGTTGTAATCATTGGCACCAGGCCCACGTTTAGCTCAGTACCAGCCCTAGCACAAGGGAGGCATTCAGAGGCAGCTCACATCCCAGGGCAGGAGAAATGAGCTGCCAATTGTGTCAGACTGCTGCCTCAGGAGGGGGGAAACTGAGCTTCTGCTGCTGCTGCCTGCTTCATTTCTCTGATCCCTCCCAGCACAGGCTGCCCCTGCTGTGCTAGCACCCACAAACCACCCAAATTTATAGCACAGCATTCTTATTATCTGCAAGGATTCCTTGACCATGTCACAGTGGAGGGGTGACAGCACAACCAAATATCTCTCTTGCTGCTGAGAAGGGTGTGGGCTGGTTACTCTCTGAGGTGCTCTCACTTTCTTCTTCAGCTCGGCACAAAAGCTTGAGGGCAAATGTAATGGAAAAAGCAGGAAATTCTCACCTCCTCTGTTTTCCTTGAGGAGCTATAGATGGAGGCATGTACACATGTCTGTCTGTGATCATACAGCAGCTTCCTCAGCCAGGGGACAAGCTTCCATGCCTGTGAATCCCAGCAGTGCAGAGTCTACTGCAACCTTCCCTCTCTGATGGAGGTCACTCACCAGAGGCTGTATCAGCTGCTCCTTTGCACCCTGGGCTGTCTTGGACTGTCTGGTCAGTCACAAGATTTTGTTATCATTCCTTTCCATTCCTTTCAAGCCTTCTGATGAAACACTTTCTTCTATTCTTTTAGCATAGTTTTAATATATCATTATCTTTTAGTATAATTTTGATCATAAAATAATAAATCAGCCTTCTGATACATGGGGTCAAGATTCTCATCTCTTCTCTCATCCTGGGACGACTGTGAACACCACCACACAAAGGTCTGAGTCGAACTGCAGAGCATGGCTGGAGATGAGGAAAAAAGTACAGAAAATCCATTTTAGCACAATGCTCAGAGGATTTAGCCACAACATGGCTGTGGAGCTTTACAGCCTCAGGATGCTGGGCATTTCCAGCTTCTGTTTCCACAAAAGCTCATTCACCAAGATGCCTACTGCACCCCTACTCCTCCTGGACACCAGGAGAAGCCTGTGCTTCATGCTGGGGGATGTTCCCTGGCCAGCAGGGCTTCATTCACTCCTGGGGCCTCATTACAACTCTGGGGCCCTCTTGGCCAAGTTGCTGCTCAGGATGGGGCAACTGGGAACTGCTTGGCCTGGAGCTGCTCCTCCAGGTCAGACCTTGTGCCCTGTGCTAGCAAAGGGGTGCCAGGCTGGCTGGGTACAGGAAACACACGTGGCAAATTTTATCTGAGCACAGGTAGGCTCGAGTGCAGTGACAAATCCAGCTCTGTGCACAGTGTGTGCTAGCAGGCTGTTAAAGAACCAGAGAGAGAAGGCTTTAAAATAGAGTAGGAAAAGTTGCTCAGATAACAATCCTCTTGGGACCACTCCTACATCCCAGTGATCTCCAAATGTAGATCTATGTCACTATTAAGGTCAGTATTAGATAACCTCCTTCTGTGACCTGTGAAATTTCTTGATCATTAAACTCCAACAAAGTGTCTGGATGAATGGAGAGTTCCAAAATGAGGTACATTTCACTTCCCTCTGTGTCCTCACTCATGATGCTGGCTGTTGACAATAGAAATGAGGGGAAGCAAAATTAAACCTGTACTCTGAAGAGCTGGATCTAATGGTTATGCCACATTTGAGTTAAAATAGGAGAATAAGGGAAGGAGACAGATTAGGCAGAAACAGATTCTCGGGAGTAACAAAGACAGATCAAATGTAAATGTTAATAAATTGGGGAAGCAGGAAAAAAAATTAACATAATCCTTTATGAAATTATAAAAAAAAAAGATGGCTGATCCCTTCTCTTTTACCTCTCTCTTTCAGCCACTGTCTTTTTTATTTTTATTTTGACAGTAAGCCTAATAGAAAACCAACAACTGAGCTAAGTTGCTGAAACATTGGACAGCAAAGGGAAAAAATGAAGGCAGCTTTGCAGATTTGACAGGTTACTCCCTCTGTGACAATAACCTCTTTTATTCCCTCCACCCCCTCCCTCTGGGGATGTGCATGGCCTGCTGTCTTTAGCTGGAGAGCAGAAAGACACTGAGCAGATAACTGGTTTCAAGCATGTGTCCCAGGGAGATAATAGTGCTGACGTTATTCTAATTTTTCCTAACAAACTAGGGCTTGGTTCTGAAACACCCTCTTGGGCAAGGGGCCCAAACTTATTTCAGGAGCCCTATTTTAATCCCAAAATATTATTTGCAACAGAGCTGTTAGGTCTTCATGGATAGCTGAATGGGGCAGAACTTTATGTTTGGTGTTTGCCAGGCAGAAAGGAGATAGGACATTGTGAAAAATGCGTATTTTATGATTGGCTTTTCACAAATATTAAATTGAATATTATATGTGTTATGTTAGAAGTAATGCTGTGCTAATTCTCTTAAGTAGTGTGTTAAATATAGTTTTAGGTTGTAACAAAATGTTAAAATAGAAACTATGCTATGTAAGATATTTTTTAAAGAAAGGACTCGCACTGAGCTAGCAGCCACAGGACACCTAAATCTTTCAGAGAAAAAGAATTTATTGCTTCATTATCAGAAGAAACTGACTTCTTCCTGCCTTGCTCAAGCTTGAAGATGCCATTAGAATTATGAGGAAGAAGCTGACACTGACCAGACAGAATCCTGTTTGATTGGAATTCTTGCATCATGTATGAGGTGTATGAATATGCAACAGGCTGTTGTTTTTAAGGGTTAATCCTCTGTTAACGAGTGTCCTTTTTCAGGCTTATTTTGCCCAGAAAAAGGTACCCAGACCATCTGTAACTCTTTGTTCTTATTGTCTCATATTGTCCTCATTCAAACTGTCCAAATTATTATTACTCTAATTGTATTACTATTTTTATAACCATTTTATTACTATTAAACTTTTAAAATTTTAAAAACAAGTGACTGGCATTTTTCACAGCACTCAATGGTGGAGCAGAGACTGTGGCTCCCACTGTAACCCACAGCTGCAAATTAGGGAGGATTCACATTCTCTCCTGCAGCTGTCCTTACCTCTGCCTGCCCCCATGTCCCACAGTCTCCTCCAGCAGGGCCTTGCTTCCTCCTGGCATCCAGCCCTGGGGCTGAAGGAATGGCAGGAGCAGAGGTGGGCAGGGAGCCAAGCACTGCACACCAAATTTGTGGCTTTACAGCTTACCTGTGGTGGTTTACTCTGCCTCCCTCTTTGCCCAAATGCTCCTCTTGGTTTACTCCTAATTATAACAAATGCCATCTCTCTGTGGTTCCCTGTGGCTTGTTAATTAGCCTGTGAGGAATTACTGAATTCCAGGAGAGCAGAGAAGACATTTGTGCCAAAACCTTCCCCATGTTGTCTCTCTGTCCCATGTGGACACCACCAGAGGAGAAGCAGCTGACCCCGTTGGCACAAAAGGTAACAAAAGCATTCAAGACTCCACCCAAGGCTATAGAAGTAATTAAAAGGACGCCCCAAGGGCTATTAGTCAGTCTCATAAAGAGCACATACTTTTAAAATTAGTTGTCACCACTGTGGCAGGGAAAGGAAAAATGAGTTTTATATAGCTTGTGGCTGTGTCAGCCTGAATCTTGTCTGCACAGTTAAAGCAAGATCCTATTTGGAGCAGCTTCTGACCTGGATTGGCAGATTTCCACACCTGGATGTTGCTCCCTGGGATCTGCTTGGGATTCAGGTGGCATCCTGTCTCCTGGCTCTGAGGGGACAGACCAACTTTATGAGCGCAGAAAGACATGTCCACCCTTCAGGCCCTTTCCCAACAGATCCTGCACCACTCCCAGCCCCACAAAGGTCAGAATAATTTTCCTGAATTCAGGTGGGAAAGCTCTGTAACAGAGACCTGGGGCTGGGACCACGGGCGGTGCTGGGGCATGCTGACACCTGGAGCACACTAACCTGGAATTGCACACCCTGGAGCCAAAGCAAGCTGCTCAGTGCCTGCTGGGTCCTGGCACTCCATGTCCCAGCTGGTGCCACTGGGATTTACAAGGTGGGAGGAGAGGTGGAAGCCTCCTGCAGTGGCAGGAACAGGCTGGGCAGAGGAACAGAAGCTCTCTGTTACAGATGGATGATGAGATGATTGGCTCTCACAATTAAAAGATAACTATTGTGTGAATATTAAGAAAAGCTTTAGTGCTGTACAGTTATGTTATTGTAGTTTAGATGCCCTCTGCTCTCCCCACAGTTCCCTTCCCCCCCATATCGCTGCCATCAGACAGCCTGGGCTGTCCAGGACAGGTACAAAGCAGCTGCACAGGTGTCCCTGGCATGGGGCAGTGGGGAATGGAAAAGCTTGGGGGTGCTCAGGGGGGCAGCATGGCAACACCTGACCTCCAATCCAGTTACAAGAGAGCATCTCCACTGATAAATGGCAAAGAAGAGCTGACTGACAGACTTTGGGATGGGCCAGCGTTGGCTGATATCTTTTATACACCCCAGGGGTATCAAAGACTGAGCATCCATCTAAGACAAACTGGCCACGTGCTATCCACAAAGGGCAGTTCTCAACACTGCAGTTTTTTCCTTATTTAGCCCTTTGTAGTATTTTTGTTAAGGCTTAATAAACCTTTTTAAATGTTCCAAGTGAGCAGTTGTCTCTCACATCTCTGTGTCACTGCAGCCTCAGTGACACCTGGAAAGAACACACATGGAACGTGCTCCTGCTCTCACCTCGGCAGGTCAATGCAGGAAGAAGTTCCACTGTGGTTTGGAGGGCCCTTTTTTAAAATGAGGAAAGTTGTGTTTAGTCAAGGAAAAAAGCACACTTCTTCCACCCACACGGAGATTCATTTTCCAGGTTCTCCAGCTTGGCATGAAAGTTATGAATCCTGTTTAAATGAACTGTTTGTTCTTTACAAGGAAGCATAACATAGACTTTTAATTTTTTTTAAAAAGCTGTTTGTGGTGAGAAAATGACACCATATTTGGTGTCTGTGCTAGCTAGGAAGTTATGTTGTTGTTTGTTGCATGCTTGTTGCATTTGGTTTTAATTGGAGAAAATTCATGTCATATTCTTTACAGCTTTTATGACCACTTGCCTGGGCCTGGAGCTGTTTTTGTATTTAAGATCTCTTGTCCCACAATTCCATGAAATTCCTTTTTTCCTGAAAGGGAGATTTCAATATATGACTGATTGCAAGACTGAAATTCTGCCTACAGGGTAAAAACTCTTTTAACAGTACCTGTCCTGTGAGGGCCACATATAGTCAAAAGAAAGAAAATATCTCTGAAGTACAGATCAGTATTTGCAGACCCATTGGAAAAGGTTGAGAAACAAGACAATGTGAAGTGTGAAAACAAATCCCAGATTGTCAGGTGGGAAGAAAATACTGCAGCTCAAGTGAGCAAGCTCTGTGCTGGGATTGGATCTGTTGTGAGCCTCACCATGATGGGTGGCTGCTGCCAAACGAGAGTGAAGGAGGGACACAGGGCAGGGGACTGGGCCCCAATCCTGATAAAATTCAATAAATAAATTGGACTTCATATTCAGAGGTTCACATTTAATTTGAAAGCTGCATTTTCCACTTTCTGGTAGCTCCAGACTTTCAGACTTCCTGAAACTTTTTTTCAGTTTTTGGACCAAGATTTTTCTAACTTCTTGAAATAGGAGGCACAAGTTGTGTTTCTCCTGTTTCAAAGTTTAGGTAAGATTAAAGGCTTGAGTTTGAATCCATAAGGAAAAAAAAATAAAAATGCTATTTAAATCATTATTTTGAGCACCACCATAAATGTACTTTTCCAAAATACAATAAAGCTTTTTAAAAAGCATTTCTAAAATATACCACAATTAAAATGTGAAATTACTTAGTAGCAAGTATTTTCTCTATCATGAAACATGATCCATATGCTGTATACTTTAACCACAAGAAGTCTGTTCTGCTGAATTTGCAGATTTGTGCAATTTATTTTATAAACATTTAAAGGAAATAAGAAATTACATTCCTTGTGGCTGGATGAATACAGAAAGAAAAATGTGGATTTGGATATAGATGCAATTTGTTAAGGCTTTTGAAGCCTAAATCTGTTCTGAAATAAAAGGAAATAATAATAATAATCAAAAAAATAGCTAAAAAAATAATTACAAAGACTGAACTTTAAAAAATACTAAAGTGCTTCCATTCTTAATTGACTAATATTGCATTTCCAACTGGTTCATGGTGCTCTGCAGCTGGATCACACATACTTATTCCTGGAACATTCCATATTTTAGGATGCCCTCCACACTGTCATGCAACCAGGTGTTAGGTGTACAAAATACCAGTGTGTGAGCACTGCTGTAACAGCCACACCACATCCCTGCTGTGTTCCCCATTGATCCTGGCACCTCTCCACACATCCTGACAATCTACTGGGTGGCAGGAGAAGGCACTTTTAGGTAGGGCCATCTTCATTCTTGGAATTTAACCATCCTATCAAACGTCAAAAGGAACTTTGAAAGTCCTACAAGGTGATCTATGGCAAAGCATCAGTCAGAAATTTGGGTCCAATCAATTCTATGTTTGCTCCAGTGAGCCTCTAATGATGTGGTCAACTTACACATTTGGGAAGCTGTCCCGTCTTGGTAAATTATGCAAATTTATGGTGAATTTGACAAGTCTTTTTTAAATTTGTTCCAAAATTCATTTTCCTCATTGTTGCAGCTGCTCTACACATCCTCCAGGTAACCTGAAGTTCCTGCCAAAATGAAACAGCATTAAAGCATTTCTTCATTGTGAGAATGGTGAGAGACACTGGAACAGGTTGCCCTGTGGAGAAGCTGTGGATGCCCCATCCCTGGAAGTGCTGAAGGTCAGAATGGATGGGGCTTTCAGAAACCTGGTCTAGTGGCAGATGTCCATTCCCAACTGGATATATTTAAGGTCTCTTCCAAATCAAACCATTCCATGACTTTATGATTCTGAAGATAACAGGAACATATCAGCTCTGTCAAAATCTCTGACCATACCTGTAGCCACGATATTTTCTGAAAAATCCCTTTGCCAGGATTTTTCCTCCTGAGAAGCTGAGAGGCCTCAGGAGCAAAATGTAAACAATGATTATCTGCTGCTGTGGAATGCA
>JAXCLO010000056.1:60494492-60556343 GCA_035583995.1 Arremon aurantiirostris | reverse complement strand
ATTATTGTATATATTATATATATTATACATACTATATTATATACACTATATATATATCATAGATATCATAAGATATCTATGATAGATATCTATGGTAGCTATCATAACATTTTTCTTCAGCTTGTAGAATAAGGGTTATTAGGGTATTTTTTGTCTTTTTTTTTAAGCAAAAACAAAATTCTTTTGCTTTTTGTTCTTAATATATCTGACACAAAGAAAACAGAATTAAAGCAAATAGTAACTCAACTTTTACCACAACATGAAATCCTGTTTGCACTCTGCACATCAGCTGTTGACATTAACTGGCAGATATGCCACTTCCATGCCAGGGTTTCATTCTTGGGACATGAGATCAGCCTGACTCTGTGCAAATAAACACTAAAGAAAACATGCTCATTAAAGTGCTCAGCTCATAAAGGCCCAGTGCTCAGCAATCTGGGCAGCTGCTGCCACCCCACCGAGGCTGGCTCAGCTCTCCAAGCTGTGTTTTTGCAGGTAACCAGCCTGCTCCCATTCCTGTTTAGAGTTACAGGACTCAGTTTCCCCCCAGCACTGTTTGGAATGACCTCTTTTCTCCATTCTGCAAGTGTCAGTTCTTTTACTATTTCTCAGCTGTTTCCATGTCGTGATAACCTGACACTTCCTTGGCTTGTTGTGTTACAAAGCTGGAGACTTGTTTTGGAGAGTTGTTTCCTTCTCTTTTTGAGCTTCTCCAAGCCCAGAAATTATCCCATAGCAAGGTCCAGCCTCCTCTGTGCCTTCTCTTCCTCCACAGAATCTTTTACAGAAGTTAAATGTGGCACAGGCTGGTCTTGCCTGGTGCTCAGAAGATGCTGGGACATAAGAAACAGGGTACAGGAAATATGAAGAGAAAGGAGAGGGAAATCCTGTTCCCTGGAGTTATAATTAAAGCTAAATAGAGAGTCCTGAGTTGAAAGGTAGGGAAATTAATTTTGTTTCAGGTGGAACTCCTTTTGGAGGGAAGTGTTGAAATGAGAGAGCTTTGGCCTTAAGAAAGTTTTTATGCTCAACTAAGTGGTAGCTGAAAAATTGCTTTAAATAATTTCAGTTAAACTAGTGAGCAGGGAAATCAATTTCCTTTCAAAATGATGTGGTGGAAAGGCAAAGCCTTGGGTTACAGCTCAGACCAAAAAGAAAAAGTGAGTGCTTTCCATTTAATTCCCTGTGCCTGCCATAGTTCTGCAGACATCTTTGAGATTTACAGAGCAGATGCACTGGTTTGAAGTGCCAGCTCACCTTGCCTGACCTCCCACACAAGGCAGGTCTGGGAGTCTGACCCTGTAATTTCTGCATCAGGCACCTCTGTGTGTCTGAGCCCTGAGATATCCATCAGCTCCTGGCTGGGGGCTGCAGCAGAGGAAATCCAGCACATCCTTAGGTAGCTGGGTTTAAATCACTGAGATAAGCCTGCACTTCTAAGGCTTTCCCTGAAGACAAGACAGCAGCAAGAATTTGCAGGGGAGGGCAGAGCTTGTGGGAGGGTGAGCGGCTGCAGGTCCTGCCAGTGTTTTCCTGAAGCTGGGAAATGGGGAACATGCAAAATGTTGCTCTAATTCCAATTAAACAAAAGTGCAGCATCATTCTGCAGAGGACTTAGTGGGAAATGTATTCAGGAAGTTAAGGGCTTTGAAAGACCAGTGGGCTTGGGTTTATTAATTATTTGGTTTCCAATGATGACATTATTTATCAGGCAGTAATGCTGTAGAGAGAACAAATTTAAACCACTCTGGGAAAAGGGAATGGATTCTATCTCTGAAAGCAATTCTATTTGGTCTTGTGCAGGGGCTGCTCTCATGCTCTCTTGGTTTAGGAGACTGGAAAATGGCAGATTTGTGCTCATTATGTGACAGACAAGCAGAGAAGCTATCTAAAATGTTGTCTAAATTCTTTCAGTTTTATACTATCTGAGTACAGGTCATCTTCTTCTATCCCAACTGTTTCAAAAACTTATTTTGAAAGTATTTCACTTATGAGTTTAGCATTTGAGAGCCAAATCTGGTGTCTATACCAAAGGCTTCAGCGAAATTCAAGCCAAATTTAAAAAGAACAAAGTTGTCTGGGGTGACATTACATGGAATAAATTTATTTCAAGCTAACAGCTTCCAAATGATGTTACTCTCTAGTAGTGATAAACACAAACCCACATTTCAGTTTTGTTGTTCTTTATATCTATATAACCATAGTCAGAGTTTCTCAGGCCTGAACATGAAGTTCCATCTGGAATGCTTACCATTAGTATTAGAGGATATAGTTTCTTTATTATTTAAGTAATGCAATTTTTACCACAATTTGAACATAGGTGCCAACTAATGAGCCAACTTATGGCTCTGTATGTTTTTATATAAATATTTTGTTATTTTTTAACATATTGAAGAAGTTTCTTGTATTTCCCCCCTCTTGTGTACTATATTTTTACTGCAAACCCCTAATGATCCTACATTTTTGCTTCATTCCTTTTTCATCTCATTCCAATAATTCCTAATGATTCTACATTTTTGCTTAATTCCTTTTCCATCTCCCACTTTCTTCAGTACAGATCTCCTGTTCCTAGCTCAACACTTCTCCCTTCCTATCCAGAATTTCATTAACAGGGATGCAAAACAAAATAGATTGTGCTGGCTTTGTTTAAGGGCAATTATTTCAAATGCAGTTGACCTGTGCTTTATGGGTGAAAATACATTTTTCAGACTTCTAAATAAGGAGCCAGGTCAGTGTATCTTATCAATAAAACACCTACTATGCCTGAAGTAAAAAGAAATGAGATGTAAGAAAGATGAAAGCTGTCTGAGTACCTGTGGTATGAAAACCAAGGCATCCAGGGGGAAAAGATGAAGAAGAGAGAATGGACAATAGTTATTCATTAATAGTTATTCATTAATAGTTGTTCAGTAATCTATCAACATGCATTCTTGTTTTTGGAGGGGGTGGAATTTATTAAGAAAAATTAAGCAGGATACCATCTGAGGAGACATAAAATACTAAAATACATAAGAACTTTGTCTTTCAGATAAATAATGTAATTAAGGAAATATATTTAGATAGCAGCCTGATATCAGGACTGTGGACCAGACTCATTAGTCTGTGGTAGCTGCCTTGACCAACCCATTCTGACTGGAAGGATTTTGTCTGCTTAGATTTTGTCTGCTCTTCTGAAACTTCTATTGTCACCAGTACAATACTGGGAATCATAAAAATCCAGGGAACTTAGGGCTCCTGTGCATAACACATCAGTGCATTAAAAGTCCTCATTCTGAGATCCCAATGCTGCTTAGAATTAACCGAAGTGGAAGGGAATTACACAAAATTTCTGCACAGAATAGCAGGAACCTGCTCTACAGAGCATTTGGCTACAAAGATGCTCACTTCAAGGTATCAATTGTACCAAAAATATCAAGATTTTTTTTTTCTAGCAGGCAAGCAGGAAAAAAAATGCGCAGGTTGCTGTCCTATGGAAACTGCAGAGAACTGCTGGAGGTCAGGAGCACCCTGGTACCTCTGCAGTTTCTGGTGCTGCCTCCAGGGCAAAACTTTTCCCTGAAAAAAACTTTTTAAGCTTCACAGCAGAGGTTGGGCTTATTGCATGAGCCACTTGCTGTTTAAAAGTTGGGATCCTCTGCCAAACTGATTGCCTGGTTTGGGCAAAGAGGCAGCACCAGGTAGCAGCTCTCCACTCCCATTTGTGGCTGGGCTCTGGTGGGCTCTCAAGTCCTCCTTAATCTCTCTCCATGCAGGAGAAGCACAGGACCTACCATGTTGTCAGGCAGAGAGTTGGAAATATGAAGTAAAATGTTTCTTTTCCAAAAGCAATTAGGTGTGAGTGAGGCCCTGTCTGGTTTGGGCTCTGCTTCGAAAGGCATGGGCTCCAATTTGGCAAGTGCTGGCCTTGCAGCATGATGTTATTTAAAAGTGAAATCCAGAGTTTGGAAAGCAGCATCCAAACAACTCCCAGTGGTGTCTAAACCATATCTTGAAGGAAAAAAAAATCAACCTTATGCTGTTCCTATAATAAAATTAATCAATATTAAATTAAAATTAGTTCTAATTAAAGTAGATTAGCACTGTCTAATAAAATCCTCTGACTTCCAGAATACTTTGAAAGTCCAACTTAGCTATTTGATCAACAAAAATTGAGAAGAAAATTGTGTACAGCCTCCATCTACATTAAGCTGGAAGTATTTGGGTCTGTTTTCCTATACCCTGCTTCCATTGCTTCTTTTATTTTGACTGCTTTGTGGGGTATTGGTAATTATTACAGAAGCAAAATGAAAATAAATCAAAGCTTTTCCGAAAGGTTATAGGAAGTATAGACTCATAGGCTAGGAAACCTCACCAAATTCATGTCAACTACACAGTCTGTGACCACAGAAGTGTTTTAGGAAATTTGCTTTAATTTCTCTTAATTTTAGGTATCATGAGGTGCTTAATTAGATGTGTAATGCCGGGGTGACCTGCCTCTGCTTTCCAAGTGCAGTTAGCTGAGACAGGCTGGGGTTTGTGCAGTTGTGTGCTGGGAGGCTGAGGGGATGCAGGTGGGAGAGCAGCCAGTGCCAACCATCACAGCAGAGCTCCTGGAGAGGGAGGTCCATGTGAAAAACGTGACCACATCCCTGGGTCACCTTTCCTCGCTGTGCCTCCTGCTCTGGAGGGGGGCCTCGCTGTTCAAAGGCTCACATTGCACCCACAGCCTTCCTAAACACCATAAAACACCCTCTGCCTCGGTGTGGGTGGGCAGTTAAAGCAAAGGCAAACACCCAGCAGTGCCAGGTTGTGTTTTTTGAGGCAGTGGGCAAGATGTGCTTCCAAAGGAGTGACCACAAAGATGTGGGAAACACCTGCAAGGCTTTGTCGCATGACACCCAACAGGAGTCCAAAGCCCACCAGGGTGTTCTCTGCAAAACAACAAAAATATATATGAAACAGAGACATCTGTAAGGCAGGAAAGAAATGCCCCTATTTATTTATTGGTGATGTTTTGTTCATGCAAATGAGATGGGCACACACCAGTCACTGCAGTGTGAGGGAAAATCGCCTCCCCATCATCACTGGGCAGCACAAGGAGTAGGAAAAGGGCCTAAGGTGGTGGCTGTGCCCTCCAGAGCAGCCCAGGACGGCACACCTGCACCCATGGGTGTGGCACAGCCCTGGAGTGTACCTGGGGTGCTCTAGGACTTCTGTCTCAAGATTGACTTGCTAAGGACCCTGCAGGTCCAGCTGTGATTCACACAAATCAAGCTGGCATCACATTTTTGTCAAACACACCTTGTCTAGTTTCATTTGATGTCTTGAAAAGTATCACCTCGAGTGGGGAGGAAACAAACGTGTTCCATAGGAACAAGTAACTTTATAGAACAAGAACATAACCATTCCTAGATTAAGGCCAGAAGGGAATATTTGCCTTCGTATGTAACCCAGGGCAGACTGCATTATTCCACAAAAGGATATGTTTTAGAAAGACATCCGCTTTTGTTTGAAAACTTTTAGTGATGGGGAAACCATGCATGAGAAGTTCTTGGAGTGACTGACTGCTACTGAGGAAAAGTCATCACCCATTTTCCACTTTGAATTTATGTGGCTTCAGCTTGCAGTCTTTCAGCCTGTCTTTGTTTAATATGCTTTATTTTAAAAATCCTCTAGTATCATTTTTTTCCACATTTCACTCTATATTAGGGTCAAAAATAGAGGCAGGTCACCTTTGGAAGTGTAAATAGATCCAGCTTCTACAGTTATTCAGAATTTTCTAGAGGTCATATTATTCTTTCATCTGTGTTTTGGCTTTCCTCCAGTGTTTCAGTAACAGGAGTAATACACACATTTCTTCCAGATTAGGTCTTTTAATTTCTTATTCCCTCTACATTTCTTTATAAACTTGCTGCTGGGTTGTAGCATGGTTGACACCTTCCCAGCTGATGAGCTGCCATGAGGAGCAGCACACTTGGCGAGGCAGGGGAGCTTCTGCTGCAGCCCAAGGCTTTGGGAGAAATTAAAGGAAAACAGCCCTTCTCCCTGGGTGTCCTGAGCCTCATGAACACAGCCAAGAGCACAGTAAATTAGAATAAATAGCCTCACACTCAGGGAGCCCTGTGCCCACAAAGGGGGTTCAGTGCTAGGAGAAGGTTTGATTTTATTCATCTACATCTGTAACAGCTTAGGAAAATGCCATGGTTATGTACAGTGCTGGCTGTTAATGTCACTGGATCCCCATAAAACCCATCCCAGCAGTGCTCTGGGGTCCAGCTAGGAGCTGGGGAGGTCTCAGACCACAGAGGGTGTTGGTTTTGTCAGAAGGCTTTCCCTGGACTCTGCCTGCAGGATCCAGCATGGATTTGAGCCATATTTTACCTGGCCTCTCTTTCCCCTGATCTGAGCAAACTAGAGGCTGTGTAGCCATGACTGTGTGGGAGTAATTCTGAGGGAAAAAAACATTCTGAGGGAAAAAACATTCAATTCTGGGGTAGGTGTGGTGTTGGGTCATATCTGCCCACAAACACACTGTGTAGTCATGGCCCCAACAACAAATTTCCTGGAATATACAAAGATACATCCCTGCCCTGAGCTGGCTGACCTGAATCTTTATAGACTTAAACACCTGGTGGAAAAGAGTAGGAAATATCTGTAGGATCACTGAGTGCAATCGGTCCCCCAGCACTGCCAAGGCCACCACAAAACCATGTCCCCAAGGGCCACATCCACATGGCTTTTAAATCCCTCCACAGGTGGTGACTCCAGCTGTGCCAGGGCTGGGCAGCTCTTCCCACAAAGAGATTTTTTTCTAATATCCAATCTAAATCTTCCCTGGCACAATCAAGAGACATTTTAACCTGTTCCCTGTATCTACTTAGATCTATTTCCTTTGGTCTTTAAATAACCCACTGGTGCTTTTTAGGGTTTTTTTTCAGCCCTGTAGAAGTGGAAGGTAAATTGGGTTCTGGCTCTTGTACTGAGACTTTTCAACATTCTCTTTAGAGGATCTTTTCAGAAAGCATGACCCAGAAAATATCAGGCTTTACTTTTATTGAGCTCTCAGTGAAAATCAGGAGCAAGCCCATCCTTTCAGTGCTGAATTGGATAAACTGGATTGAATAATAATTGCAGGGTAATTAATAAGCTATTCCAAGATGCAATTTTTACAAGTTTGCTTTTCACAGAACACTGAGCACACACCATGAGCTTCTACTGTTTTTGCTCTGTTTTCTCAGAAAAAAAATTTAAAAAAATAAATCTCCCTTTATTTGAATAATGTCAAAAATCCAAAATTAAAAAGCCTAAAGAGATGATCTGAAGCTGAGGAGACATTCACAAACCCTGGGACTTTCATAGGTTTAAAAAATAGATCAAATGTTTAATCATTTGAAGTTTTCTTTTGACTTGAGAAAATGGCTTTTGGAGGTCTATATTGATATTTCATTGTAAGAAAGAAAAGGCAGGGTTAATGTCTGTCTCCCATTCTGGGACATGGGTTCAGGTCACTTTTTGTGATGTGCTCAAATATTTTCAGGGTCCCACAGGAGTCAGAGGATTTCTCTTCTCAGGGTTGGCTCTCTCAGGTGGCCTCTCCTCTTCTGTTGTACTGCAGAAAGATGTGCAGAGCTGTGTCTCTACTCCTGCAAAACATGGAATTGTTGGAATTCTCAGTCCAAGGGCTAATCTTTCAGCTGGCAAAGGCAAATTATATGCCCTAGCAGTAATGGGAAAAAACAGACCAAAAACGGTAGAAGGTCAATTTTTCTTGTCCTGCTGCTGCTCCTGGGATGATGTGACCATGGGCAATGCTCCAGCTGGTGCTGTACACTACAGCAAAGGCAATTCAGAAAAGGATAATAACTCTAAAAGCATGATAAAAAATAAGTAAGGCTGCCTGGAGCTAAGTTACTTTACTCTGGAGCTAAGAACTTTAAACTAGGCCTCAGGGCCTTTACTAGCTAACACAGTTTCTTAAGGCACTTAAAACGTATTTCTACTTGCTTAAAATTTAAACCTACACTCTATTTCATATCTATGTGGCTTAATATATCTTAATTTCTCTAAAAACTTTAATTCAACCCCTGCATTCATCTCTCTGAGGAACTCAACGAGGCTTGCATTCCAACATGTCCCCCTCCTCTTAGAACCATGTGGATTAAACAATTCCTTTGTCTCTTTAGGCTCTCAAATTGCTCTCAAGGAGTGACATGATAAAGATCTGCCCTGCCAAGGAGGAGTAAATGTTTCAGGGAACGTGCTCTGGGGAAATCTGCTTTGCTTAAGGAGCAATACAAAGAGTTGTACAAAAAGGAGCAAAACCAAAGTTGTATTATCACAATCCTCAGGGTGCAGGGGCTGCTCTCGTGCTCTCTTGGTTTAGGAGAGTAGAAAATGGCAGATTTGTGCTCATTATGTGACAGACAAGCAGACAAGCTATTTAAAATGTTGTCTAAATTCCTTCAGTCTGACAGGTAAGGGATTGCTCTGTTTGGATTAATGGGCCATTACTACAGGATGTCCCTGCAGGCTCAGGTTTTGTTCCTTTACTCCTGGCAAGCTGGAGCATGATCCAGGTATGCAAGTGCCAAAAGCATCGTTTCCATCTTCCCCCAAACTGCTGGAATGTCAAACAAACAAAACCCAGCAGTCAAAATCCTGTCCTGCTGGCACTAGAATGTGGGCTTGGGGAAGAAAAGGTCACTTCTACCTTTTTGCACAGAAACTGGGGGGGTTTGTTATGTTAAACTGGTAATGTTTGTTATCGAATGTGTGAAAGGATCCTGATTAGAAACGGAACAATTAAAAAAAAAATACAGAAGATGATAGCAACAGTGATGCAAATAGCCAGCTAACTTCACAGTGGCTTCTGAATCCTGCTGGTGAAGGCTGGTGCTGTCTGGGCTCACTGGGAGCCCTGTGTGGGGACCACTTGCCCCTTCCCCAGCAGCAATTCTCGTCTTTCCCAGGCCAAGAGCCTCCTAGGGTGTGCAGAGCTAATGCCAGCAGTGTTTCTCCTTTATGGATCAAATAGCAGGAATTGAAATGAGCCTTCCTCAAATTCTCTCCCAGGATCTCCTCCAGGCAAAACTTTGAGGTTTGCATAACTCTGAAAAGTAATCTGACTTGACTTTGGCAATGAAAATGAAGCCTCTTATTTGTGCCAAAAAAAGATATATTTCTTTTTAGTAGCATTTTTCATTTCTAATATGTCACTTCTGTCTTCCCCCTTTTTTCCCCTCTTGCTGTGACTTTCCCCTCTTTTAAGGATATTTTTACATATACTGTTCCAGGCATGCTGAGACAAGAGTCAGATATGTGCAGAAGTTTATCAGAATGCATGAATTTGGTGTGATCAAACAAAACATTTCAGTTACTGGTCTGAATGTGTTGTTGAAAACTGGAGGATTACATGAATAAATAGAAAAATCAATTTTCCTTTTTTGAAGCACTCCCAGAAGCTTCAATAAGGACAATCCAAAAGAAAGGAAAAGAAAATGAAATAATGTCCTTTGCAATTAATAGGTAAAAATGTGGTTTTAATACAGTATAACACACTGCCAGAAGAGAAGTAAAGCAGCTACCATCATCTTTTGATCAAGACAAAGGATTTGTGTGGCACTTTTCATTTTCTCATATGAGAAAGCTTCATTTGGAGCCAACTACAGACACAGAGATGTCAAAATGTTGCACCTTCTGCTTTTAGAACTTTGTGCTAGCAGTTAGCAGAAGGTTTAGTTCAGGGCCTACTAGATCTGAATGTTTCAAGGGGCAGTTTTGGCCTCAAAACTGAATGTTTAATAACAAAATACCCACCTAGATTTGATAAAAGATGTGCATATGTCTTCTCAGTGATAGAGATGTGGCTTCATGGTGGGCTCTTTTGAAACCCTTGGCTCTAGAAATCTCTGTATGATAATCTCAAATTCCTGGTGCTTTGGTGTGTATCAAACCATCAGAGATATCCCCTGCCTTTAAGCAATCATTCTCCCCTCATTCATGCTGTAATCTTTTTTGGGAAAGGAAAGAGAAAACCATCTAGCTGCACATTATGGATTTAAACCTATAATGGATATAAATTCAGAGGGGCCAGAGCAAGAGGAGAGCTGCTAGGACAGGCTGGGAGGTCAGGCAGGATCCCATCCATCCCTGGTCAGAGCTCCAACACCCAGAAGAGAATCAGCCAGGTCCAGCTGTAGCCATGATATTTTCTGAAAAATCCCTTTGCCAGGATTTTTTCTCCTGAGAAGCTGAGAAGCCTCAGAGGAAAAGAAAAACAATAATTATCTGCTGCTGTGGAATGCAACAGGTGCATATGTGATTGGTCTCATGTGGTTGTTTCTAATTAATGGCCAATCACAGCCAGCTGGCTTGGACTCTCTGAGGGTTGCAAGATTTTGGTATCATTCCATTCCTTTTCTATTTCTTGCTAGGCTTCTGATGAAATCCTTTCTTCTATTCTTTTAGTATAGTTTTAATATAATATATATATCATAAAATAATAAATCAGCCTTCTGAAACATGGAGTCAGATCCTCGTCTCTTCCCTCATCCTGACCCCTGCAAACACCATCACACATCAGTCCATGAGCTCCCTTGAATGTTCTGGTGCCCTTCAGCCGCTGCAGCAGCAAGTCCAGCAGCATCCAGTGGGATGTTGCTGAGTCTAAAGACGCTCTGAAGCTGTTAATACCAAAGCAGGGGAGAAAACAAGTGAAGGAATAAGTGAACTTTCATCTTCATGAGTTTTTAGCAGGGAAGGAAGGAAGAAGAATGGACAAGCAGATAAACAGCACTGAAGTGAACAAGGCACTATGATCTACTGAGGACATGCAGATCTAGGCCCAGAAATCTGGAAATAATCAACATTTTGATGCTCCCAGAGCAGAGCTCTGAAGCAGGTGCCCACACTTCTTGCTCAGGCTTTGGAGAGCTCAGTAGGTCTCTGTAATTCTTTTCTTTGGGGCACTGTAATGAGGTCAGCATTGTTACTTCCAGTTTACAGATGAGGAAACTGAGGTAGAAGGAGGAGAGGTGAGTGAGCCAAACATGCAGCCTGATCCAGCTACAGGCTTGCTCAAGCTCCTTTCATTATCTCTTCCAAAGAAAAGAGAGCATCATGCCGTCCAGGAGTGCACACAACCCAAACTTATTTACTTGCTTCATCAGCAACAAACACTGCAATGACATCAGCTACTGCCACTCTTTTCTGAAAGTTATGCTTTGAAGGGATGGCCAAAGTGTTTTCCAAAATCAACAGAGTGCACTAAGAAAGGAAAAAAGAAAATAAGATCTGCTCTACATACAAATTTCACATCAGAGACAGAGCTAATGTTTCCTATGAGCTGGGAAGGGGCAGAGCACAATCCTGCTAAGCAGAGGGTGGAGTACAACCCTGCTGAGAGAGTCTTGTTATGATGTTTAGTTTAACAAAGAGAAATGGGAGGGGAGGTGTTTTCGCTCGGTCTGTGGTTTTATTCAGAAGCAATGCTAAGGTTGTGGCAATTCCCAGGCTTGTTCTGATCTCCCTGCAGAGTTGTGGCTTAGTGATGGAGATCTGAGGGGTGAAGCTCTGCTTTGTGCAGACTGTTTTTTCACCAGATTGTGGGTGTTGCTGTTCTCTGTTGTACTGCTTGTTTGGTTTCACCTGCCTCTCTCTTATCAGAAGAGCACAATCTACTTTGGCAGACTGCATAAACAGGACCAGAACCTTCAAAAACAGTATTTTTGGTATTTTTCTTTCTCGTATGCAAGCTGAAAAATACACATTTCTGAGCTCTAGTGCAAGTCAGATGACTCAGAACTGGAGACAGACTTTAATTGGGACATTTAACCTTAAAACACCATTATATCAATGTCATATCATTGACCTTGGGAATTTTTCAGAATGGCCTGTGTTTTTGAAGAGATAGGTAGATAGATAGATAGATAGATAGATAGATAGATAGATAGATAGATGTAGATAAATAGATAGATATCTATATAAATGTACTTTTTTTTTTCTCAGAAGAGGTTCACTATCTATACACAGCATGTATGTCAGGAAAAGCATAGTGAAGATGCAATAAGCTTAAATGTGTTGAAAATAAGGATGTCACTGCTAGGGCTCCAATGCTTAAAGCCAAGCTGGAAATAAAGAGAAATAAAATTTGTTTCCATGTGAATTTAGTGGAGCAGTAGAGGGAGTCTGATGTGAAAGGACTCTGGGAATCAGCAGTGGTGGGCAGGGTGTTGGAAAGGCAAACTCTTCTGAAACCTCTCACCCTAAACCACAATTGTTTTAATGCCTGAGACAGACCCTGCAGCCAGGACAGGAACCAGCAATTTACTCACTGTTCTCATGCCCTGAAGGTGCCGGTGCAAACAGCTTATTCCGAAGTGGTTTGCACCTAAAAACATATTAGAATGCTACAGACCCAACAGGACTCCACAGAGAGATGTTGGGATATTGGCATGCTAATTCTGGTGTCCCACCGGGGAGCCGCTCAATCCACTTTGTAGGAAAACAAAGGGAGAGGCAGTTGCACAATATGCAAAGGCTTTTGTAATTTTCATTAAAGGCTGGAGAATCCCCAGGGTTTTATTTAAGCGGAGAAGCAGTGGGCAAAGCTATTTCAAATGCACACCAGCACCAGGGCAGAATGGGAAATGAACTCTCAGTAGCTATAGGTCAGTGAAGGTTGCAAGGTAAAAAAAAAAAAAAAAAAAAATTTAAAAAAAAAAGGAAGACCAGATAATTATCCTTTCTTTCCTAATTGACCCTTGTTTTCAGTTTCTGCCTAGCTTTCCAGCCCTGAGGGAGAATGTGTTTGCAAGACAGATGCCAGGTGATCCAGTTCAAGGTGTCCCATCACTTCTGAAGCTGAAGCAAATTACCTGAACTTGAGAATAAGCTGGCAGCTACAACAAAGCCTGCTGTCACTTGTTATTTTTAGATCAAGAAAACGAGATATGTGGCCACAAAGGAAACCCCACCTGCATGCTTCGAGTGTAAGGCTGAGGACACTTTTTTTTCCTCTTAAAGGGCACCACTCCCCTATGTAAGGCAATTTTGACAGGCTTGCAGAAAGTCAGACTGCCCTCTGCAAACCTCTGCAAACTCTAGTGAGTAATGCTGAAACAAATTTAGAAGCAGCTCTCTCTGATCCTTATAAAAGAACCTGTAGAACTGTGGTTTTCTATGCTTTTTAATGGCTCTGTATTTTTCCTCTTTCCTATAAGAAAAATAGGTCATATCTAGCAAGATCATATTTGTTTGGTTTTATTATTTTTTTTTTAATTACATGGGAAAGAAATTCCTGCTTGGCATTCTCTAAAAAAATAAAATAAAAATTCTGGAGGAGAAGTAACAAGCTAATGTGACTCATAATCTTCCAAATCTATATTAGGGATAAACCACCTAACCTGCAGGAAAAGGGGTAGTCAGAGGTTGATCTAATCCCCACTAATTCCACACAGTGCATAGAATCTTCCAGCACCACCAGAGGTGGATTCAGAATCAGGAGAAAGAGGGGTTTACATGTTGCACCGAGCCCCTGACTTCACAGCATGGAAATAATTCTTCCATGTCACAGAAGATCATAAGGAATAGCTTGAACAGGGCATGAAGCAATTATTGCTACGAGCTCTTCACAACTCTCTGCTTCTCAATCACTCCTCCCAGCCACAGCCTCCTGGAAAAATTTACATTTCTCTCCCATACCTCACGCACATATTCTACAGAGCAGGAAGAATGATGGGAAAATTAAATCCACACATTAGACTAAAGTGCTTCCCTGCTCGAGTAAGATGTGCTACATCCACAGGAGAAGGAGGACAAGCCATTGATCACTGTGTCACAGGACAGGATGGAGCTGCTGAATTAGTATTGAGCTGGAGTGCTCCTTCTCTTAGGAAGCCAAGCTGCATTTCACAGATGTCATTTATAATGAAAGATAAGGTTTGTATTCATCTGCAGGTTGGGTCTATAAGGGGAGATTCACTTCCCTGGCCTCTGAGTCACACTGAAGTGACTCCAGCTCTCCAGCAGGCAGTGTGTTATCCCCAGCCATGGACCTGCCAAACATCAAACACAAAATGCACAGCAAAGCACCCTCTTGGTGCCCCTTACCATCACATATTCACCTGGGCTATGGCACCTCCTGTCACCCACAGGGCCATGGAAAGTGTGACACTGGAGCGTGACCAAAAGGAGCGTCTGCCTTTGAAAAGGGCATGGTGTCTTTGAAAAGTGCCTAGTTCACCTGAAATCTCCCCTAGAGAAATAAATGGTGCTGCTAAAAGTACTGCCCAAGGGAAGGACTTTTATAAGACGAGGCCTTTCTTCTTTGCAAATGAGAGTTTGTTGCAAAATAAAATGAGTAAAAAAAAAAAAGTGGCAAACAACTGCAACCCTGAACTAGTGTCACAGACATCTTTTATGAAAAATCTTTTCTTTAGGATTTTTTTTCCTGAGAAGCTGAGAGGCCTCAGGAACAAAATGTAAACAATGATTGTCTGCTGCTATGGAATGCAACAGGTGCATCTGTGATTGGTCTCATTAAGTTGTTTCTAATTAATGGCCAATCACAGCCCAGCTGGCTTGGACAGAGAGTCCGAGACACAAGCTTTTGTTATCATTCTTTGCTAATCTATTCTTAGCTAGCCTTCTCAGAAAATCCTTTCTTGTATTCTTTTAGTATAGTTTTAATATAATATATATCACAAAATAATAAATCAAGCCTTCTGAAACATGGAGTCAGATCCTCATCTCTTCCCTCATCCTGGGATCCCTGTGAACGCAGTCACAAACTAGATCATGTGTCTGTCATTTGTGACCCAATCTAGGACTGTGTGTTAGAGAGATGTTAGTTATCCTAGGGCTCCAGATGCAGAATTTTAGGCAGCACTTCAAATTAACACAATAGGAAACTTAATCCAAGTTGCACTTTCTCTTTCCATTTTTTTGAGTGATTTGACAATGTTCCTTAATGCTGTGTTTAGGGCCTCTGATTGTCTGGATGTGATGCCTGTTTGATGAATCCAAGCTCTGTTTCTCACCCACACTTAGCTTGCCACCACTTTATAATTCATTGAATAATTCATTGTGCACCTGCACAGAGGCTTCACATGATCTGCTTTGGAGGTGTCACCCAGACTCACACAGCTCAGCCCTCTCCTTTGCAACAATCCTGATGGTGCTGCCCATCAGGAGCCAGCAGAGCTGCCTGGCATCACCCTCAGAAAGTCAGAAATTTTCACAGGTTCAGATGCTCAGCAGCTTTACAGTTTTCTCCTCAATCTGTCATACAAGCACTAAAGAAGGGAATAGGACCAGACAGCATGGGGCAGGAGAAGAAGCAGAATTATTGAAACCCTAAATAAGACTATTTTGAGGTTTCATCATCAAAATCTCTGTCTCTTTCCATTTCAGTCTTTTGTGATGCATCCCAAAGCTCCTAGGTGTGACTACAGATAAGGACAGTTAGGTTACCCAGAATGATTTGGAGCTGGCTTTAAGTCATTCTCAAATATTTAATATTGCAGCTGATGACAATGGCTGCCCTCCAAGGGAATTTGATCCACTAATCCAAAATGCAAAGCAAGGAGACAGCAAAATGAAACTGGTCACTTTTTAATTTTTTTTTTTTTGCCATAGCTGTTTGCGTCACTGCTGCTTATTGCTAGAATTGACTGAAATAAGGAGTGCTGAAATAGATACAAAATAAGCTACACTATTTTTTGCCACAGCAAAAATACTTGGAAATCAAAGCTAAGCAGGCAACACTGTTCTCACTAAATTCAGATGAAGATTAAAGTCAGATTCAGCTTTTGGGAATGCTTTCTAGTTCCCAAATGAAATTTCTAAACTTAGTAAGGTTTGCTCATTGTCTGATATTCTACTCCAGCCATGGCAGTGGTGAAACTTCATGAAAAGGGAACCCAGGATTCACCTGGCATGGAATACATGGCTCTGCAAACAATACAAAAATAATACAAAATCCAGATCTAAACATGAGTTGCTTTAAATGTGAGATCACGTTGTGAGATCCTTGTGGCTGTCCCATGCAGGGCCAGAGTTGGACTTTGATGGTCCTTGTGTGTCCCTTCCAACTCAGAGTATTCTGTGGTTCTGTAATTCTGCAAGTTATTAACAGAGCCCACATGGTTTTTTCAACACAAGCCTGTTGTGTAACAGACTTGTAGAAATAAAGTAAGATCTTGAAGCCAGCTTTTGTTTTCCTTATTTTGCTATTGGTGGGTATGAGAACACATATTTTGGGAAGTAATCAAGAATTCTTTCATATACAGAAATTAAAATAAAATTAATTAATAAATGAATTCCATAATAGTTAGGGAAATAAATAAATAACAAAACCATCATATTTTCCCAATATTGCATCTTTCTAAAAGCAAGTAATTCTAAAACTGTGAGGTTTTCTAAGGTTTCCCTTAGTCTTCCCCTCCTCTCCACTTGTTTCTTTTTATCTTATCTTTTTATCTAGTTATATCAAAAATATCCATTTTATCAAGCAGGAAAGTTTATCTTTCCCTAAAGCCTATTAACCAAGTGAACTTTTTATCCTTGAGGTATAGGAGGTCCCTTCTTAATTTTCAGTGTATCTGATGTCTTCTAGTACCCCCACAGAGGCCTTCTGAAAATGCAAAATAAATGTGTCCAAGTCAACAGGAAGCAAAAAACCTGGGATAAAAAAGGTGCCTGTAGCACCTTTGAACTTTTCTCTGTGTATTTTTAAGAGAGCTGTCTAAAAATGAAAAGGGCAGATCTCATAATAGCTGAAACAGGGCTTGAAGACATTTAATATCTCAGCATTAACTATTCATTAGGAGGCCATATGGATCGGTTCAATAAATGATGAAAGAAGTTATTGAGAAGCCAAGCCAAGAACACTGGAAAGAAACATTCTCTTACCCAGCTCAGCCACAGACTTACACATTTGTTGTTGAAGACCAAAATGCTCTTAGCTCACTGAAGGCCCTGTGTGTCTATCTAGAATCTCATAACCATTTTTCCCAGCTTGTGGGAAACAGGTTTCCCATTTCTCTCTTTTTCATTCCTTTTTTGGCCCTTGCTCTGATGATTGATCCTCTCCTTTCTCATCTTCAGCATGACAAAATCTGTACTAAAAATGACACTGGGAGCTGGATGATTGAGGTTGTTCACTGATGATTCAGATCAAACCATGTGTGGCATGGAACTTGTGCACGAAAAACCTGCATTTTGTCACATCAGGAGATTATAGCTGTCCCAGGTGAGTATAGCACAGCAGATCATTTTTCCAGAAAGGAATATGTTATAGCAGCCATGCTGTTAGGTGCTGAAGTAAGTGTTTAATGCGTTATCAGCTGACAAGCAAGGTGAGAACATCCTTAAAATTAGGTACAGTTAAAAGCCCTGCAGAGTCAAAGTTTTATCCCACTTCCAGACATTCTTAGAGCTGTAATTATTTGTATTTGTCTCCTGTAACTTAATAAAAACCAAGTAACTAGAGAAGAAAAAGCATGGATGTGTTTGCAGCACGATAAAATTTAGAATTAACCAATATTTGTTAAAGTACAGTTGAAATCACCCTCCTGATTATTTACAGCTCCTCGTTTTCTCCCAGATAATGTAGGACTGGCTCAAAGAGGGCACTTTGCTTTTGTGTCTTGGAGTCCTTTGAGGTTATGATATTTCTTTGTAAGCAGGGTTGCTTTTCAGGTTTTTATACTGCCTCAAATGTGTTTGCTGTAGATGCTGGTGTTGTTGAAGGACAATGGTTTATTCAGTTATTATTTTGCACTGGGTGATTGGAATTTTGCACTGAGTAGTTTTCATATTGCACTAAGTGATTTGTTTGTATCACATGGTTTGTTCAGTTCTCCCCTGTCACTGTCATATTTTCTGAAAAATCCTCTTTGCCCCGGATTCTTCTCCTGGGAAGCTGAGAAGCCTCAAAGAGAAATGAAAACAAGAATTATCTGATTGCTTCTCCTGTGTTTTGCTGCTTTGGAATGTGGTCTGGAGATTGTTTATCCAACAGGTGCATGTTTGATTGCTTTCATGTGAATTGTTTTTATTTAATGGCCAATCATGGCCAGCTGTGTCAAGGCCGTGACAGGACAAGGTGAGAGATGAGAATTGGCACCAAGTTCTCAGAAGGGTGATTTATTATATCATGAATTATATTATATTATGTTATGTTATATTATATTATATTATGTTATGTTATGTTATGTTATGTTATATTATGTTACGTTACGTTACGTTACATTACATTACATTACATTATATTATATTATATTATATTATGAGAACGGAGACATCAGAAGGCTAAACAAAAATGTTAACAAAAACCCGTGACTGACCAGAGTCCCAACACAGCTGGACTGGGATTGGTCAATAAGTTAAAACAATTCACATGGCACCAATCAAAGATGCACCTGTTGGTAAGCAACCTCCAAACCACATTCCAAGCAATCAGATAATTAGTGTTTACATTTCTTTTCTGAGGCTTCTCAGCTTCTCAGGAGAAAAATCCTGGTGAGTGGATTTTTCAGAAAATATCATGGTGACACTATAGGTCATATTCGCCTCGACCCTCACCATTCGATAATTTCCAAAACCCCTATATCCTATAAAAATCCCTACTTCTGCCCAGTTCAGGAGAAGAAGCTGTCACCGGGGACCTTTGCAGAAGCTGCCAATAAAGGACATCTCTGTGGAACCTCACACAGTCTTCTCCTCTCTCTCCCAGCTCTGCCAAAGGCACTTAGCAAGCAAAGAGCTGAAACCACAAATGAGCTGATAATCCCTAAAGAGCTGATAACACCCAAGAGCTGAGCTTGCTGAGGTTGCCTGTGGCCCTGGAGCCTGCCTGAGGGGCCTGGACAGGTCATGATAAACTGGACATCTCTATTTGGGACACCCACGACAGCTGTTTTTGGGAGACCCCAAAACACCAGAGACGCCTCACGAGACGTCCCTGGAGTGGTTCCACCGTGTTATAAATGAATGCTCCGCTTTAATAATTAAAGAAATTTATTAAATGATCAAAAGTATAAATTTGGAAAAGGCCACAAGCGATTCCACCCTGAGGCAGGCAATCAGTGCCAGGGAGACTCAGGACTTGGTCTCTATCTCACCAGGTTCCCTGTGGGTCTCCTAGGGTCAGTTCTAAGGGGTCCATTTTTATACAGTCTCTCTGGCTTTGGAAGGGGGTCTTCTTTAGCATATCATCATGTTTCCCAGAACTGGTGAAAAATTGCTGGAATCCTATCAAGTGAACAATTTCTGGGAATATCTCCAGCTGGGGTTTAGTCAGATGAGAGAAATCCCTTGGAATGTACATTTCTGGATGTACATGTACATCTGGATGTGTCTTCTTGGTGTTTGAATCTTTATCACTTAAGTCTGTTGCTATTGCTAAAGCCTATCAAAAATGCCTCCTGCTGGGGTCTTGTCAGATGAGAAATCCTTGGGAATGTACATCTCTGGTGGCAGTGTCTTCCTGGTGTTTTGAATTTCTATCACTTAACTTGCTTGTTGCCCAACTTTCCTTTCATTTGCACATCATTTGCTACTAATAAAAAGATAATAATAACACCAGATTTGTACCTCAAGCACAAAAGAATAAGAGAAAATAAATTATCCTGAAATATTTTTCAAAACTCAGGGAATAGTAGCATCATAGCAGAAAAGAAAAAGGCTTTTACAACCCCAAATGTTTCTATTAAAGGGTAAAACAAACCCCAGGGCATTTCAAATTAATGGGGCCTTTTAACACACATTTCTTGATATATCTTATTTGTATCTGCTGAAGTGATATAGAGCAGTGAAGCATGGCCAGAAGTGGTGCTTTGCAGAGAAATCTCTGCTGGAGAAGCTGCAGAATTTTTATAATTTCAATTAACTAAAACGAATGGGGGAAACCTCCAAAGCAAGTTGGCAAATGGTTTGTTTTTATAAATCCCATTTTCCTGGAAATAAAGATCCATTAATCAGCAATGATGATTCATTTCATGAAGGAAACTAAAACCTATTAAAAACAAACAAAAAATCCTGTCTAGACTTGTAGACCTGTACAGCTAGAGAAGCACAACCTTAGCACTGTAGATGAGTGAAGAGAGGCCAGTGATGGCAGAAATTATATCTCAGTGAAAATTGAAATAAACTTTACTTCTAGAAGCTGTTTTCACACTAGAATACAAATACAGCCAGTGTGTAAAATAAAGTATTACACTTTGAAATTATTAATTACACCAGCACATAGCCTGTGCCTGAGTAAGGCATCAGAACTGAACTTTGATCCATTGAACAGCTTTGTGTTTTTAACACTGTTCAACATCCAGTATGGTTCTCAGAGCCATTTTGGAAATATTTTTCAGGTGGTTTGCAATCTGTTTTTCATAGACAGAGCTGTCACAGTGACTCAGTAGGATTCTGCAGAGTAGTCAGTGTTAGAATCAATACAAACAGCTGCAGGGGCTACATCCTTGGAAGAAAGAAGAAAAAACCAACCCCATCTTCAAGATTTATAATTTTCTTTTTAAAATTCCAAGCCTTTGTCACTTTTCTTTTTCCATAAGGTGTACACAGAGATTGCCTTCAACAAGCACAACTTCTGAAAACATCTGAAAATATCTGTAAAGTGCACTGAATTACTCAGTTTCAGAGAGTACAGAGGTAAATCCAAACCCAACCATTAACAAGCCCAGAAAGGCAGCTGAACTTCTAATTCTCAATATGACTTTAAAATATGATAATCCATATAAATTGCATAAATATGCATGCATTGTATACATTTTTTGTCAGACATGTATTTTAATGCTTTTTTAAAAAGCATATTTAGCTCCACTTAATATATATACACCCCTCAAGAAGAGGAAACTTCACAAAATTTCTGGCCTAGGAGGAGTTTGGAAAAAGCACATTGTTGAAAAGGTTTACATGAGTAACTCCTTAAAAAAAATTAGGAAAAAAAGAAAGAAATGTTTTTAAGAGCATTTAGTGATGGAGACCCCATAGGCTTTCTCAGAAATGCTTCAGAAATTCACTATTTCTTGATACCAGTTTCCTCATTGTAATTTATACCCATTTTTATCTCATCCACCACAGCCATGGAGAAAGACAGCTTCCCTTCCTCTTTGCAGGAGTGTTTTACATATCAGAAGGGCTGTTATTGCATGTTTTCAGGACCTTTGATCATTGTTGCTGCTTTCCTCTGCGTTCAGAGCACTCAGAGTTTATCCTGCTGGAACTGAGGACTTTTGATCTCTCAGAACTATTTGAAGTGGCAGCTGATGTCAAACATTAGCCTGCTATAAGCTGTTTACCTGTGTGCTTTGTATCACAGAGCAGAGACACCAGTATTTGGCCACCACTTCTGGACACCCCTATAAGGCCCTAAATAAATTTAGTACCAGCAAGCCCCAGAGGAACTTGACTGAGAATTTGGAGACTGTGAATTTTCCTTCTATTTCTGTCCTTGACCATGGTGCTTTTATCTCCAAGTATCTGCTTCCTCTCTCAAACCTCCCACATGCAAATGGTGCTTAAGAACCAGGCATTACTAATTTTATTTTTCAGCTCTTTGCCCATGCTATCATTGTGTCGGAGAACTCCAGCAAAGTTGATACATTTCCATTCAAAGTATTCCTTCAAATTCCAAAGGAATGGTTTGTATTCACAGACTGATGATAAGTAATGGAAACACAAGACACTCTGATGGCTTGTCACAGGCTGTTTGAGATGTCAGCCTGCTGGAAACCTTGGATTTTCAGTTTGCAATGCATTTCTGGAACATATTGCAGAGATTCAAGCTCACTCCATTCCAGGGCCTGCAAAATTAATGATCTGTCCCAGCTTAGTTTAGATGGAGATGAAGTCGTGCATGGAGGCTGCCTGAACAGCCACTGGTAATTTGTTGTTTGCTACTGGAGGCAGGGGCAGGGAATCAATTCATTCACTCAGGAAAGGAATCGATTGCTCCCCTAAGCATATGCTTACCCTTGTAAAGAGCAGTTTATAGAGTAGGATGCTTCACAAGGACTTTGGGGAAAAGAGAACTTTTAATTGCCTGACCATTTACACATTTGGGATGCTTGCATTCTCTTGCTTCCTTTGAAGTCAGAGTCCAGAGCCCCCAAGGACTGTAAAGTTACAGGATAACTACTGATTGTTAAGGAATTATGGTTTGTAAAATAATTGTCCCTATAGTTTCTTCTCTATGGCTCCTCACCCCTGGTAGCCAACTGATTTTAAAGAAGAGAAACTTCTAGATAGAAAATGTTTAAGTTTTCCAAAGACTTTTGACAAAAAAAAAAAAATCCCTTCTGAAGAAGCTATTAAAGAAATCTGGCAATCAGCACGGATAAAAGTCATGGCACAGTTTAAAACTGGGGACAGAAAGAATTGGACATCAGGAGCCATTTCTCACTGCTGACAGAGGTTAATACTGGAGTGACCTAGGGACCAGCCTCAGGACTGGGCTGAGCACATTCAACCCATGAATTAATGAATTGAAAGGGAAGGTGAGCACCAAGGTGACCATGTCCCCTAGATTGTTCCAGATTCTTGTGGCCACTGGCATTTACAATAAACTTTGGAAAGACCCAGCAAAGACCTGGGGAATGTGCCACATGTGATGAATCCACAGACAGCTACAATTTTTGTCAGTACTGTCAATTAAGAAAGAAAATTTTGCTGCTTCTCACTAACAGCAGTTAAAATATTGTGTCAGGGTTATCATAGTTTTGCTGTTGTTGTTAGGCTGCATTTTCTGCTACTTCAGCTCTCTTTAGGACCAGGTGAGAAGTAGTGCTAACACAGGAAAAGAGGTTGGGGCTCAAACCACAATGAGGAGAAGGGGGGAATTCTGCTTTTTCAGCAGCATTTGTTACTTTAACTGTTTCACCAAACCCCAGCACAAATGATTTGTCTGAATATCAAACAAAATAACAACAAAATCAGCTCTCCTGAATCCAGAGATGGCCACTTAACCATTTGGAACACCATTCTTCTCAGCAGAGGAAAGCACTGAACAGCAATATTCTCCTGGTTGTGTCTCTACAGTGTCTTTTTGTGGGTATCTGTAACTCTCCCATCACTGCTGCAACGACAGCAACACGTTTGTAGGAGCCAGGACAGCTCATGTCACACCGGTGGCATAAGGACCCTTCACACCAGACCCCAATATGCCACCTTTTGAATAATTTTTCCTCTCCCTCCAGTGTGGGAGGCCCTTTTCTTGGGCCAACATCCTTTTGGATGGGAAACCATTCTCTTTCAAAAGATCAGCCATAGACAGATAAATATTAGAGACTCTTCACCTGCAGAGATGAATTTGGTTTGCCAGTCACTGAGGAATGGGAGTGAAAGAAATCTGCATTTTGAACCGAGAATATTTCCTCCTGTAGAAAAACTGCCCATTAAAAAGAGCCCCAAAGTCACACCAAAAACACTCACAGAACAAAGAATCAATAATATAAACTCAAGAACTGAAGCCCACACACATCAGTTGCCATTGGCCATTACACCATTTGAACTGCTTTGGCATTCACAGTGAACACACACTTGTTCTCTCCAAATTTTGACTGTAAGGTTGTGCCTACAGCAAGAGAAGTTCTGTAAACTTTTCAAAGTTTAGCAGAGAAAGCCAGGAAAAATTAATTTATTTTGAAATATTTTTTTTTTTGTATCTATAGTTCTTCTCCTTTGACTCGTGGAAGCTCATCAAGCAAGGCGTGCAAGACCACAGAGTATAAAAGGTGCTCAGCAGAGCTTAAAGCGGTCCTGGAGGTGACAGCTGTGAAAAATGAAGTCATTTGCAGCCACCCTATGCAGGCACTCCTGCCACTGAGAGGCAGGAAGGCAGGGAGCTGCCTCAAGGACAGGAGAGCCCACAGCTTTGTCACAGTGGATTAGCTCACCTTCAGCCAGATAGATTTGTCTTCTCAGCCTCCACTGAGATTGCTGGCTCCAGAGTGGAGAGAGCTTAGTGCTTGTTTGTTGCATTGAAACAGGCATTTATCTTTGTTATTTCTGTATTCAGGATTACTGCCTTGGGTGAGTGGCTCTCAGACTTTTCTGTGTTATTTCTGTATTCAGGATTGCTGCCTTGGATGAGTGGTTCTCAAACTTTTCTCCGTAATCGAACCAGAAGGAAGTTTCACAACCTCAAGCCAGCTTTATGTAAATTAAGAGAATGTGGTCATTCTCCAAAAAAACCAAGAGTCTGAAAGTGTAGAAAGCCTGTGGAAAGCAGCTCTTACTAATTATTGTTCGCTTATGTACTGCTAATTTTAAATAGGATTTTGCATTTTAGAAGGGCTGCTGTGCTTGCCTGTTTCAGAAAGAAACATTACAACTGCTTTCCTGTGCATTTTGCAATACTATATTTCACAATGCTCTTTCAACTCAGCAAAATATAGTGGTTTTACAGTTCAAGGTTAAATAATAGCACCATTTGGAAAGCAAATATTGGGCCAAAGAACTTCAAAGCTGCAAGATTCACTAATTCAGCTTCCATGTATTTAAAACTGTCTAAACTTCAATGTATTAAAAACTATTTAGAACTACAATAAATTAAAAAAAAAGCTAAATGAAAAAGTACAATTAATTAATTTGAAAATATTATCTCAAGTTTGGACTAGTTTCTTTTGTTCTCTCCCAAACTGCAGCACAGAAAGTCCCCTGAACTTTATCAACTTTTGCCTTACTATACTGAGTCAAAGCTGTCTGCAGCAGAAACTACTGGACTGTGTAAACATGAAATTTATTAGTGAATGCATTGCAACAGACACTCATTGCTTTCCTTTCCTGTGGGGTTAAAACTCCTTCTCTTGCCCCAGCCACAAAGAAAGTTTTTCTGCAAGAATAATTTTGCCATTTGCATTTTTTAACCAAATTTTTTGCAATGCACACTGTGCATTATTTTCCTTTTATTGTGTTACCTGATAATTTTCTGGTTTCTCTAATAATTCCAAAAATATCCTGCTTTGCCCCTCTTATGTATTACCTCTAGAGATGTTTTCTGTAGCATCACTTTCCAATGCAATTTCCTGCAAAAGTCATCAATTCATAATCAAAAAGGGAGCAATGGTTTGGACCCAGCTGCTTTGACAGCACAGCCACATGAACTGCACATAACCCTGCACACTTCAGCTTCTTCTTTTGTGTTTATTAAAAACTCCTCCCTACCGAGGCTCTACTTTTTAACCACATCTTATTTTCCAGCCAAGCATTATTTCTTGACATGCAAGCAGGACAAATTCAGAGTTGTTCAACTTGGCAGTAATACTCTGGGCAACTGCATTGTACAGGTTAGCAGTGCTTAAACTCATGAGCATTTCCTCCTTCTGATCACACCTTCCCAGAGGGAAATCATAACTGGCAAGGTCAAACCAAATCTTGTCAAGGAGGGACTTGCTAAATAACCCTGAAACTGAGGGAGGCACAGATTTTCTGGTGCCTGAGTTTATTTATATGTTGGAGAACCAGAAATCAACAAAATTCTCTTTTTTCCTCTCCCTACATACTTCTTGTATGAGTCTGAATTCCTCTGCTGCAAAAATAACTTCTTGCAGGAACAACACTCAGAGTTCAACTTTATCTTTGCAAGAGCTAAACGCCACAGATTAAAACAATGAAACTATTTAACACCCTCCCTAATATTCTCCCCTGGTATTTCTCAAGTGAGGGAAGCACTACATCTCACAGGAGTAGAAAAAGATGAAAGTTTTTGGGAAGTGCTGGCCTCCTGTAGACACTTGGCTTCGATATCTATGAAAACAACACCACACAAACATTTGCCTCCTGACATGGTGGCAAACAGAGCAGATACATTTTGCTTATACACAAACCTTTGAGGCTGAGTATCTCATATTTCTCAGATGTAGTCACACAACCTTGGGGAAACCAGTTATAAGATGCTACCAGTATTGGTATAGGTGTCAAAACACCAATAAGAACTTCACTAAGTGAAAACTTCTCAGGCAGAAACACAAAGTCATTTTTTCAGTTGTTTTTGTTCATTGGTTGGTTTTCTTTTTTTTCTCTTTTTTTTTTTTGTAGTTAGTTTTTTATTTTTATTTCTTTTTTTTAAGAGGGGAGGGTAGGAGGTTGTTTATTTGTTTTGCATTTGGAAAGGAAGTGGCCAAGGTTATTTTCATACCAGCTTTTCATGTTACTTACCAGCTGCCTCTCAAACCCAAGTACAACCATTTAATTCCTCATTACAAAGAAATTGTTGGGATTAAACAGCCCTAAGTTACTCAGTTCTCAAGAGGAAATTCTTACATGTTAGGTACCAATTGTGATAACAATGATGTCTGATGTGATCCATTTACGTAGCATTCAGCTTCTACAAGAACTTCATCTGTTCTTATTCTTATCTAACCCTGCCAAAGATATAAAGTATCCATTTTTAACCACAAAATTTTATCAAAGTCCAGGAAAATCAGGGAAATTCCTACCTCTTATTACCTGCTAATCAATGGTCCATGAGTAAGATGAATTACCTTCTCTCTTTCTTCCTAAAATGAAAGAACAGTAATTAAACGGAGAAAAAAAATCTACTTCTGTGCTAGGTATTACTCTGACTGTTTACATATACAGAAGTTTCCCTCAGGCAACAAGGAATTATTCTATTTTAATCAAAGAACATACACAACACGACTCCCAGCTTTAGAAGATCCAAAAGACACAGAATAATGAATTCATCTACCATTACAGATAGATGAATTTTTGAACACAAGGGAAAAATCTGACTGAATTCCTCATTATGACAAAAGAAACCCTGAAAAATAATCCCAACTGCTGATAATGTAATAAAAAGTGACATTTCTTACTATTAACCTGTCAAAAAATAGATCTAGTATGATTTGAAAGCCTCTGCAAGACAAGCTTTGTATTTGTTCTTAGTCAAATACTTTACAGAGTTGAATCCCTGACTAGATATCTGCCTTCATCACTGCTGCACATACAGGAAATAAAACTTTAAAAGAAACTTGCTAGCCTCTCAGTGTGCATCCACAGTGATTCCTTCATGGGACTGCTGGCAAGATTGACAAAGCTTCATACTGGGGGTTTTGACCACAGAACCTTTGAAGAAACATCCCAAATCCTCAGAAAATCACTGAGGGCTGACCCATCCATAGGTGCACCCTAGCACATGTACCTACTACCTGGCAAAGATCTGAGCATTTCCTTGGGAGAGATTCCAGTAGGATTTGCTTTTTTTTCTGCAGGAAGTTTTCGCCAGGCAGGTCAAACTCACATAAGCTCTTTCGAATCAGCATTTCCTCACTTTGGTATTTTATCACTAGATAAAAATAAACATAGATAAACAATCTGGTTGAAACCTTTTGTTAAAAGGTAACAGCTTTCTGCCTAGATGGCCATGAGATTATTGATGGGTTTTCCCAGTCACTGGTGCATTTGGAGGTCCACAGAGTGTCACAGCTCCTCTCCAGAGTGAAAAGTCATGTGTGCAGCAGGCAGCTCTGCATTGACATGGGCATCTGCTTCACAGCAAAACTGCAGTACAATAAAATCAGCATTTTCTAGCTCAAATGGCTGAGGAGCAAGAGACACCTAAGATCTTCTGGAAAAAAAAAAAATTAAAACTAATAAAACCCAATTCAGAGAGAACATGTTTCATCTCTCATTTTGAAGCAGGAAGGCAATGAAAAATATGTTCAGCATGAACACACACAAGTATTACCAAACACTTAAACTCAAAATATAATAAAAGCCAACAAATTTAATTAATTAGATTATATCTCACAGATGCACAAAAAAATTCTTATTCATTAAATTACCAGATGCTCAGATTTGTCAAACACAAAACCTGAATTCAATACACCTTTCTTTGCCTCACCTCAGCATGTACTGCCCTCCAACTCCCTAGTCTACAGCTCAGATTTTTATAAACTTGGCTTATAATTGTTACTGAAAAGCATTTAGTCTCCAATAGAAACTGTGAGGAAATCAGCCTGAAATAGAAACTGGTCTGTGAAAAACTACTCAGTCGCTAAGGGATCTTATTTTTTGTCCTTCACTTGCCTGCCTTGTTCATTGGTGCAATATTTTAAAATGCTGCAAAGCCCAATTCTAGCTCCTCTTGGGCGCCTATTTTTTTAAAGAAAGGATGGCCAATATATATTTAGCTTTTTATAGTGAGAACACAGCCTCAGAAGCACCTCCTTATTAAGTGTACAGGTTATGCAGCCTCATTGCTGTAGGCTGGATTTATTTTTTTCAAGTTACTGTTTAATATGGCTCTGTAAATATTTAAACGTAGACCTACCTCCAGCAATTTCATTAATTTATAATTTCAGGTCTTGTTCTTATGTTTGCAGCCTCTGACACTAGAAATTTGTGTGTGTTTCCTCCATCTGTCTCATCTCTAAATGTGCTCTTCTGTGCTTCTGAGAACATTACTGATATTGACTGCAAATTGCACTAAAAAACTCTTTTAGGTGTATCAAGACCCGAGAGACAATCCTCCCATCAGCTTACATTTTAAGTGAACAAAAGAGTAGGAAAGAAGTCGATAACTGAAATACAGAGAAGTCTGTGTGATGCCTAGAGAGGCTACCTAGAACAGAAGCTGGACAGTGTTAAAGGAATAAAGTAGTTATTTATTAAAAAGCCTTCCAAGGATACCTCTTGGGCAGTACAAGAGCCCAGCCATTGCTCCATCCAAGATGGTCCCAAGTTTTGATACTTTTATAAGTTTTGGCCCATTTACATATAGGATGGAGAAGGATTGTTTGGTCTGACTAAACTGTGAAGAGAACTTGCTAACACTTTATATGAAGTTCAGAGTTACACATCATGTGCATAGTCACAAAAAACAAATCTGCTGCTGCTGTATTGATCCCAGTTCTAGTGGCAGCTCACCAGTATCTCAAAAACTGTTCCAGATTTATCTATGGCAGGAGTTGCAGCACTAATTTTTCATAGCAATCTGTCAAAAGTATAGATGTGAGGTATCCCTCAGCACAAGTCTTCTTGTATAACAGATACACACAAATACAGGCTAATTTATTTTTTTTGCCAAAATATTGTAGAAGATAATTTTTTGCTGTAAAAGGTGAAATTATTGCTTCAAAAAGAGCAATTAAAAACTCTTTAAAATAGTGTTGCAACAAAAAGCCCATCAAAATATTTATAAGTAATGAGAATGAACTTTGAGAAAGACTTCTGGAATGTAAAACCAAAATTTATTTGCCATAGATTTGGTTTGGTGGCTGCACTGAGAAGTTGGCAACAACAAACCAACAAGATATTTTGTGTCAATCAAACAGATCTGCTGGTTTTCCACTGAAAATAATACAAGAATTAAGAAAAAAGAATGCTGAAAGAAAAAAAAAAGTGGCTGGACATGGTCACAAGATGCTGCTACTCAAATAAAAGGCTACATATCTTAATTAAAAGTGTACTTCAAAAGGAAAGAGGAAGCATAATTTAACTTCCATGAAGAGCTGCATACTTTTCAAGACTTCCCAACTCCAAATACTTTTCAGACGAAAGAGTTAAAACATTAATCCAAATTAGATCTTGTTTATTTTACTTTGAGACAAAAGCTTTAGTTGAACAAACAATGTTCTTTCAAATGTATGAGGAATTACTTTCATTTAAAGGAAAAAAAAAATGAAACACACAAAAAGAAATGTTTCAGAGGTGAATTATTTAATATATGCGCCAAAATTGAGCTCGCTGGCCAAGAAACTGTTTTTGACACTGAGTTTTGGACCCTTCAAATTTATGTTCAGCTTGAGACAACTGAAATAAATTTTCCTTTAATTAATTTCAATAAATGGATTGAGACATGCAGTCTGTTGTGGTTTTGGCACACTGTCCTGCCTCTTAACTTGAATGGCCACGAGATGAACCTCAGTGCATGAAAGCCTCTATTCTTAATTTTGAAATGCTGCAAAATTGTGTAGTAAACAAGGAGTGACTGAAAAGCACAAAAGAATCCTGTGTTCTGTGACAGCCTGCAGTGCACCCAGCCCAGAGACATTCAGGACATGGGAGAATGCAGAGGTGCACTCAGGTGCTCTCCCAACACCACCTGAAGAGTGAAGACACAAGAGACTCCAGGATTCCTGTTTAAAAGAAGGCTCTCCAAAACAACATTAGGTCACAATAGCAAGCAATGTTATTTAAATGCAACACTTCCAAGTTTAAAATTAGAAAACAGTTTTGACTGCTAAGGTGGGAAGAGAGGAGCCCTGATCCTAGGAAAAAATGTTCATTTACTTCCCAAGCAGATAAAAATTGCATGGGTTTGAAGATTCTGAAGGCACTGCATGAAACCAAGTGCTTTTCTAACACTCATCTAGGAAGTTTATGGCCTAGCTTAGAGTTGAAAGATGTTTCCAGATGTCACATCACGAGAAAAACATAAATATTTTGAGGAGAGCTCTGAGAGCACAGAGTTCTCCAAACTGAGAGAAACAATCAAGTGGTAAAACTGAAAAATTCTTTTCATGGCCCAACATCCTTTTGGATGGGAAACCATTTTCTTTCAAAAGATCAGCCATAGATAGATAAATATTAGAGACTCTTTACCTGCATAGATGAATTTGGTTTGCCAGTCACTGAGGAATGGGAGCGAAAAAAATCTGCATTTTGAACTGAGAATATTTCCTCCTGTAGAAAAACTGCCCATTAAAAAGAGCCCCAAAGTCACACCAAAAACACTCACAGAACAAAGAATCAATAATATAAACTCAAGAACTGAAGCCCACACACATCAGTTGCCATTGGCCATTACACCATTTGAACTGCTTTGGCATTCACAGTGAACACACACTTGTTCTCTCCAAATTTTGACTGTAAGGTTGTGCCTACAGCAAGAGAAGTTCTGTAAACTTTTCAAAGTTTAGCAGAGAAAACCAGGAAAATTTAATTTATTTTGAAATATTTTTTGATATTTATAGTTCTTCTACTTTGACACATCTTCCTGTACTTTTCTTTATAAGTGTCTATTTAAAAATAAATCATATCAAACACTTCAGGCAATTAGAGTCAAATCTCTACTGACAAGCAAAGTTAAAAAAGGAAGTCCTGACAAAGTCACTGCAAAGATGTCACAAGAATAATGAATAAACATTTCTATACAATTTTATTCATACTTCACAGCTGCGATTTCTGTTAATAACTGTTTTCAATTTCTTTGATGAAGGAGAAAGCAATTTGCTTCAGTCTTCACAGGTAATAGAAGGAACATTCCTCTCTCTACAGACTGACTCTTAGAATTTAACATGAACAGATGATCTTCAACCTTAACCATTTAAGCAGGAAAAGCAAGACTACAAGGCCACAAAAATTATCAAAGTCCCCTTTAAATGGATGTACTTTAAAACCCCCCAAGACAACAATAAAGAACATTATATATTTAGTTTTCAAAGCAGCTTCCATTCAATGTTTCTTATAAGCAGCTAAACAGTTTAATCGCTGTACATGTGAGCTGGAAGTTAGATGCCTTCCAGGCAAATAAAAAGTTGTAGCCTGAGGTTAATAAAACACAGGAACAGAAAAAGAAATGAAACTCCAAATTCTCATACTGCACAATTCAAGTTTATTCCATTCATTCTTGCAACACAAACTTAAAAATACAGTATCATTTAGCATTCTGATGTCTATGAACCATGATAATGATGAACCCAACTGTGTCAAAACAGTTAACAATGGTGAAAAGAGAAAGTCAAATATCAAAATGCACAGAGCACTATTTTTCTTCTGTCACTGCGTAGAAAGATGATTGTTTATCCATTTACAAAATATAATTAAGACAAGTTTGTTTTGAAATTTTGCATGCAACACTGCAATTGCTTGACCTAGGACACTCTATTCTTGCCAGCCTCTTCTACAAATAATCAATGTTATGTTCAGTTCCATTTAACTATTGTACTCCTTTTCTCATTTGCTCCCTGTAAGAAAAAGGGAGCAGAGGGTACAAAATTGAAAATATACTTAAGTTTATAACTTATTCAGCACAAATTTCAAAGAAAAAGGTTTAAGAACAGAGTGGATTTCCAAGTATATGCAATTCCAGTCTGACAAAGTATTTAAATTCTGTTTATAGAATGAAAAATAATTTACAGTTTGGTATTTTTATCTAGTTAGGACCTACTCAAAGATAGAGGAAGCCACCCATTATTTTTTCCACAAAATAGCTAACAAGAAAGAAACAAATGAACAAGCCCAGTCTTGAGACAATTACAAATGTATAAGCTTTTATATTTACCTTTTTTTTTTTTTAATCCTGGGCAAAATGATTAAACACCTGTTATGTAGTGCAAAAAGCAGAAAAGTATTTCTTCTTTATAAGCCAAACATTAAATGCCATCTTTTTAACCATCTCAAAAGGCAGCTTGGGTATATATTACAGCCAAATTAACACTTGACTCACTGAAGTCTTTTTGCTTCTTTTAACCCCTCCAGGGTGAAGTAAGAAAAAATAAGGTGTCCCCATAATCATAGAAAAAGGGAGGCCAAATTGCCTCAGTGAATCTCCAGAAGAGTTAGTACAAAGATGATTTTTCTTTGCTCACTTAAATGAGAGTTAAAGGGAAGGGCAGGAAAGAATACAGAAGAAAAAAAAAAAACCAAAAATACAAAACCACTATGGCCAGACAACTTGATACTAACAGAAAACTTGAATAATCAAGTTCTCCACGTAAAAACAGATTGCAGTTTTCTAGACTAGTATTTGAATAGCTAAGTATTTAATAGCATAATATGGAGGCAAATTGATGCCAAAGATTGTTACTTTCATAGCTGAATAAAGAGTTAAACCTATAGTCTGTGTTCACACTATTACAATGACATGACAATCCAGCACTGACCAGAGATAAGATTAGAGTCCTCTTATAAATAGTTACTAAAAGCATTGTTCACCAAATATTCTTGTTCTTTTATCGGCAGTTCATCAATTGATTTATTACTGATTTCCAACCCTCTGTTCTTCCTTGCCACCTATCTCCAAGAAATAGAGTAATTGCACTGTACAGTTTATGGCCAGAGTTGATTGTTTTCTCCATTGCTTTTCTTTTGCTATGTGTAGATGTAAATCAGTTCCTGCTCTCATTTTACACTCTCAATGCAATGCATTTCATATCCGAGACATTCAATCCTAATATGCAAGTTTATTCAAGTAAAACTAAATCTCCATTAAATATGAGCAGTAGTCACCAGTCTACTTCTATACATCCTCTCAATTTCAACAGTGATACCAAAATAATATCAGCTACTTTTGTTTAAGAATTCATCATGAGAAGTTATATTATATACATTTGTTTTTCTGTACTGTGTTTGTTACCAAAGTTTGAAGTCTGTATTTCAAAAGAGAGGAAGATGTAGAGTTTGTGGAATAGAGCCTGTTACTCAGTTTTAAGTGAACCAGGAGTCTAATGAAAGTTTTCAGGATGAAAGCCAGCAGCTCAGATATTCCTGAGGACCACAAGGTGTGACAGGAGTGCCTACAACATCATTAAATACCTTCCCATCAATGTTCAAGACTGTCATACTAGTATAGTAAATCCTATCTAAAAGTCAATGGTTAATGTGGTATGGTCACACTGGGAACTTCCAGAACAAGCCTCATGCCTTAATGGAATTTAAGAGGTTCGTCCATTTGACAATGAAACACTCATTTGAAGATATGCACAGTTTAAAAAAAAACTGTAGTAGTTAGAGCAAGTTAAGACTTCTGCTTGTACATCTTCCTGCTTCTACATCTGAACTTAGAAAGGTTCTATGTTTACCAGAAAAGTTTAGCAATAATATTCAGCTGATCTGAATGGCTAAATAACTACTGTTCATTATCCACATTTGCCTTGATTATCCTTGTGTACCAAACAGCCTGGAGCTTTCACATGTGTCTAGGAATTTTATGCTGATGTGGTCAGTAAAGAAATTTCATCTTGCATTCCTTTTGGAAAAAAAACACTACAGTGATATTTTGATGTATCTCTCAAAAGTAGTTACTTAAAATGTCTGTCCTGGACTGAAACAAATATGGGATAGAAAGACTTCAAATTCAAGCATCCCAAAGTACCTTGGCAGATATTATGGAGTGTAACACCACCATGCCTCAGCTGGTCTTTCTTGGTTTGCTCAAGAGTCAGAAAACATTAGTGTGACATCCAATTAGTCAATATAAAGAACAGCTCCAATAACTAGTATCAAAAGTCCTCAAAACTGCAACAGAAGCTTTAGGCAGAAGAAGAATAAAGCTACCCAGTGAGAGAGAAGAGAGAAGAGCAACCCAGCCACCTAAATTACTACACTTCAGATTATGGCAGACATTAAGAGCATGGGACTATTGTCCCCTTCACAATTAGTTTCAGGTACATAGCACAGTACTTCCATCTAAAGGAAGTACTTCCATCCATCTAAAAAATCTTAGTACTAATCTAGGAGGCTTACAAGCCAAATATTCAGCATGGTCTGTCTTCCTTCTTCCATTTTCACTAGAAATGGGAAGAGACTGTGCACTGGAAAGAAGTCCTAGAGGGACACTGCTCATAGTACTTTTCAACCCTCTCCAACCCGATTATCTTTGATAGAAGCCCCTAACTAGTCTGACTCATAAAGAATTTCCCTCCCCCCAAAGTATTTAGCTGAAGAAGCTGGAAGATGCAAAGAGTGACAGACAGGCAGCAGTGTGAGGCCACAGGAGAGACATTTAAGATATCAGTCCATCCGTCACTGAAGAAGAGTCTTGATTGCCTGGTTGTCAGTGGCTTCAAAGGCAGTTAGTCCATCTGGGCCTTTCACACTCTTATCAGCACCCTGGAAACACAATGGGAAGGACTGTCAGTTCATAAAGCCATGCTAAATCAGTACAAATTGTGTCAAAAGATACAAAATTTGAATCATTATATTGATTACATACAGCTTTTCACTGCAGTGCCTTGTTTTCATTCAGAAACCAACCAGACAAGATTTATGTACAGAACTTTTCAGCATGCAATTAATCTGAGTTTCCAACTTGGTCATTTAAAAATAAGGAAAAAAGCCACAATTTTTGTTACACAGAAAGTTGCAAGTCCAACAAATAACCAGTTATTCTTAGATGTATTTCTTATTTCCAGCAACTACTACTCTTACAAAAGCAAAAATTTAGTGTTACACACTTCTACAAAATCTATGATGCAAGAAGCTCTCACATGCTAAATTACACAGGTAATACCTGAAAGAGCTGATTTACTAACAAATCATACTATATTAGTTTTATATCATAAAATGACCACACTCATCAAGGATTTTTCTTCTCTTCCATTCTGAAAAAAAATGTCCCTATTGATACATCAGAAAAACAACACAAAATCATTGCAAGTCCAAAACTGCTCAGGTTTGTTTTGAAAGAGTTATATCATCTAAAAGGCAACCAAACAGAACAGGAAGGCAACAGGAAAATGAAGGATAATGTACCAACTGGATAAATTGGAGAGTAATGCACCAACTGGAAAAATCAAAGAATTAGAATAAACTGCTGCAAGTAAGCACAAGCACTGTGCCAGATTTATGGGAGGAGAACAAAAGAGGGGAAACAGAGTGATTAACTAGTCATGTTTGCTTTGAGCACTGTGTAATCACATTCATGAAAGGGAAAACACAGGCTAAACTGTAAATAGGGTAGCTAAATAAGGGGACAAAAGTTATTAGAGATCACAGGACTGATTTCAGAACAACTCTGCAAGATGATATGCAAATCTCGCTTGAAAATGACAGGAAAAACACCTTAGGTACAAACACATTTTGTCAAAAGTGTGTACAGCAGAGGCTTGTCTTCAGTTTATGCATAAGCTCTCCACAGAGTAGGTACAAATCCCTTCTCAATTACAAGGAAGACTGTTAGTTACTATTAAGAACACTGAATAGTTTAAGGACATAATGTACCTAGAATTTCCATAGCTTCTTCACTAATTAAACACACAAATCCCCACTGAACTTCCATACATAATACCATGTCTGTTCCCAAGACAACTCTTACTTCCCTAAACTTCTCTAACAGTCTAATAAACTGGATCTGATACCACTGTGATGTGCTACCAATGCTACTTTTCACAATGCAGCATATTTCCCTCTCTCAAACTTGTACACTCTTTACTTGCATGTACTCAACCTGCCATTTGAAAAAGATGGTCTTGCAGTGGTTTTTATGGCAGCACTGCCAGTCTCGTGGTCCACTGGCCAAACTCACCCTCTTGGAGCTGCTCATCTTCCTTATGGTCCCTAGGGATTCTCAGTGCAAGAGATGCATTGAGTTCCCTCCAGCGACAGGAGCAATTTTTAGTATTTCGTCTCTCCTATCACTGTGTAACATCCTTGGCCCAAACAGTACAAGGATGTTGCAGTTCTTTGGCATATGAACATGAGCTGAATTAGCCTGCTCCCAACAAATGACAGTTTGGTAACTGCAAACACACACTTGGGCTGAAACCATGGGAACACGGCTTGTAAAACATTTATTTTTCCCCTAAGAAAACCCCAAGAGATTTAGCAGGTATTCAACACTTGTAATCTTAGCTGTCCAGGGAAAACAAAGGCAAATAAGAGTACAAGTAGCTTCTTCTGCAGGTGTTGATTGTTTCTACTGCTTAGATAGCACTCAGATTAAAATCTATGTGGAAATCAAGAAGGCTTCAAAGCTGTTCATTGATGGAAAATCCTGATTTGAAGAAAAATGGAACTATCCAGTAATTGACTTGACAGAATTTAAAGAACTTTAATTTATAAAACTCTCCACCAGTGTACCAGAACTTAGGGTACCAAAGATAACAGTTAATTGAGGTAACTTTGAAGTATAAAGAAAGGTTTTAATCTTAACATAGGACTGCTCTCCCCCCCTCAGAAAAATACTTCAGAAAAATTATTGACATTCAAGACCTGGGTTTCTAAAACAGCTTTATTGAATGTAGGATAAGAGGGTCATGACTACCTAAGGAGGACACCATTTATTAAACTCAGTACTAATAAATTTAGAAAATTGGCCATTAGCTAGACAGAAAGACTCCTGCCTACATTCAATAAAAACAGAAGGAAACAAAGGTCAGGTCAAGAGGACATTAATTTGTAGAAGTACAACACTGCCTGGAAGCAACTTTATTAAAAAGCTCATGGAAGTACAATGATTTTATAGTATTCTCTACTTCCCCAAAGTAAAAAGTTTCTAGTATTTGTGTTATGTTCTATTCTAAAAATACACATACACAAATAAATATAAACCCTCTCTCCTGAGCAGGGTAATAACAAACAAGGATGTTTGCCCACTTAAGTCACCAGGCAAAGCACAAATGTTAAACAGGCTCTGAGAGCCACACATGAGCTACTTGGCTCCAGCTGTAGCTCTGGAAAAAGCCCAAAGCAACAAGCACAGAACCCATGATGAGAGCTGAGCTCCCACCAAACTGTGAAACCAGAACTGGGGGCACTTAATGAAGCTGGGAGAAGATTGGTTTACACAGCAAGCAGCAAACTGCTAAAAAGAGTTGCTAGATGACACAACAGAGGCAAATGTCTTCTTGTTCAAAAAGTACATGGATGAAGCCATGGCCAACAGATCTGCCAACACTTCTGAACAGGGGACAGATGTATGCATCTCTGAAATCCCCAGTACAGCAACCATGAATGAGGGGAATGAGCGAGCAGATGTGGTCATACTCACAGATCTTTTGCCACTGTCAGAGAAGAAAAAAGGGGCTAAACTGCCCAACTTGACAGGATATTTCTTGTAAAACAAAAGCAAAACTATTTTGGAAGTTGAACAAATGGATGAAGTTTGTTGCATCCTATGCAACAGCCCTCATTCTCTAAGCATTCAAAACTGTTAATTGTCTATTTTAACATATTGGCTTCTCCGACACTAAAAAATCACAACTTTTTACATTACAAATCAAACACCAAATTATTAAAGAAAAACATGGATCAATATCTGAAATATTTCTTGAAATACTCCTCCTCCCTCTCAATAGCTTGAGAGTCTCAGGTAAAAGGTTTCCAACACCTCCACAGTCCATTCACCACACAAAGCAATGGAGAATTTGGTGGAGGAACTGGGAAGAACATTAAACAGTCAGGAATTTTCAGATCTTTCAATAAGAGCTGACTCCTGATTCCCAGGTATCTGCTACCAAAGAACATATGACTATGGTACAAACAAGGCATGATTAAACTAATGTTTAAACAAGGTTCATAAAATTGTGTTAAGAGACAGAACAATCTCTACACATAAGCCCTGCCTCAAACAGACAGAGCTGATAAGCCAACTTCCAGTTTATAAATATTTTATCAGCTAGCCCATGTAAATGGAAACAATCAACATGTAACTCTGCATGAAGAAATCTGAAAGTAATTTATTATTTGAACTAATCTAGGTTGGAAAACCCTCCAAACCAGAAATGGAAATAAATCAACATGGGATAAAGGATACCTTATTTTCTGATGATCCCAAATGAAGGATCAATCCTCAGAATAAATTTAAGCAAGTCGGACACACCATTTGAATTGTGAATTAAGAGTCACTGCATTTGTTTACAAAAAAGCATAAGTAACATCAGATAAGATCAAAGTTAAGTGAAATTCATGCAGCATTAAGGCAGTTAAGGAAAACTTTACCCTGGAAGTGGCACATAAAAGTATTACATGGCAAGAATTCCTTTGGCCAAATGATTTAAGTGTAATCAAGAAGGAGTGTATGTGAATGGGGAAAAAAGATTGCTTGAATTAACTACTGGCTTTGTAAAATTGATCACTTTTGTAATACAAATCAAAGTGCAAACAGAGACAGATTAAGCTTATTCTCCTCAGGACAAAATTTACAAGCTGTAGGACAGAGAAAGCTTGGCTCCCTACTTTTATTTCCCCTCCCTCTGCCAACCCAGATGGGTTCTCAGTCATCTGGCAAGAGTCGAGGGAAACCACACCTCTGAGCAACTTCACAGCAGAGACTGCATCACATGAAGCACTTAAACAGCTGCCAAAGCCAAATCCACTGCAGGAATGCATTTTTTTCCCCCTTACTGATTTGCAGCTCTGCTCTCTAGTTGGAGCCCACAATACTCTTATGGTCACTGTTACTTTTGCTGCACAACAGAAGTCCTTCAACTTTGTCTTTCAGCAATCTTTCACAATGATCAGAGAACCCTCTCTGTTTTAGCAATACAAATGGCATTTGTTTGATGTTCTGAACATATCATCTGGAGCATCATAATCTTATTGGAAAAAAAAATCCCAGTAATATGCTTTGCTAATGGATAACTTGTTCAAAACATTCCCATCTCACCTTTGACAGAAGCAATTTCACACAGGAAACATGGCCCTCATAGACTGCTGATAGGAGTGGTGTGATATTGTGTTTGTCTGGAGCCTGCAAATTGAGATACAATTACTTGAAGGACAATTTCACACAGCGTTATAATGTTTCACAGAACTTTTTAATTTTCTTTAATCAGTAAGGAAGTAAAAAATATTAAGGAAATAAAAACTTAAGAATATTATTTAAGAAATGCATTCCACAGGATTTTTTACCTCTTTTTTAATACAGGAAAGTTATAATTTAAAAAAGAGGTAATAGCAAGATATGTCTTCCACAAGACTTCAAGGCATCCCAAAGCTTGTCCATAATTTTAGGCCAATTGTGCAGTTTAGCTGACAAATTTTGCCCAATTTAAAAACACTACTCCTAATTCTCCCATTTCACACGCAGCATCACTTCAGAAAACAGTTTTGGCTGAAATATTCTTTTGGCTGTCTTCTCTCTAAACTACAGTCCTGGAAAGAGTAAGAAATGGAGCAATTGAAATGCTATTTTTAACTCTTCCCCAGCTAGGAAAATTCCTAAGGAAGAGATAATCTTCCCAGACATCCAGGAGTGAAATCCTAGCATTTTTGTTATGAACTAAAGCTATGATGTCTTACATGTTAACTTTTGGACAAGCATTCTAAGGCTTGTTAACATTTGGGGTGTATGGTTAAAGTATTTGGGAATTTACTTAACTTCTGGAGGGCTGATATAACTCAGTCAAATCTTTTCAAAACAAGAAGCCATGGATGTCAAGCTACAGCAAAATGTCTCAAACAAGAAAGAATGTCTCCAAAAAAGAGACACACTTTTTTTCAGTGTATCCAAAGAGAATTAAAAAATTTAATAAGCATAATTGTGAACTTCTAACCTCTAGAATCCCACCTCTCAAATATTTTGAAATGCATCGACTTGTTTAGTTTGATTTAGATCATTCAGTGACCATTTAGGCACTTAGACCAATCTCTTTGGTGTGTGTGGGAAGACTTTAGGACCCATTTGCAAACACAATAATACATACATTAATGTCAGCTCCTTTCAAGAGCAAAAATTCCAGAATCTCAAGCTGGCCACAGTCTGCTGCATAGTGAAGAGGCTTCCTCCCACCTTCGAGTGTCCGGTTGACATCTTCACCCTTTAAAATAAACATAACCTCATCAGCAAAATTTTACAGTTAACACAAGAGGAAGAGCTTGATAGAAATCCAACACCTTTAAACATGCTGAAGAATGTTCCACCCAAATATTTCACTCACTGCCCAAGAAAAATGAAAATTAAGTCACTCAATTTCTATTCCCTCACATCTGTACTTATGACTGTAAGACAACATTGATCCCTTGTTCTGTACTGCATCTCAGGTGTCCCTGTACACAAGGTACAAGTGCAATAGGTAACTCATGATTTAAAAAACCAAAGCAATAAAAAAATCATTAGAGCTTGTACAAAATGCTCCTCTTGGCTCATTTTGCTTCTCTTGCCCCACAACTAGGATCATAATTATCTGCCTAAGTTCCTTTATGTGCTTCTATGAGTACAAAGCTTTGCATAGTGACAAACCAGCTGCATAGAAGTAAGTCAGCATCACAACTACCAGCAAGTGAGTCCAGGCCATCCATAATTTAAAACCCAATTATGAAACTGTCCACCCTGTTTTATAAATAGCACTTGCCAATTCTACATGATACAAACAAGTCTGAAGAGTCAAGCAAATCAGGCCACAGGAAGTTGTACTCTAATGCCTCTCATACACGTGGACTGAGACATCTCTTAAGGCGTAAACAAAATTTAATTTACTGAGTACCTAATCAGCTTTGTTTCCTCACCTTGGGTTGTGCAACTAAGGATAAACTGATTTACTGCCCTTCCTTAGTGACAAGAACTTACTGGAAACCAGCTAGAGACAAGCTGTGTGGTAAGTGGCTTCTTGTTCTTATGTGCAGGGAATCTTAGTGTTTTAGGAAGTGGCTGAATTTTGCATCATACCTCAAGCCCTGTATCCCCACAGAAAAACAATAAGAAGAATTTCAGCTGCAGCACCAATTCATACTTCTCTACAGAGCCCCTGCAGTTCCTCCACTCCTGTCCCAAAGTTTTAGAAACTGCACAGAATAGAGGGATTGACATACATCTTCTAGACATTATTTCCCTTCTAAGAATGGAAGGGAAGATTGCCAGAAGGAAATCTTATTCTGCTTTTGATGTTCTCTATAATCAGAGTTTTACATTACTAGTCAAATAACAAGATGACCTCGTTATTCTCCTCTCTTCTCAATAGAATATGCAATTATTCATCATATACCCTTGTAGCAGATAGTATTGTGATGTAGTTCCTCATTTGCTGAATTTCATTGAAAATTAAGTTCCAATTAAAAAAAAAACCACCCAGATCAAAGTAGGCTAAGAGCACATAAATAGTCTGGGAAAGCACATAAAGAAGCAGCATATACTTCTGTTGAACATTAAACTCTACCCATACTTTTATTTGCACATAGACTCTTCCCATAATTTTAAAACAACTGGCATTTACATAACCCATTATTTTTGCTGATACATTAGGGATTGGGTGCACAAGTTTGAGAAGCCAACCACATGAAAGCCACACAATAACCAACCCAAACCAAAACAATCTCCAAAAACCCTTGTAAAGCCTGACACATGCCAAGAACACAGCAAGTAAAGGACCATGGGAGAAGGGTAGGCAAGCTAAGTCCTGTGACAGCACACAGTCAAGCCATAAAGTTCACAGTCCAAAGGAAAGTTAGAGTCATCACTTCTCAAGATTAGGACAGTCCAGCAAAGCTCTCACTTCCTTATGCTTATAAATATTATTTGGCTCACTGGTTTATACTATAGTAATTTTTCTTTTGTTTTTAAAGAATAAAACAAAGGTCCTCTGTTCTCTCCCTAAGCTGGCTGTGGAATAAATTCCTGCTGGATGATGAACTTTCAGAGGAAAAAAAAATATCCAAACTCCTAGTTTCTAAAGATACCCATAAAGATGATGAAAACTTGTTTATAGGGGAGTACCTAGCAAAAGGTTTGCAAATAAAGATGTCCCAAACACAGATTAAATGGTGTTGAATACTAGCACTGAGTATCATTATGTATCATGAACATTCAAAGTTAAACATCAGAATATTTTAGTCTGAATTAACAGAACACAGACATCACGTAAGTTACAAAAATTAAAAGAAACTGAGAACTCCTATATTCTGCAATAAACCAAGTCAAACATCCAGTTGTTTCAAAGGTTTGAAAAGCCACTGTAAAACAGACCACTCAATGTCATAAAGCTTTACCTGGCCTTGGACTTCCAGTCCAAGAAATACAGAAGAAGGAAGGGAAGACAAACCAATGCATTTAATATACAGGGATCAAACTGGCAAAACCACTTGTTTCAAATGCAGTTACCAACACATATACATTAAAAAACTTACAGGACTCTTCACAGGTAATTTTTCTCAGGTCTTTAAATCTATTTATATTGCCTACAGCATCTCTCTGTAGGACAAGCAGTGTTTTCCAAAGTGAGGTGTGAAAACCCAGAGAAGGATGCAAGACAATCCACTGGGGTGTGAAAATAAACTATATCTTGTACTATTAATAAAATGTAAAAATAGCATTTATTTCACCTTTAGTTCATCTTTAATTTCCATTTTTGGGTATATTTTATAATGTGCATATTACACAGTACAGGAGTACATACTGAAGCTGACTTAAATATCAAGTCCCAATCCACCTGCTCATGGCCAGGCTGGATGGGGCTTCAAACAAACTGGTCTTGTGGAAGGTGCCCCTGCCATGCAGGGAGGTTGGAACTAAATTTTTAGGCATAAGATAAAGACTTGAACCCCTGCCTCATAAAAGAGACAGCTCTGGTGAAGGTGTGGCTGATTATACCAACACAATGAGATGAAGTGATCTCTTCAAGCCCTGTCAGAAGTTGGTGCAGGAAACAGCACACAAGTAAAGGTTCAAAGAAAAACGTTATCTCTGCATCAAGTTTTCCAAATTTAGTGTGGTTTTGAATAATACTGGCCAAACATGCCATAAAGAATGTTATGAACTTGGGTATCAGCAATCTTATGAGGTGATGATTCTCAATACAGAACTCTGAGACAGCAAAGTAATCAATATATTGGTGGGCTGAAACCAAGCTGCTGAAGGGTTTATACTAAAAATCACCATCTCCTGCAGAGGCACATGGTCAGAATCCACAGGAACTCTAAAAATGGACCTTAATTTTTCCTTTACACCCACAGGAGCAAAATCTGCTGTGCACAAGACCAAAAGTGACAGAATGATTCTTCAAGGAAGTTTTATGGGACTTCTGCCATTTTCTAGAGTCTAACAGAGCAGCAAGGAGGCTAACCTGTGTATTTGGAGGAGATACAATTAAGCCAGGATCAAGGAATCATATCACCCTCAAAATAAAATGTGGCTTCAGTCAAAGGTCAGGCTTCTCCTGAAAGAAGATTATTTTCACTTTCTAGAGTAGACCCACACATTCACTAACAATGGTGCAAATATTTGTGCACAGTTTCAGAAAGTAATTTGCCCAGGCAAAAGAAAAGACATGATCACCTCTATAATGACCTTCCAGAATACACTGAATTTACTCAGTCAGCCATTTAAGGCTAAGTCTGCCATAAAACACATTAGTCACATTTTTCTTTTCAGATCAAAGACCCAGGGCACCAGCTATGTATTAGCACTAAAAACACGTTACACCCATGAAACATCAGTTCCCAGGTATCTGCTTTAATCCCCTCTATTAAAATCTGATTATGACTAAAGAAAAGTCTTGAATTACTAAACAAGACAACATAAAAGAAGACTTTTATACCCTATTTCAAAAAGTCACTTAAAATAGCTAACAGAACTTTAAATTAGGAGATCTTAAGGTATCAACGTCAGTTGAAACACGGCTTTCAATTTTTCACTGCAGGACAAGAAAATAAAAACTGGAAACTCACTTCCAAATACTTTTAAGAACTTTGCTTTTTAAGTAACTAAGGGTAGGATTCATTATAGCACCCTATGAATGCAACTATCACCCACTTTCTGTAATGGAGCAATTTAATCCATAAAAACATGTGTTCTAACTAATTTCTTAAGTGACTACAGTCAAAAATAGTTACTCTTGAACTTAATTCTTTCATTACCCTCTCTCATTCACATTTTCCTTGCTTTACCTTCTCTTGCCAATATACCTACACAAAATCCCTTGTTATATCTCATGTCCTTTTCCAGTTCAGCTCTAGTCAAGGCTTTGGATTTTTTAGTTCCATCTCTGCACACCCTGGGGAAGTGCCTGTGTTCTTCTTGGGTGTCCACCCCCAAATCCCATTTTTATGCTCCCCTCTTTCTTTCTGAGCTCAGAGAGGAGATCCTGACAGCCAAGCTGCCCTGAATAAGTTGTGCCAAATTCAATTCCTTTTTCTTTTGCAGCCCTTGTTAAAAGAATGAACCAGGGTTTGCTGACTCTGTCCCTAATGCACATTATGACATCAGTTCCATGCAAATGAACAAGTTTAGTCATAAAGTACATGTTCTGAAGCTCATTATTTTCCAGGGAGATTAAATAACCACACCTAACTGACTCCATCCTTCAACTGCTCCTGCCTTTCTGCAGCCTTATTACACAAGGCTGTATTCAATGCCTGCTTTGGTCTCCCTTTATCTGCTAACTCCCTCTTTTCCCAGCTCCTGCCAGTTTCAGAAGCATCAAATGAGCTAAACTCAAGCTTAACCTAATCTAGGCTAAACTTCACCATTAACCTAATCTAGGTTAAACCTAACCCTATAGCACACTCCAGGTGCTTCAAGCACAGGTTTATTTTGCAGTGGCACAGGAACTGAAACCAAATCTGAGCCAGCTGTTCACATGAGCACTGTGGTTTGTCAGAAGTGTTCTAGAACATTACTGCCAGGCTACAAATGTCACACCCTTCCCTTTAGCACCAGCTTTTCTCCTGTGTGGCAGCAACAGCTTTGCTACTTCCAGCCAAAGTTTGACCCTTCCCACCTCTGCACCAGAATTAGTGGCTGAATGATGAATTCAATGAGGGAACTAATCAGTGTGAGAATTTATTTGATCATTTCCTTCATGTGTTCCATGACTTGGCATCTGAACACAGTAGCTGGGATTTACACTGCAGTGCTACCACAGGAATAGAAACTGACAATTGTGGCCTCATTAAATCCTATTGCATAGGTTAACTGTATTAGTAGAGCAGTGCCTGTAATACTTATGGTATTAAAATGCTCTTTCAGATTTAGAAACAACTCCACATCCCCATCTGTGCTTATCATGCAAAAATAACTGCATCTCCCCTTTTCATGCATTCCTTTCATTTCAGTTTTAATGAAGGAAATCAGACTAAATGCAGTCAGATGTCCTTAGAGGGCAGGGAAGCCTCTTGCAGGAGCTACTGTGTAATTCCTGTCTTCATTACACTAGGAAAGAAAATAACTCACTGTACAGTCTGCTGCATTACTTCCATCTCTTTGCACACAAGGGATGGCACCCTAACAGTGTGTTAGATAACTCTGACATTTTAAGCATAGCAACAACTTTGCTGTCTCAGTGGGAAAGAGGAAGAGTAAAAAATCCTTTTTCTATAAACTAAAGTTTAAGCCCTATGCATGAGATATTTTGATTATTTTGCTGCATATTGAAAATACTACTTCCAAAATCTTCATATTTACTATTTTCTCCACAGGCTTTTTTATGCTGGTTGTACTTTGTAGTGGAACACATATAAACTGAGCTCTGACATCACTTAAGAACAATCTATTCCTTAGTCTTCTGAACGAAGAGCAAGCTTGGATAAATCACACCTGTAGAAAAAATTATTAGCCATATACTCAAACAGTTTAGAAAACAATCTTGCACTTCCACTGTGGGGGCATGGATGAACTGATTATGACTTAATCTTCCCCAAACATTCTATTTCATTTTATCAAAGTTTGAGTCTGCTCACACCCCTTCCATCATTCTCTACTATAACTTTCTCCAGATTCATTCATCACTGGAAAGACTTTTAAAAAAAGCCACAAGCCCACTCCTCCACCCAACAAAAATCCACAAACACCAGGTAAATACTCTGAAAATGGAAATACATCAAGTTATTTTTTGCCATTCTACTTAAATTCTGAAAATGGTTGTATTTTAAGTACATAAACCAAAGTACTTTACTGTTTAACCTGTGTTTCTTACAGTTTTATGTTCATGGAGCTTTCAAGAGTTTACTGCTGCCACATGGCAGCTCTGGGTCTCATCTATCCAAGTTACCTCTCTAGTAAGGAAAATGTAAACACCTTGACTGAGAATCCCTAAAAACAATACCATAGAAACAACTGAAAAAACCACCCATTTTCTACACACAGGTCAGTCATTCTACAATTTCTAAAATAACTGTGAGCTTAGAAATATTGTAAGCCAAGCACAAACTTCAGTCCATATTCAAACAACAAAAACAACATGATGTTTTTTATACAGCTAATCCACGGGTCATAAACACTGGTGGAAATGAGGGAAAACTTAAATACCACATTCCCGAAATCTGACTAATAATCTAAAAATATAAGGAGAGTTTAATTCTATAAGCTTGTCAGTCTAGTGACTCATGCCATTACAGACTATTTAAGGCTGAAAGGGAACTTTGGAGATTATGCAGTCTAACATTTGCTCTTATGTAGGTCCAATCAGATCAGGCTGCTCAGCTGAGTTCCACAGACCTCCAAGGACTGAGGATTCCAAAAGTTCTCCAGGCATAAGCCCTTTCATTTTGATCATCCTCACAGGAAGTATTTTTTTCTCTTACACCTAATCAGAATTCCTTGCATTTTAAATGGAACTGTTGTCTCTTTCACTGTGCACAGCTAAGCAAACTTCTCTATATCTTGCCCTTTGTGCAGAAAGATAATTATAAAATCTTCCCAAAAGGAAAAAACCCCAAAACAAAAAACAAAACCCAAAAAAACCAAGTACCACAATTCTAGTAACATCAACTTGTGCATCCTTCACCTACCAATAAAACTAGAGGTAAAAAAGCATTTGTAATTTTTTCAGTAGGTCCTATATTTCATAAAATCTTCCTATGCCTTCCAGATTCCAAACTAATTTCAATTGCACTTCAGCTGTCATACCTCCTCCATCTCTGCATATTTGTACAATATTTCTAGATTCCTTCCAGTGGATCATTTTGCTTTCCCCTTCTCAGTAACTCAGAGTATTTGTTATAAATTCCTCAAAGTATGTGACCCGGGATGCAAGCTGCAGTAGTGAAAAACACTCAGCATTTCTCCTGCTCTCATGCAAGAGAGCTCCAAGTTCTAAAGCAAGGCCCCTGCAGAACCTTCTTTTTAGAGAGGCTGCAGTGCCATTTTATTTGTATTCAAACAGCACAAGCACAGCTAAACACAGGAACAGTCTGGGCAGAGAATGGACCAAGAGCTGCTCTGGACAGAAGGACTGGGGGGTGTTGGTCGATGAGAAGCTTTGACACATCCCTGAGAGCCAAATGTACCATGGACCCCAAAGCCACGGGGCCAGCAGGACAATTCTACCCCTCTTCACTCACCTGCGGTGCTGTGTTCAGCTCTGGGAAACATTTAGATGAGATATTAGGAGGAAATTCTTTACTGAGAGGGTGGTGAGGCACTGGAACAGGTGGCTGTGGATGCCCCATCCCTGGAAGTTTTCAGGGCCAGGAGGATGGAGCTCTGAGCAACCTGGTCTGGGGGAAGCTGTCTGTGTCCATGTCAGGGAGGCTGGAGCTAGATGATGTTTTAAGTTCTTTCCAACCCAACCATTCCACGATTCTATGAAATAACACAAAAAAGGGCAATCTGACCTTTCATCATGGAAACAGAACTTAATGTATCTTTCCTCCTCTGAATTCTTCTTCCACAAATCAGTTGTTCAAGCACAGAACTGGAACCTCAAATACTCTGTTTTCAATTAACTTTGAAGACTTGAGAAGAACTAAAATTGATCATGAGTTCAAACACAAAAAGTCAACACAGCAGACCGAGTTTTACCAATGAAGACTCAACTGCTACTACCCCAATTTTCTTACTATTGGAATTTTATTGAAACAATCCTTCAGCTTATGTGCAGAAGTACTAGATTTCCCATATGACCTGAACAAGAGTGCTTTCCTGCTCCTCAGTCTGTCTCTGGAATGATTCTGTATAGATTCCATTCTGCAAACCTTGTTCTCACCTAAAGCACCAATTCACACACTGCCAACCCTAACTGCAAACTGGAATGAAATACACCTACACACCCAAGAGATGCATTTTTATAAAATATGCTGAAGAAATCTGACAGCATTGTAGAACAGCAGCTTGCTACACAACACCAGTCACCTGGTCTGCCCTTTAGGCCTTCACTTCAGTGACCCCAGAACATTCCAGCAGTCCAGAACAGCCTCAGAGTCTAAAAAGCAGCACTGACTTTGATGAAGTAGATTTCATTCTTGCCAAGACAAACTGATTTAGCCAACACAAATCCATGCTAGCACTTTCACAGGTCCCTGGAGATTATCAATAGGAAAAGACTTGAGGTATGAATTACTGGATCCATTTCAAGGTGTATCTAAAAATATATTGTTTTCAAGTGTAAAATTAACATTACTCTAAACACCTTTGACTAGCAGAGAAAATAAATTAATTTCTTCTTCCAAACTGATTATACAACTTCCTTTAAACACTTTGTTATGGTAACTGAAACGAGCACCAGCCTGAAGCAGTTTTTGCTGGGCAGAGAGGTTAATTTTTTGCATCTGTGACAGGAACTGAAACAGCTTCACATTGATACAGCAGACAGACCCTCACATCATCTGCCTTAATACAAATCTGAAGGTAACTGAACCACCAGTCCAATACTTTAGACAAGGAAATAATTTAGGCAAGCTTTTGTGCATTTCATCATAACACTAGTCCAGTGTGCTGATTTCACATTCCCATCTGTTTTAACTAAGAGCAAGAACAACTCAAATGACCAGCTCTAAACAAGTCAGTGCAATGTATCATTTAAACTTCTGTACATTTTTTTTCCTATAAATGGAAAAAACTCTTGACATATGATGCCTCAAGGGTTGCAGATCTAAGAACTGGGCAAGCAGATGGAAAAGATAAATTTCACATTTCCACTCAACCTGTTTCATTGAAAAAAACTTTTAAAACAATGCATGAGGCCTAAGAAGAAGCAACAGTATTTTATCATTGCTGCCCAGCAAGTTTATTTGGTCTCAAGTTTTCTTGTCTCTGTCTTCTGATTCACAAGAAAAATGACCATGTTTCACTTATAGTCAGTAAATATTCCAACCAAGAACAAGAGTGGAACCTGGTGAAATAACTAGTAACTCAAAGTCTGGGTTAAGCCAAAGAGCAGAAGGGGAAGTAAAAAGATTAATGTTGTAAGCTGTGAATTGTTTATGATTTTGAAGCTGATTTCTTCAGTTTAAAACTTGCAATAAGATCCTGCCAGAGCCAAGGAAATCAACTCACTGCAACTGAAAGTAGGCAGTTCCCAACAGCAACTGCAAAAATTTTGTGCCACAACCAAATTTTCATGTAAATCCCCTATATTTTCAAAAATTACTTACTTTCAGTCCACCCAAAAAAATCACTCAGCCTGCACAGAGTCAACAGCTAGTGCTGCTCAGTGGTTCAGCATATTCCAACCATTCCAGAGTTCTCCAGCTGCAGCCTGAGTGGACTAGAGTTGTCTGCAGACAAGTGAACTGAAGCAAATGACCTAGACTTGTTGCGTGGGATAAGCACTTTGCACTTGGAGAACTTCAGAAAACCCAGAAGTTTGTTGGTTTTTGTTTAACAGCTGAGTGTGACTGCATTAGCTAAGCCTTCCTACTGATTATTTAATAACACCTTTTCAACTCCTCTGGGTGTTTTATTCTCCATCCTCTAAATTTTATAACTTGAAGCAAAAAGGAATTTTCTCCCAGATGTCTTCTTTCTACCCTGTATGCTTTTGGAAATATATGGGACAAGCTGATTTTACACCTCCCCCTTATCACATCTCACTGAAACAAACAGAAATAGCAAAAACATCCACAAGAAATCCTGTAGAGATAGTGATCAAAAACCAAATCCAAGTTAACAGATGTTGAGAAGGGAACTTGAACACAGAAAGTTAAATCCCTGTGGAAGAGGCTGAAGACATGAGTATCAAATTTTCATTATTTTTCTGGACTCATTTCTAGTATTTATTATTAGTTTATCCTGCAATATCCAACTGAGCTTTTGTTCAAAAAAAATATGAAAAAAAGGCTACTCAAAGAATTTCAGGACAACATTCCCTCTAAAAGACCCTTATCAGTTTATCAAAAAGAGGTTTCTGTTCTGAGGATAGTGTGTGTCTCCAGCTGGCATTTTGTTGCAAGTTGTACAACCAGAGCAGACAGATGTAATGTCCATGTAAAAATGTATATCTACTTTGCAGTTCTCCACTTAAGGAGAAGCCTTAATTGCTAATAATAAGACCAATACTTGGTCTATGAAAGTTAAGAAAATGAATTATGAACCTGATGATGAATTTTGCCTGTCTTGATATCATATCTAAAGTACTCTGAAAAGCTTTTAAAGCACTGCTACAATTATTCTGGCTTAAGCCAACAAAAAGGTGCTTAACAAGCATACTTTTCAGGTTTTGTTGGTGGTAAACAAGTATCTAGCTTATCCACCGTAATCAAATGCAATCTGAAGTCCTTTGTCTCAGTCAAACGAATACAATTCCAGAAACAACTGCTAAATAAACTGAACTACTGAGCCATCTGTGCTTCAGTTGTATCAGCATTTTGGGAGACAAACAAACCTGATACATGAGTTGTTCTGTAGAACAGCAATGAACCGACTGTTTCCTAGCTACAGCTTCTAGAAGCTCATGCTACAATCCCAGCTTCAAAGATGTGCCAAACACTTATTGAAAACAGTTGTTCTCCCTCCCAAAAATGCTTAACCTGTGTAAGATTTGAGTGAGAAATAATGCAATCCACTCACTACTTGCACTAGCAAGGGATGAAACAGGAATGAAGGGCCCAGTTGTGCAGCTTCTCTTAGCTCCTACGAATTCTCATTTATAAGTCTGGTCCAAAACTTCCATTTATAAGTTTGTTTCTCAGGCAACAGCTCGGAGTAACGGCAGCAAATAGTTCTGGCAGAATAGGCTGCTGCAGACAAGGTATCATTGCTCTCTGTTCAGATTACCCCTTAAACTGATGAATGTTAGTGCATGAAATACTCTGGATGATGAACTGAAGCAGCCAATGATTAGACATTTCCCAAACTGTCTCTGCTTAGAAAGATTGTTAGAATTCAGAATTCGAGTTCAAATGCTTTAGTTACAGCATCAGGACTCGCCTGTCAGCCCTGATATGGAGGGCAAACATAAATAAAAGCCTTTAACCACTAATTCTAAAGAATTGCAGATCAATCTAATGACTTTATACCTTAAGTTGACACAAACCTAATGTTCAGTGTTAAGCACTGCATCTAGTGAACAGTGCAGTGTCCATTTTCATAGGCAACACTGAGCTGGCCTAAAGGGGTTGGATTTTTTACTGCAGAAGTGACTGGCCAGACTTCATGTTTTACCAGAGTATTTTGGATGATGTGATTTGCATGATACCTATACTAAGAGCAGACTAAGCAGAAAATATTCCAGCTCACATGGGTGCCAGATGATTGCTAAACAGGAGCCATCAACCATACACAAACCAGGAATCAGAGCTTTAATTCTGTTTCAGTAATCAACCATCAGCAAACTGACAACAGATGACATGACAAAACCAGAAAAATCTACAAAACAACACCTGTTCCTGCAAAAAGGAATTTTTTTTTCAAGTTTAACATGTCAGAAACTGCTCCAAAAGTTAAGCAGCTGAGGAAAGGATCCCAGCCATTGCCACACATTCTGCATTGAGTGTTAACTGCCAATTAAAACACTTTCAGTTTCTGGAAGACCCCACATCAAGTTCTGCATTAAGCTGCTCAGGACATGTTGTCCAAGGAATGAACAGGAAGTGGATGTTTTCCTTTGAGGCAAACACACGGCGCCAGCTACTGGGTTCCAGTTTCAATAAATGCCAGCTTGATATTTTGAATTCTCTGCATGATCTAAAGATACAATAAGTAAAAAAAAACCTGCAACAATAATAAATATAAATTCTCAAAGCTCAGGTTGTACTGTACCAGGAAGAGATGAGAGAATAAACAGGAAGATGAGTGTATCTCCCAAAGATTATTGCTATGATTAAAAATTCCCTGAATTTTAGTGCTTTAATTGGGGCTTAGCACCATAAGCAGGAATTAGCTCTCCAGAAAATGAACAAAAGATATGTCCAAGGCAAAATCAAGTGTTCTATCAATCAAGTGTTCTATCAAATCCAAAGCAATGAAGCTTAGCTTCTAAAAAGGTTTTCCTATAAGAATAACAAGTGTTATTTTCCTGTGCACAGTGAATTTCCATTTTCTTCATTCAGCAATGCATAAAAAGATATGAAACGTCAAAAGCAGCATTAATGAGCTCTAGAAGTTTTGTGCCTTAACGCAGAGTTTTGTTGACATGATGAAGCAGTTGGTGATTGGAGTCATGCAAAAACAAAGCACAGAAGCAAAAAACTCCATCAGAAAAGCTATTTTTACATCCATAAAATAAATGCTGCTTTCTAAGCAGATTATACTTAAAAACATATGCATTAACAACTACTGAATGGCTCCTAAAACAGTTATACACACTTGGAATATTCAGCTTCACTATAATACTTTCTTTAAAACTTAAAATATTGGTATTGTACTTTTAAGTTTGAAATAATTCACTTACAAAAGTTAAGCTATTTTCTTCAGGAACTACTGTTGAAAATGCTTTAGTAACTACAGTCTCTTGACTTGTCACAGAAATGGAACTAAACTGCATCTCATGTTATACTCTGATTAGAGGACCCTATTTTGAAAGTAATTATATTTACTGTCATTATACCCAAGATAAATTTAAATAACAGACAATCACTGTTTTTATCATGAGACAAATTCAAGTTTTTTAAACTATGCTAAATATCCATGACTTTAGGCAAGAAACAGTTAACAGCATTACTGAAGTTATTGAGAAGTCAGCAATCCAAGAAATGAAGATTCTCACAAATGCCTCACTTGAATACAAAGGATTCTGTGGGTTTTTTTTGTGAGTTTGATTTTTCTTAATACAGGGCACAAACAGAAATGCAGATTTCACCTCACAGGAACTCTCCTGGCCTCTTTTTTATTTGACTTGAAATCTTCTATTTTCAATTGCATTACCTGAATCAAGCACTGGAAGTCTTTTTGAACAAACAGAAAAATACTTTTTAAACATTTATTGCCTATGGTATTTGCTTTCATAGTGTCATTAGCAAATCAGTTTAAATGAGAGATGCTGATGGTAACTGTTCTATGGACAGCTCTCTATCTTTTGTCTCAAATGGCGTAACAGCTCATCTTTCCTGCTTGAAGCTAATCACTAATTTATAGGTCACAAGTGTGTTCAAAAGCAAGTTCATAAATGACCAGAGTTTGGGAAATGAAAGAATCAGTCATCCAACAATAATTATCAAGCCTTCTGAGCTCATCAAAAACTCTGAGCACACAACTTTGTTGTATAAAGCGAGTCAGAACATTCTCTGAACTTTGGCTGCAAGTGTGGCAGGGCAATCTCCAGAACACCTATCCAGTGATGTTTGGTCTGCTCAGCTCATCAGCCACAGCATGCAATTACTCTCTTTGATTTCCAAAGCATAGCTGAAAGCTAAGTGAAAGGATTTCACCATTTCCCTTCTGGCCTGTAACCACTGCGGAAGGCAGCAATGTCTGTAAGCAAAGACAAAACTGCAGACCATATTCTAATTCTTGGGGCAGCAAGAAAAACACAAAAATTCTTTCTTTGAAGAAATGCAATGCCCTTGGCAAACAATGTATCTGAACTGAGCTACAGAATTACACTGCATAAGAAATACTAATAAAGAAGGTAAAAATGGGCAAAGTGCTAAAAGCACCAAATCCCAACTCTCTCAAGCTACTTCAAAGCCATATTCATGTGCATTATGAGTTTTCAAGACCATATTTTTCTTTCCCTTCCTACTCTCCCTAATCAGAATTTCAGTTGCTTTTGGGAAAACAAATTATTTGCTACCCTAGTCTTTATTAAAAAGAGGGGAAAAAACCAAAACCAATCCCCTCCCAAAAAAACAAACCAAAAAAAAACCAAAAACCCCACACAAAACACACATAAGTACATTCCAATCAAACAGAGACTTAAGATAAACACTGTAGCTCATTCAATGGGACTTATTAGTACTGATTGCATTCAAAGTCAAAATAGCAACACTACAGATAGCAATGCCTTAACCATTTAAATGAAAATAATGTTTTCTTCCCCATCTGTAGCCTGTGACTGTAGAATTTGCCATCACTGGTCATGATCAACATAGGCTTTAACACCAGTATACTACAAAAAAGTCAGTCTCCTAACCAGCATCCAGTAAAAGTTTAAAATTCACTTTAATAAGAGCTGTACTGATTTGTACCTACCCCTCCTCATAATGAGCTAAAGCAGAAGAACATCTAATTGTTGAAAACTGCTGAAACTGCAACTTGTAAGAAAAACAACTGTTGTATAACCAACTGGTCAGTTATTGGCACTTATTAATTCCAGCTCGTGCTTTTGTCCTAGCAATAGATCTGTCTATGGAAATGACAACTGCTTCTTTCCACAGAATTGTACTGGGAAATTCAACATTCATTTCACTATGGAATTAAAAATTAGGGATAATTTAACACAAACCTTCAGCTTGAGAAGTGGGGAAATTAGGTAGAAAGAAGTAACTTTGCTCACACTTTTGTGTGGACACACATTCAGAAGTTCAAACAAGCATTAACATGAAAACATAAAAAACATGCTAAATTCAACTGATGCTTCACATAAAACTGGATCCCCATGACTTCAGCAATACAATCATACACATCCCCTGGTTTTCTGCATCTTTCCTAAATTTTCTCTTCTGACCTTTAATCAGACATAAAAAATCTTGGACATGAGAAGCCTCAGTCCACAATGTTCTCCTTGAACTTAAGCAGAATATTTGATCTTCAAATCCTGCTATATTACCAGCTGAGCCCATGGTCCTTCAGAAAAACCACACAGAAGTTGTTTGGTCTGTTGAGAACTGCCCAAAGGAATCTTTATTTATGCATTTTGACACTGCTGCAAGATCCACTCATTCAGGATTTTTTACTTCTGTGGCCTGCATGAGTCACCAATGCCAAGTCAACATTCACTGCATGATCTTCACATCTAACTCAACTTTCCACATGTTACTCCAAATGGATACAGATCCACACCACTGCAGAACTGTTCTCCTGGAGTTTTAGAAAGCTTAGCTCATCTCCTGTAAGCTTTCTGTTGAAGTCAAAATTAACTAATTGAGCTAGGCTTGAAAAACAAGGATTTATTAAAGACAAAACTGGTACAACAGGGAAAACTGTGGTTAGAATAAAAGAGGGCAGAAAAAAGAAGAGCAGTAGTAGAATTAAGTATTTTCCTCACACCACTAAATTCTCTGCTTGTTATTCATAACCTATTCCCAGCTTTGACTGTCTTACTCAGGAATGCATATGCTGTATACCACAAACTTGGAAAAACAGGATATATTCCAGAGATAAAATTTGTTTTCAATTTAGGGAATGGAATACATTAGTACATCAGCAAAAAGAAAAAAAGATTAAATTCAATGTTTTATTATCTGGTCTTAATATAACTCTACTTTTTGCAGCAAACAGCCATAAGGCACAGGACAAATCAGCACAGTAAGAACAGCCCAGACAGAATCAAGTAAGTAAGTACTTAACTTGGGTTTTAAGCATAGAAAGGTCAATTATGAATCACTTAGCAATATGTTAAAGCCACCAAGATTTTCAGAGCACAGACACAAACTCAATGAATAAAATCACCATAGCCTGATATCAACATCCCAAAGAAAATATTACATTTTGCAGTTCCAGATTCGTGATCATTCAAATGATCACAGCTGGAATGAGCTCTATTTACATTTCAAATTGAAACGGCTGAATCAGTTCTATCTGTACTTTCACAAAAAAAAAGGAGAGATTTGAGAATCCTGGGATGTTCATTCAGTCAGTGAGTCACACATTCCATCACAATGCCAGGTTTGCAGGCAAGTTTGTTACTTCATGCTGCTCCTATAAACTACTTAAGAACTGATGCACAAACTATTAATATCTTTGAATAATTCTTTGCCACATGTCCTCAGACACTCTTGGATCAGACTGGGGAAATTAATTAGCCATCCTGAAGAGGTGGTTTTCAACAACCTCATTCATTTTGTTGTGCACACTACTAAGAAGTGGCAGCTGTGCTGTCTGTGTTTTTCTGAAAGTTTTTCTAGTACATTCCTGGGATTTTGGTTAAGAGCAACTCCACCATGAAAATGGAACCTGCTAATGGCAGGTTACAGTAGCAAACAATTATCTTGCTCCATAAAAGAAGAATTTAGGTCATCATGTTAAAATTTGCAAAATGTAAATTGAACGCCAAGTTTAATTAGAACTACAGAGTAAAACAAAATTATCTTTAGCAATGACACTTCAGCAGACTCAACAGTAATGAAGTGGAAAATAACACAACTCCTAGAATCTGCAAATAAAAACAAATCCTCATAGTAAAAGTGCTAACACTGGGGAGTGCTACAGAGATATCCAAGAGGCCCCAGAGGGAATAAGCTCATTCCAGCAGCTCCCAGATCAGGGATATGCTCCTGGACAAGCCAGTGAGGTCGAGCTGCCCTGCACTGTAATCCAGACAGGCATCCAGGCTGTCACTCAAGAGCAGGAAACCTGTTACCTGACCAGAGGCAATTCAGGTATCAATGCAGCCATAATAACAATGTGCACCTCACCATGATGAGATAAGGAGAATTTCAATGTATCCATTATATGCTTTATCTGTAAATCAAGTAATCCTCTCATATATAGCAACCATTTAAGCACACACTTTCATTTAGTCTGTAACTGAAGGTGTAATAGTCATTGGAATGGACACTGAAGAGAACAGAGGTTATCCCCTAGAAATAAAAGTTATTTATTACTTCATGTCAATCTCTCTTCTTGCAGATATATTTGTCTCTTCTCTTTTTCACAACACTTAACTATATCCCTCACTGCTGCTTCTTGTTCAAAAAGTTACTTCTAGCCTTTTTTTTTAATTTTAGCCTCCATACTTAGTTTAGCAATAGTCAAGTTTTATGCATTTCTCAAGACATGTATTCAAACTTCACTATACCCCAAAGAACTGCAGACTGCAGCATCACAGCTTTGTCAGGAACACACAGGTGGTCGCTGTTGTCTAGATGAGTAATTGGAGGTGCTCCAGGAATCTGCTTTTGTTTGTTTTGTTATTTAAAAAAGCAACACTCCACACCAGAAATGCCTATGAGGCCACCTTCTACAGACATCCATTTCACAGCCTGCCATAGCTTCAGCCTCCCAGTCCTCTGAGTAGTAAAACTCTGGTGCTTCCAGCTTTGTTGCCTGTCCTATCTCCTTATGGTATTAGGGTAGTTGATTTGCCAAACTTAAATGTAAGCAGCAGTAGGTTTAGGAAACGATGCGAAGGATTAAATCAGCTCATGGAAGTGGGGAATTCTCATTTAAGCTATGGCAGATGAAATTACTTCAGAAAAAATATTTATTGAAGCCTCTCCTACAAATCTAAGTTTATCTTGCCAAAAACTTTATGCCTAGTGAATAAAAGAAATGGTACTTCACCTCATAAATCTACTGGTGATTGGAAATGCTATGTGCACAGGCTGATAGAGAAGTCCTTTCTAAGCAAATGCACAGTTTATCTAATTCCACTGGGGAGGAAGGCTAAAGAAAAGGAGAAAGAGCAAACACTGTTCATATTAAGAAATTCTGTAAGCTTAATACAACTTGCTCTTTTTCTAACTAGTACTTTTTAACCCACTCCCTACCTTGAGGGAGGTAAATTTCTTTCAGCTGCGTGGGTCCTCCTCACCCATTAAACTGCACATTTGATTCACTTGTTCCCATGGAAGTTTCTGCCTTCTTGAGGAATTCTAAAAATTTGAGTGGATGTACGTGGGAAGAGTGCAGAATTCCTTCAATCCCTTAGATTCCTGTAGGCATCTCTGAAGCTAACACATGCTGGCTATATTAAAAAGGGAGACATCAAAGAAAGCAAACAGTAAAAACTACTTTTTAATCTAGTCACCATAAAAATAGCTGACACTGTACTTGCTAGCATAACACACTAGATACACTGTTCCAGGAGAAATTCACATTTACCAGGAGAAATTCACATTTACCAGGAGAAAAAGTTGACACTTGTAAGTTGAGAAATGCAGACACTAATCATGTCTCTTACAAAAACAGAAATAAGTCTTACATGGCTATTCAAACTATAAAAAAAAATCTTTCATATTTTAATCAAATAGAAGTCACCAGTATCTTTCAAATGCAGACTGGCAACACAGATCACTTTTGCTAAGCAACAAGGCAGTATCACTTGGCATTGTCTGTCTCATTGGCACCCCTCAGAACTACTCTTTCTGTGAAAAGTTTTATTCCTGAAGAAAGAACCTTCAGGAGAATGCAAAATCCCTATGTAGAAAAATATGTAATGCAAATGGAGACCCTTGCTTCTGTTTCTGTTTCCTTTCTTTGTCCAGGAACTGTTGAAGTGGCAGAAACATTCACATTCTTCTTGGTACTTACTAGCCAAACCTCAGATTAAAAGGAAAAAAAAGATACTTATGATTCCACAGACAGAAACTCCACAGCTTATTATACACAAGTGAAGAAAAGTCCAGTCTGATTAAGGGAGTTCAATTCCTACATTCCCACTGATAACATCCATTTGTATTATTATTTTTAGAGCACCCAGGGTCACCTGGTTTGCATTTCAAGCCCTGCCATTCAAACATGAAACAAAATCAGAGGTCAAACCCTTCATGTGGTAATTGGTGGCAAAACTGCAAGATCATAGTTAAAGGCTGTATTGTTTCCAAACAAATAATGAGGAAACAAGACTAGAACAAGAAACAAAACAAATGAGAAGCTGGGAAACAGAAGTTTCAGGAAGACAGACAGGAAGAATTTTATGAAGATGCAGACTGTAAGATATATATGACTGCCTCCCCCATTACAGGGAGAGGAAATTTATGCCACTGCAAAGTTTATATAAGTAAAATTCCTGAACATTAAATCATACTCAGAGCAGGAAAGCAGCAGGGAGCAGAAGCCATGTAACTGATAAGGAAGAAAGTCAGAAAGAACATAGAGCACAGAACAGATACTTTCCTGAGAACTCTAACTACCAAGGCATGATTTGCCTTCACATATTTCATTAATCTCAGAACTGAGAATGTGAAGTTCCAGCTGAGGCTTCTCCTACATTCAAGATGATTTAGAGTTCTCTTGCCCCTCCTCAACGTGCATTTCCTGTTATACAGTAAAACCTAAACTCATTCGTGTACTCTTCCCTTCCCTGAAGGCACCCCCTCCATTTCATTTACCTTAACAAAACTGACCTACCTGCACCTCTGTGAAATTTACAAAATATCAGACAGAAAAAAAATTTACAAACCACTAGGAAGGATAAGGATCAGCCAAAACTTGGTTATATAAGCTTTGCTTCCACAGGAAACCAGGCTAAGAGTTCACTAGCCCAATAGTCTGTCAAGGAAACAAAAAGGACTGAAAACATTTGACTTCTTGTAGGTTGTTTAACAACGGGAGACACAACACATTCTTGGAAGTGTGAAAAAAGTATGAATAAGATTAGATCACAAACCAACAGAAAACACACAGAGTTTATTCAACTTCTGCATCAGAAGTAGTTCTACAATGTACGAGGACTCAAGGATTGCAGGCTCCTTTTGCACTAACCATCTAACTCCAGTGAGTATCTCTCTTTTAAGGATTTCTGCCTCATTAGTGCAGTTACATGATAGACTTCAGCCTCTTCACTACAGCAGCATCAAACCTCTGTGAGTAGCAGATGGAACCAAGTATTTGACTGGGCACTGAGGCAGATGAGGAGTGATCACATAAATCCATTTGTTACACGAGTTGCAGGGACACTCAGGAAGAGTGGGAATACAGAAAAACCTTTCTAATTAGCACTGCAGTGAGCTTGTAGGTAGAAACTGAACCAAGACAATGCCACAGCCTTGAAGCTTTTGCCTCAGCAAAAGATACACAAGGAACCAATAACTACTAGCGTGCAGTGACTTTTCTAGACATGGAAACCATTTAAAAGCAGGAGGGAAATCCAAATATGGTGCTGACACACTCTGCAAATCCCCAAATCTAAGAAGATACTAGACATACCAATGTATTACCCAACTTTTATTACACAGACAGGTACACAACCCTTGGCAAACAGCTGAAGTGGGATAATTGTTCCCAGTTATTTCCTCTAGAACTTCATGGGCAGAGCATGTGAGTGCACAGGCTCTTTGATGCAAAGTCCAGAAGCTTAACTGGAACTGTCAGAGAAGACTATTCAGGCTAAGCTGTTGGACTTTGAACTAAAGCAGCTGGAAGTACTTGAACACTTTTCTTTCTGCCAGGAGCACTACGAGTTTGAAAGTTGACAACTGGAGTAGAAAGAACCTAAATCATCCCGGCAAGTTGTGTCAGCATGTGTCAAGCTCCCAAAGACAATCACTAACTTGTTTGGAGATCAAAATAATTACAGATAAATTAGATGTACACCTCTGCTCTGATGTAACAGCTCCCAGACAGTCTTCCTGAACAGCAAGGATTCACTGAAGCAGGATGTTGCCCTTGTGAGCTTTTCTCAGTGACAAGAGAAGGCGAATGAGGACAGAGAGCAGCTTCCAACCCTGCCGAGCTCCCGAGGAGTGTTCAGCCATCACACAGGTGTCAGCTGCTCCCGAGTGCTCACCCTGCCTAGCCACAGCACACTTCCCAGAAGGTTAATGAATTAAGCCTCAGCACACCCGGCAGCTTAGCATCACCCTGTTAAGGATGAGCCCTGAGGCACCGAGGGGAAGGATAACCAAACGCAGGCCACAAATCCACACAAGATCAGGGACCGGGATCCTGCCTGTCAATCCATGAAGTTTCCCTAGTGACACGGAATGACTCCGTACGCGAGGGGCGGCGGGGGCAGGAGAGAAGGAGGAAGCCGAGAGGCCCCGCGGAGGGGGAGGGGGCGCTGGGCTCCGCACGGAGCGCAGCCCGTACCCGCCCAGGCCGCGGCTCCCGCACCCCGGGCCCATCCCGGGGGCTGCGCGCACATCCCTCCCTCCCCTCCTCCCTCCCACCTCCGCCCGCGCCGCCGCCGCCTCCTACCTTGGCCACGTAGTCCTTCACCTCAGCCAAGTCTCCGTTTTTGAGGGCCCACATGAACTCCTTGTCGGACATCGCGGCCGCCGGGCGGGGGGACGCGGGCGCTGAGGCGGCGAGGGGCCGGCGGCAGCAGCCGGGAGCGCGGGCGG
>JAXCLO010000056.1:60468285-60490110 GCA_035583995.1 Arremon aurantiirostris | reverse complement strand
CAGTTTGGGGTTTTTTCCACAACAGCTTGGGCTTTGCAGTGCTGACACAGGTGAAATCTTCTGCTAGTGAGCAAATGAGAGTTGCATGCATTAGGGGCTGATGCTAACAAAGAGGAAGTGTAACAACATCATTTCCCTCACAGTACTTATTGTTAAAGCAATAAACAACTGACTACTTAAAGTGATACTGCTGTGTTTTTTTTTTTGCCAAATGAAAATAAGTTATTGTTATTGCATTTTCTCAGCTGCCTGAAGTAACACTGTAAATGACATTCTAGAATTTTATGAGCACTTAGAAAACAGGAAATTTCCCAGCTCTTTATGAAAGAATTGGAGAGCAAAATTCTGTCTTTTGTGGAAATGGTGGCCATTGAGGAAAATAAAAATTAGAGCTATGAATGTGTTTTTAGCCTAATTCAGGAGAAATCTTTGTGTGAAGGTTGCATTTGGAAAGTGAACATAAATGTCTAATTTAAATGTTGGGTGAAAGAAGGACCAGAGAGATGGAGTAATACCAGAAGTAGGACAAAAACCAAGAAAATGTCTAAAAGTTTCAAGGAAGCTGCCTCATGATCTCTCGCTTGCTAGAGCTGCAGTTTTCCACTCATGAAGTATGTACTTCGTTGTGTGTTATGGTTTCCTTACCCTTAATAGGAATTTTCTGAGATCCTTTTTTCCATGGTGGAAAGATTTTGCAAGTGGGAGAGACATTGACTGCTGGCTTCCAAATCTTGCTCTTTTTGGTAGAGTTTCATATATTTTAAGTGTATTAAGCACTGTCTGAACCTCTACAGTGTGTATAGTCTGCATGGGTACTGTAAGCTGTCAATGTTCTAGGAAACACAGAAGTTGTGATTACAAGATACAGAATAAATCTGCTTTAATCAAACCAACAGTTTTCAAGTTCAGAATGTCCAAATTAATCATACAGATTATACACAGGGGATTTAATATTTGAGCATTTGACAACAGTGATGAAAAATTTATGCTCATAGTCCATTCAGTATCATATTTAAATTGGGACTACTGAGGTACTGCTCAGGGTTCCACCCTGAGATCTGTGTTTTCAGAGCAGTGTGGTGCTGGATTTGTGTAGGCTCATCACAGTTATACTGGTTGTTCTATAAGCATCAGAAGATAAAAAACCAAACTAAAATCTGAAAACCCCCCAATCAATCAAAACATTAGAAAAAAACCCCTCATTCAGTTTTGTGTCTGTGCTGATTGGTGTAGTCTAATACTTTGAGAAATATTTTGATTATTCCAATGTGTTTGATAAGCCAAGTATCTCATTATAACTATAATGGCAAAACCAGTAAGTTCCTTATTTTCTTGGGTTTTGCCTTATTCACTAGTGGTGTTTAACAAACAAAAAGCAGTAACAGTAACACTCACAGTGCCACAGGGAGACTCCATTGTCCCAGCCATCATTTTTTATGCCTTCATTTTCCCATCCATAATCCAATACTCTTCTGCAATGGAGAGCCTTGAGAATCTCAGATGAAGAATGTTGTATCAGTGAAAAATATTGCAGCTATTGATGTGGTTTTTCCTGACAATCATATGCTGAGATGCAGAATAGACAAGTCTAAGGAATCAGTTACACTTATTACTACTTACCTTTAGAGAAGAATTGGAAAAAAATAGGATATTTTGTTGACATGTAGATTTCACAAATTGGAACATATCCTGTTTTTTGAGACTTCTTGTTTCAAAAATACATGCAAGAAAGACCATAGCCACACTAAAAATTCTTTTTTGTGGTACAGCTCTGAAAAAATTTAGTTTTCTACATTAATGAAAATGTTCTTGTTTCACAGGAACTAATCATATTCTTATGTCACTTGTATTTCAGTTGTGTCTTCAGTTGGGTTTTTCCTGTAAAAATCTGGCATGTTATATAAACTGAAAATGCTGTGCTTCAGAACTCTCTAGTGTTTTTCAGCTAACCATAATGACTTAGTGTCCATTTTTAATCAGCCTTTTCCTTACTTTGAAGCAGCAGGTGGGTTTTTTATCTTTTTTCCTTCCTCTTCCTGTCTTTCCATATTTTTCTCTTGTCCATTTCCTACTTGATACGTGGGCTATCCCTTTATATTAACAGAGGCAGAACAGTGGTAATGCTCTTACCATAATCTATGTAAGAGTTTGTGCCTCCTTTTGCAGAAGGGAATAGCTTTGAGTGGGTGTATATTCATCTAGCTGCATTGGTTGTATGGATTATGAAACATTTTGTTCTCAGTTTGGAGTGCATCCCTGGTGCAGTACAGTCTGGAGCAATGTTGTGTTGCAATGCTGCCCCTTCTATCTTCCCAGGGAATGTTGTTGCTGCATTTTCCACGGTCCTAGCAGGCAGTGGAAGGACTAAATGCTATCCTAAATTGAAATGGCTTAAAATTTTATCTTTCACCTTAATAGTGCAGTTACTGAAGGCCCCAGCAAACTGTAGCATTCATTATTCCAACATTGTAGTGGGAATACTGCAGGGGTATCTCAAGAGAACAGCTGAGCATTGCTCAGTGTGCTCTGTCAGGTTGCTCCTGTTGTGTGTGTGTGTCACACTCCAGAAGCACAGCTGCTGATGTTTGTAGTGACAGGCACAGTGACAGGGTACAGCCATCACCACTGTTAACAGACTGCAGCTCTCCATCACTGTGTGCCCTTTGCACGAAAACATCTGGATTGTTCTTTCTTGTCCTAGGAGAAGCCTGCTGGAGCAGTGGAGCCAGCTCAGGTGCCTCTGCTCTGTGCTGTCCCATGGCTCCCACAGTGCCTGCAGTACCCCCAGTAATGGAAAAGATGGGCTGTGGTAGCCCCTCCTGATTCTCGTGGTTTATTTGTGCTTTCAGTTAACCAACTTTGTGCTAATAGGGTACTTCTGTTTATTTCCTTAGCAGATTAATGAAGTTATGAAGTCTCAACCTGGAAAAGGAGAGGGAGAGTCCTCTGCCTGGAATATTTCTGCAGCTATAGATAGTCTTAAAGCTTTGTGCTCATCCCTCATGATTTGGCAGAGCCACTTTTTATCCATGCTTTTCTCCATCCAGCCAATATGCTCAGGGGCTCTGTCACTTTTCTTGTGGTGGTGCCTATTCTCTCTGCCAGAGAGGATAGAATATAGGAGCAATGTGCTAATATAGCCTCTCTGGATAAAGCAACACATGCTGTGTATGTCTTATCCCATATCTGTTCCCTCTTTCTGGAATGGTCTTCCTTATCTTGCAGAACCACTAATGGCACCTGATTGAGTATTTAGAGTGTTTTCTCACAGTTCTCATTTGAAGGGCAATTGCAGGTTACATTATGTACATGCCAATAACAAAGCCTGTGTACAGACATGTGACATTTTTTCTCTATCCATCCACCAGGTGTTACTCTCTAATTTCGAGCTGCTATTCAATGTGAAATTCAGGATGTAACAGTGGAGCTAAAATACAAGTAAGAGAAAAAGAATGAATTTTCCTATGTCTGTGTGTTCTTATTCCTCTTCATGGAAACTGATGAACAGTTGACCCTCTGATTTGTTTGGTTGGTGTGTTTTGGTTTGTTTGGGGGTGGTTTCGAGGGATTCTTGTTTATTTTTTGAATCTAAGGAAATGGAAGTATACATGGATTTTTGGCTGTGCATATGGTTTAGAAGAATTAAAACAACAATGCCACAGATATATAATGTATTGGGACACAGGATCCAGAGCAGACTTCAGTAGCACTTTTCAATTTGCCTCTGTAGACCCTGTTCATAGTGGTAAGAGGAAAATAATCGAGTCACTATTAGCCACAGTTTTAGAAACAACTTTAGGTTGTAACAGGCAGCATTGGACGTTAATTTTTGTGTCTATTCAGACATAAATTAGAACAGAAGAGTTCTCAGCTTTTTCTGTTTTGTGTAAGTTTGGTTCTGACATTGAAGCAGCTAAATAGAAGATTTAGGACTGGCTTTTTAATATCTGTTAGAGATGACATCAGCTGTCAGAAATCAGTAAGTATTAAAAGATGAGCAGATTCTCTTTTAATGAGTAACATATGTTTGCATGTTTTCTCTTTATTTCCCATCATATAGTGGCAGGTACATGTAGATTTTTTGTTTCTGTTTTTTCATAATACCATTAAGGTTTTGCTTCAGACAGCTGTCTCACTGTAGTAGATGCCAGTGCCTTTCCAGATTTTGGCTAACTTGAATTAAGTGGTATTTCTCCTGGATGTGCTGTTTTTCATAGAACTATCAGAGAACAGGTATCACTAAATATAGATTTACAGATCTGTGCTGGATTAGGAATGTAGGAGATACAGTTAGATGTGAAGCTTAGCAAATGTTACTGAGTTTTCAATAACTTCTTCTCTTCACTTGAGGGAATGGTAGCTGATAAAATAAATATGACTATTTGCAAGTGAGTAAACAAACCAAAGCTGTTGTAACCTTTTTTGTTAACTAAGCCTACCTTAATATCAGGGTTGGTGGAATTATTTTGGCTGCTTCCTGGGAAATAAGCTTCCAGGAAATATAGAAGTGCTATTAAAGCACATAGTTCCAAATCAGGCAGGATAATGAGTGCACCAGGTAATGAAGTGGCACAGGGGAAAAAGAAACATGATTGTTTGAGGAAATTCTCTGAAGTACAAAATGCCACCTAATCTTTGAGCTTACAGCCCTGTAGTGGATGCAGGGGAATTTGAGTATCCCTATCAGAGGGGAGGGATATTTTTGACAGAAATAGCACTTTCCCTGCGGCCAGGAAAACCTAAAGGAGGCTGTGGCAGCTGCAGGTCAGCTCTCCCACTGAGTGGTGCCTCTGGTTTTGTGACACGGAGTGGTCACCTGTGACCTTATGAGCTTGACTCATCTGTGTCCGCTGAAAGAATAGATGTCCCTGAGGAGATCACCAGAACAGTGGTAACTGACTGGGAGATTCAGGGAAGCAGCTGCTGAGCAGTTTTGCTAATTTCAATATGATATTCTACATATGTTCTTAGACTGGGACTGCAGTTCTCATTCAGAGGAGAAAAGAAGAGTGTTAGTGTTTTTCTATATATTGTCCTGTCCAAACACCTTTGTATAATGAAAGCAATGTGGAAAACCTGTTTTGGGTGGCAGCTGAAGATACAGTAAATAAGTAAACTTTGGGTAGATTTGAGCACTTTGAGTGTTTGTTCAGCAACTGTGTTTACTGGGAACTACTGCAATTTATGTAGAATGCCTGTATTTACCTGCACATCTGTTTTCTATCTAATAAAACTATTTCCTCTCTGATAATTTCATACCAGTGCATGTGATCTGTCTTGAATGTATCAGTTTAAGTGTATATATCTGTTTTTCTTCCTGACATGAAAAGTAGCCAATATTTTTTTTAATGTGTCACTCTGGTCCCTTATTTCTCTTGCTGATGGCACTCTGAGCAATCTCCCTTCTCATTGTGGCCATGATTGTATCCCGCCTGACCTCTAGTGGTTTTTTCCCGAAGTGAATCTCCTGCGTGCAGAGAGTGCAACACGAAGAGAAGCTAAATGGGATTTCAGGAGCATGCCAACGACATCCTGGCATGTATCAGCCAGCAGGACCAGGGAACTGATTGTCCCACTGTGCTGGGCGCTGGTGAGGCCACACCTCGAGTGCTGTGTCCAGTTTTGGGCCTTTCACTACAAGAAAGACATGGACACACCTGCTGGAGTGTGTCCAGAGGAAGGGCAGTAGAGCTGGGGAGGGATCTGGAGCACAGATCCTATGAAGAGGAGCTGGGGGTGGAGAAAAGGAGACCTTACTGCTCTTACAACTCTCTGAAAGGAGGTTGTGGCCAGGTGAGGTTTGGTCTCCTCTCCCAAGGAGATAAGCAATAAGAGAAGAGGAAATGGACTCAAGTTGCCCAGCAGGGTTTAGGTTGGATATTAGGAAAAAATTCCTTACTGAAACGGTTGATGAGCATTTGAACAGACTGTCCAGGGAAATGGTGGAATCATCATCCCTGGAGGTATGTAAGAGGCATGTAAATGTGGCACTTAAGAACATCGTTAAGTTGTAGGACTTTACATTAAGTTAATGGTTGGACTACATGATTTTAGAGGTGTTTTCCAACCAAAATGATTTTATGATTCTTTCTCAGGGTTGTTGCATTGTTGCATGTGATTAAAGACTTGAAACCCTCTCCATGATTTTAGTCCTATCTTCTACTCGTCTGTTGAGTTGAAATAATCTTCTACTCATCTGTTGAAATAATACCTAACCATCTTTATAAAGTGCTTTAAGATCTGTGGATAACTTTTTCATGGATTTCGGTTGACTTGATGTAGCAGAGATATAGAGGTTGGACACCAAATAGAAGCTATCCTGACCTAAGGTTATAAAGCAGGAATGTCCTCCTGGAGCTATGTTAGGGTGTGTGTTCTCTCAGTGTGTTATGTCCAAATTTATCACACACCACTGCCTGGGTACTCAAAGGTTGTCTCTATTGCTTGTAAAATCAAATGAAGCCATTATTGTAATATTATAGGTCTTATCTCTTTGCAGGTCTGTTTGCATGCATGTGTAGATTATGCAGAAAAGTGTTAGAACATATTTCTGCAGGTTGAATCTTCATGCAGATTTCTGCTTGCTTTAATCCTATTTCAGTGGGTGCACAATCAGTCTGATGTCCTCAAATCTGGTTTTCCTATGAGGATTAGTCATGTTCCTTTTCTGGGAATTTGAACCTTTCATAACTGTCTGCTTACTTAACAAGTGCTATAATGAACTATGGATGAAGCATAAATAATTCATATTCACCAGAACAGGCATGTTCATAACCAAGTCACCTGAGAAAGCATTGGGCAGGTATTCACACTTCTTTTGCAGTCACTTGTATCTCAGCAGCTCAGCTCTGCAAATTCCCACATGCTGCTGCACTTTTCTATCCAGAATCTTGCTGGCTGCATTTGCCTTGCTAATAATAAGTGTTGCTTTTCAGTATGTACCTAATCCTAAAAATGATCTCTATGTATAGGTTTTTCTCCCAGAAGAATGAATGTGGCTTTAAAATGGTTAATGTTGGTGCCTGCACCAATTTCTTTTGGTAATGATTTTAATATAAGCAGTTCAGCTTAGAAATGTTGACATTACTGATTTCTTTTAGCCTGGTATTAATGTTTGCTGTCTGTATTGCAATACTAAAATTGGTGGGATAAACCTTCCTGCATTTGGAAGAGGTTTCTGGTTGATAGATCCACCAGACTGGGTAATGGTGTAAAATCCCAGTGCATCATAGTCTGAACATCTGAGAGGGGATAAGTTTTCCTATGCAAGTAGGGAGAGAAAATAGGAGAAAATGTGGGAATGTACTGAGAAACAGTAAACATTTTTTTTCCTTTTCTCTGGAGCCTGTCCCTGTTGTACCTAACTACTTCTTTAATATATTAAATTTTAAATTTAATTTTCTGTTATTGAACCTTGCATGGTTGATGAACCAGCACAGTGTTTGAAGCATTACCATAGTAAAATGCAGATTCGGAGCTGAGCTGAATGTTCTCGGTAACATTCCACACTACCACCAATGGGTAGCTGTTCCATTTGCCTGCAGTTAGGGGAGTTTTACTCCATAACCATCTGACATCAAAAGGGTAACTAATGCTTGAAGTCAGCATCACAAGAATGAATCTGAATTAAAACTCTAATTAATAAAAAAAAATTAGTGGATGAATCATGACGTTGGAGGCATAAAACTTCTGTAATCTATTGGCAATTCTCATATTAGTGACTTTTATAGCCTTGGGCTAGTAATATTAAACATTTTCTGTCAAGACTTTCTGAATCTGGCAGTTGTGTAATTGAGGTAGCTGTGCAGAGTTTTGGCCATCATAAATTGGCTTTACCTGCTCGAGATCATTATTGAGAGTAGATTAAAAATGCAAGGTCAAGCACTTCTAAATTAGGGTGTATCAGACTTATTATTGTCCTCTTTATTATTTTTAACCAGTGCCTACAATTTAGCAAAATTAAGAAGTGGGATAATGAGGAGTCAGCCTTAATTAAAATCACCATTTGCAGCTGCTGTAAGAAAAAATATATATACAGGAAAAGAGTAAATCCAGCTTTAGGCTTGCTAGCTAGCAGTGATTCCAGCTGTTTGGTTTGGTGGTACTGAGGTTCATTTTCTAAGAAGCTAAGAACTGGATTTAATCTGCACTGATGTTTTGAAATGATTTTGTTTTAGTAGTGAACATCATATAAAGCATAGTACTCCCTGTCTGTGATTCATTATGTATCTAAAATGATGCAATGTCCTTTATTTGGGAGTCATATATGTTTTACTGCTGTCCTTAAAGGAGCAGTTCCAATTGGAGGAAGCAGAAAGGGTTAATTTATAGATGTCAGTGCAGCACCTGTAATGGGATGCAGATGGAAGCTTTGTTCTGTTATCCTGTCAGTAAACTGCCTGTGCCTTCTGCAAAAAGGCAGATTCTGCATTACCTTCCTGTCAGAGTGGATGGAGGTGGCAGTTATCTCGAGCTCCCATCCTTAATGCAATGTTAGTGTTAATTTTGGAGGAGTTAGCACTGTGAGAAATGCTTGAAGATATTTTTGGGGAGTGGCAGAATGATTTTGTGCCCTTTTAAATGAGATGATACCAGACCGTGTTCGTCTGGAAGCTGTTCTGCACGGGGGTGGAGAGGTGAGAGAAGAGAGGGATGGTGCAGGATCCTCTCTGAACCTCAACAGGAAAAACAAATGTCTCAAGAGAACTACTTTAATAGGAAAAAACAATAATAAGAATACAGAAGGCCGGTAAATCTCATTTCCCTTCACATTTTTGTCACACTATGTTTGTGGGGCATCTGATGGAGCCTGGGTAGATTTTCCACAACATTGCACAGAGCAGAACAGAAGAGAGGAAAATTCTCCCTTTTTGTCATTCAAGCTATTATATAAGAAAAAACCTCTCTGTTCCTACAGGATGCTCTCATGAAAACTTCTTGCTGCACTTTTAGTTAAAGGCGAGATGTGGAAGGCAGAGGATACCAGGGCAGACGCCACATGGGATCTGCCTACAGGTTCCAATGAAAGGAGGGCATGGAGATGCTCAGAGCTGGAGCACCTCTGCTCTGAAGACAGACTGAGAGAGCTGGGGTTGTTTCTTCTGTGGAAGAGAAGGCTCTGGGGACACCCTAGTGCGCCTTCCAGTGCCTGAAGGGAGCCAAAGAGACCTGGAGAGGCCCTTTTTACAAGGGATGTACTGGCTTTAAACTGAAAGAAGGCAGGTGTAGGTTAGATATTAAAAGAGAGGAAAAGATATGTTTAAACTCTCATTGCCGTAACTTCTCTTCAAACCTGCAAATCTCAGCAGAGACCACAGACAAATTAACATTGTTTTGTGCACTATGTTGCCAGCACAGGGACTGAGTAACTAACCCCAAAGGATTGTCATTTGTTTCCCTGGTTTTCTCATGGCATTACAGTAAGCAAATTGTTGTTTTTCTCACTGATACATGGACATTTTCTCCTGTTTCCTGGCATTGCTTTATTAGCATTTTCTATGTCTAAACCATGTTTTTCTGACTAAGCCTTTCAGATGGAGAATCTGTAGAAATGCTGTTTTCGTATAAAGCACTTCTGACAAGCTATAGAATTTTAATGCAGTGTTCTATAGAGTTTCACTATTTTTTTTCCAGATTAGAAGCTAGGATTTCACTCCATTCATTGCAAACTCTAGCAAAACTTCAGGCATAAACTTTGGAATGGACGGAACATTTAAAATTTTCTCTGTGATATGTCCAAGGAGTGAATTATCATGAAAAACTAAGTGAAAAATTGACACTTGACATTTAAAAAATTCTATTAAAATAATGATAGTTTTCAAACAACCTGTTTGAAGTTGAATGTCCCTAAGATATTAGGGGATGCAAAATCCCTCCTTCAGTTTCTACAATTTCAAGGTAACTTTTCAGTTCTTACTATAGGAATGGAAGGGTTTAGGTAGCCAGAAATGACAAAGTACATTATAAAATCTGTGATGATGGCCAAATTTTAGACTTCAGCTCTCTAGAAAATCCATATTTGCTGTCAGGTTCAAAAAGAAAGCTGTTGTGCTTGAGGGAGCCAGGTTGGCTGGAACAAGCTGGAGAAGGTGAAAATGACACCCTGTGTTGTCACTTGTGGTGGATTGCAAAAGGACTGACAAGCAGGCTCTGTGTGAAGGTCATCAGCACCACTGTTTATTTTGTCCCAAAAGCAGCAGTGGTGACTGCATCCATACATCTGTCAAGTCTTGGCCACTCTCTGTGAGCTTCATCCATCTGACTTCTCCTTCACTGCTCCCTGCACAAAGGGCTTTTGTCTCTCTTTGACAGGGCTTGTCTCTGACATTTTCTCTTGATAAACCTGCTGAGGGAAGATCACCTGTGGGGTCATGGGCTGAGATCACAAAATGGAGAAGAAACAGGGACCCTGCGTTGCTGCCAAGGAACTGGTTACCCATCAGTAAAACATGGAGTGAAACATTGTCCTGCCAAGTGGCACAATCTGCATCCAAAGCCCAGGGCTGGGGCTTTTCCCAGCTATGTGATCTGAAGCACCAGGAATGCCTCTTGTCTGATGGGGAGATGTGTTGTTGTCTTGCAACTCAGAAAAAGAAATATAAAATGTCAGTGTGTGCTCAGCAGGATGGCTGAAGGTGGTTACTGAATCTGGTTTCTAGCATGAATTTTCTTAACTAAAGCATTTGTTTGTGTTTCCCAACTGAAATCTCATTTTAGATGTCCCTGGAATCTGAAAGGATTCCCATCCTGCTTCTGGACTGTGGTTGGACCCCTCTGTAGTCCCTATAGTTCTTTAATCTGTGTTTGTTTTTTTTTTTCCCCCAAGGGTTATAGATATGTGATATGATAACTGTCAAGCTTCAATGTAGAAAACAAACCTCAGTTTTTAAATTGGAACTTTGAAGAGCCTATAAAATATATAATGCTGTTTTGTGAATCAGTTTTTCATTTAATACAACTTTTTATGTATGGGCAGGCTTCCTTTGATCTGTATTTATTATCTGTCCCTTGCCTTGAAATGAGAAATGTAACTACTTTGATAAATGAATGTGAAAGGTTATCTAGTTTCATGGTAGCTTCTCTAAGTTACCATTGCATGCTTTGCTGAAGTGCTATTTGCAGCTTTCTGAAGGGATGTCTGTGTGCTATGGGGTAGTTATAATTATATTTTTTTCATTCTATGGATATACATGAGAGGACATGTGAAAGGCAGGCACTGTTTGACTTTCCTCTCTGCAGACAATCACTAAAATAGTCCAGCACTCTTTTCATTGGCATGTAGAGGTCACTCATTCAGCCTCTTCTTCAGACCTTTAGAAACCACCCTAAGTCACTTCTTTGTTAAACTCATCGTGATCCATGACATTCAGTTTTATCTGGGGCTGAATTTCTCAGGCAGAAGATAAACTTACATGCCTGCTGCTTTGCTTATTACATGGTATACACCTCAAGTATGCACCTTTAGGGCTTCTGAAAATGTCTCTATGACCCAACCCAGAAGTTCACGTACCAATGGGAGTCTTTCCTGCACCTTGGCATGAAAGAGCCTGAGAAGATTCCATATGCAGATTGTGACCCTTTTGACTTTGTGATAGATCCAGAGACTCGCACCTGACAGTTTAGGAGAGCAATTCCCTAAGTGCTTTTATTCCTTCAGCCTCCCTGTAAGGAGGCAGAGGATTGGGAAAAGTAAATAAGGTACTTATCTGGGGAAACAGTCCAAAAAGTAATGCTTTTGGGTACTTTCTGTACTTTGTTTCAGCCAAAGGCACTGCTGTCTTGCTCCCTGGTAGGAAAGGACAGTTTTTCACTATGGCAAATTATATTCTCTACTGTTGACCCACCATTTATCTTATGCAGATAGTTAACATTTATATATATATATTGCCACTTTTGTCAAGGTAATTTATTCTTCATATGGTTTCTTGGACCTCTTTTCTTCTTCACCAACATCACTGTCTAAAACACCTGTCTCTATTAATCACAGCTAGGTGTGCAGATTTATAGTGCATCAGCTGTACTTTTATGGTACCTCCTTTATTTTTGAGTCATCTATCTCAAGACAACTGATTGAAGCAGGACAAAACAAAAATATAAGTACTATTATAAGCACTCTGCAACTGAAATAATCCCTTTTTAAAAATGCTGAAGGAGATTGGCAAGGATATGGCAGTGAAATATAAGTTCATTATGGATCGTGATAGAGAGCTGGGAGGGGAAAAATACTGCCTTGTGTGGGTGTATTCATATATAACAGGCAGGAGGGGAAGCCAGGCTTCTCAAACTGAAAACAATAAGCTATTTGTTTCTACATGGCTCAAGTTGAAAGAATGGCAAAGAAGATTCAAATTGTAGACATAAGTTTTTGGAGTGAATGTATTGTAGTAATTTCTTTTTCTTTTTGGTAACTGATTCTCTGCAATTACTTGCAGTAGCAAGGTTATTTTTCTATAGTCTTTTGTTTTGCTTGCTTATGATATTTTTTTGAGAGCTACTTAAGCATTTCTTTCTGCAGTGCCCTGTGGTTTTTCTGTGAGGAGAAAGGGCTGTGCTCTGGTGGGCTCTTAAGCTGCTGCAGCTTAAAGGGCAGCAACAACGGGGCCTTTGTCAGACCTCAGCTGTGCTTGGGTTAACTGACAAAAATATTTGCCTTTGGAATGTAAAGTTCAGATCAGCTGTGAAACATGTTAATGTGCCAATTCAGCAGGGAGGAGAAGTGTGCCCTTTACCATACATTCTTTCTCCTGGTTTTAAGATCTTTCTTCAGCCTTGCTTAAGTGCAGGCAAGGAAGTTGAAATCTGCTGGATCAGGGTCTGTGTGTGAAAGGTAGAGTTATAATATGAATATGGAGGAAGTGAATTTAAAATCCAGAGGAAAAGGCAAGAAAATCCTTTTGGTACTGTTATGCTACTGTCACACAAAGCCTGTTTTGCTCAAAACAATGAGTGTGATGCAGCTCCCAAAGAGCAAATCCAATGACAAGGAGTCATAGGTTTTCATTGTATTTGCTTGGATATGTAGCAATTTGAGACCCAAGTGAATAATTCACAACAAACAATTTATCTCATAAGTTTTTCTTAAATCATGAAATATTGATGAGCAAATTGTAGCTCCCCAGTATTCATTTTTCAGTGAGTGCATTTTTAAAATTTTATTTTTCAGGTTTGTGATAAACAGAAGTGCTTTAAATACACTGTGTTGTAATTGATCATTTAGAGTTGAAAATTTGTGTTCTATGACTCTTCAAGATGCTCTTTTGCCTCCATTGTCTCATTCTAAATGTGATGGGGATAATCAGTGGGGCTAGAACTTTGGGATTTTCCCAAAGAAAATTCTCCTCTATCGCCTGCCTTTTTACTCCAAATAGACTAAATATGAGTGTTGTATGTATATATGAAGAAAACGTGATAAAACCTGTGGGGAAACTATGGTAAATCTTCCAGAGAGATGACTGGCACAATTGTTGAGAGAAACTCAAATCAGCTATCCTATCCATATACCTGGTAAGTTATATTTCATTTTCCTGCTTTGGAGATATCTTTTCTTTCAGTCTCACTCTTTTCCCCCCTGCTTTCCACATACACACACACACATCCTTCCCTCCATGTCAGTCTAAAATCCTCCTGTAACACAAAAACAAGAACAGACACAAACATTACTGAAGTGAATTTCATTAAAACTATCAATGAACATTGGTGGATATTTTTCTTCCACTCTTCTGTTTTTAGTTCTTGTGGTACTAGAAAAGAGCTGTGTTCATATTATGGCTGAGGGAGGCATGGAAAGATCTTGAAAGCTTCTTCTGTAAAAGGATATTCCATCCAAAGAAAGAAATCACCAGCTAGAGAAACAAGGAGAGGAGCAGAAGGAAAGAAAAGCAAGAGGATTATTCTGCCAGATGCTCCCTTGCAGCTGATTGATTATATGGAATCATTCTAATGCAGGGTATTAACTTTTCCAGCTGGGGTTGTGCCTGCCTAATATGACAGTATTACTGCAAGTGGGAAAGAGGTCCTGGGCTTGAGGATTCAGATAAGGATTCAGAAATCTAGGGTTCACTCTTCAGTTATGTCTGGGGCACCTTTGCTATTTCAGACAAGTCTTTTATCATCCCATGTTTGCATTCTCCATGTGCAAGATGGTGTCTATCCCATTTTTTACCAGCTGCCATACCTACCTTCTCTGCAGTCCTCATGGGTTGGAGCTATTTCTGACACAAAGTGGTCATTTTAACTGTCAGAGTTGTGGGTAAAGTTAATTATTTAGCAACACACCTTATATTCAAAGCCTGTCTGTCAGCTGTGGCAGTTGAGGAGCACCCTTAGCCATCTTTAATTCAGCAGGAGTGCAGCCTTCCTCATTCTACAGCTTACAGCTTCTCACCATCATGTTTCTACACAGGACCTATTTCATCTCCTATCCTTAAATGTGATCTATCCTTTACTCTCCAGGACATCCTGAGAGTTTCTCAACAAGGAAAGATCCTGCCAGTCATTGTCCACTCATTGTGGGGACATAACAGTAACTCATACAGTGATCAAGCTCTCTTCTAAAAGCCATCTAACATTTTATTCTAAGAAAATGTTTTCAAGGGAAGTGTATCACAAAATCAGTGAACCCAAAATGTGTGTGCCCTTTTTCCCAGCCTTAGTGTTTCCAGGTTCTAAGGCTCATTATCCTTAGTTCCCTCCACAGACTGCCTGTCAGCTTGGCATCACTTCTGGTAATTGACCTTCCATTCCTTCTTCTGAAGTGCTTTAAAACACATTACAGCCTTTTGATCTACAGCCTGCTGATTTAGTTAGGAAGTTGATTGCTATCTGCTGGAGCTGGGATGCTTGAAACAAACAGCTTGTCTGCCACATTCTCAGCACAGTGAGTGTCTCCTGTCTCCTCTTGATAGGTTGTGTAGCTTTTCTGCATGCAGTCCAAAAACCCTGAATCAGTTTTTAATCAGTCAGTTCCTGCAAGGCACAGTGATACTTCACTCTAAGTCTGCAGTAACTAACATGTGGACAATATTGCCATGAGAACCTGCAGTATTGCTGCTATGACTGCATAAAGGAGTCCTTTCCAGTTCCTTCACTGCAGATTATCAAGCAGTGGAAAAGGCTGTGCAGGGAAGTGTTTGAGTTACCAACCTTGGAGGTCTTTCAAATTGATTTCTGGATAGTTTTGATTGATGACCTCCAGCTCCTATGCTGTGGTACAGGAAATAACTGTTCTTCATTCACTTTATCTACTGCTTTAATTATTTTGTAAATCTTTATCTCACTTTCTATCATCCTGTTGAAGAAGGGTCCTTTTTAGCATCTTCTCATCAAGCAGCATCACCACCACCATGATCCTCTTAGTTATCCTCCTCCGTTCCTTCTCTAACTCTGCTACATCCTTCTTGAGTTGAGGGATCAGAACCTATCACAGGACTCAGCATATGGGCAAACAAAGGTTCTAACAGTAACAAAATAATGTCCTTTGTCTTGTTCTCAGTACTTTTCCAAGTGATGTCAAACTTTTTTCTTTTATTGATTTGCTGACAGCTGTTTCATAATGAATTGATGGTCTCAACTGTTTCTGGGATCTTTTCAGTGAATGATGTGTCAGTTCAGATTTTGATAGCCTGCAGCCATGGTTCAGGTTATTCTTTCCCTGTATTCATTGCCTTCATTTGTTGCAAAACATGCTTGTGCTCCTGCAAAACATTTTTCTGCCACTTTAATTTTTGAAGTTTGAGTTCTGCACTATTGACCATTTGATCACTTGCAAATCTCTCAGATCAGGAGACTCCTTTCCACTAGAAACAATCACATCCCCAGCTTCTGTACAAAACCTTTGTGCCAGACCAGATGGGCAGCCACTCCTGCCATACCTGTTCAGGACCATGCTTTTGTGCAGGGCTGAAAACACATGGCTTTAGCCACTTGACTTAACACAGCTGCTAGAAAATTCATCACCAAAGCAGCTACACTCATCCTCACTTCCTTCCATGGAGCCAAAGAAAATCAGCTCATATCTGTGTAATGTCACATTAATACTTCTAAAATATTGTATCTTGAAAAATAAGTACAGCACCTTTGAGTTAAAAGTCATGTTCCAGTCTTTGCTGTCAGCTCTGTTATTCTATGGAACTTAATTTTTGCCTTCAGTATTAATAGATACAAAATTTCAACTTTTACAATTGCTTTAATTTTTAAAGCAAGGAAAATGCAAGTTTGTAAGTGTCCAAATGAACAGGATCCCAGCTGCTATTTTAGCTTCCACCAAGATTTCCATGAGTACAAATATTCCAGTTCTTACAACAGGTGAGTAGAATTCATCATTCATCAAATCAGGATAAAATTCATCATGCTGTCCTGTGATTTTAGCAGAGCACATCAGATGATGCAAAGAGCACATTTGGGTGTAACATGCTAACCCTCACAGATGGCTCTGCAATGGTTAGCCTAAGTCAGCCCTGCTTTATGGGGGAAAAGAGATGAGGTAAGCAAGCCTGTGATCATGGAGAAAGTCTTTGCTGTGTCCTAAAATGCAACAGTCTATCGTAGAAATTCTTTTAGAAGATCCAGATGTCTTTGCTAGCAGCTGAAATTATGCCCTTTTATGCCTTAATGTACATGAAGTTAGCATTTAATGTTTCTTCTCTATGGCTTTAGGGGATAAATTTCTTAATTTTTTAACAATCAGCAGAAACCACAGCTTTTCCACCACAAAGGAATTAAATATATGCACTAACGTAATGAATGCATTTCCAGTGACATTTGTCTTTGATGAGCCTGCAGCAGATTCATAGTCCAAAGATGTCTTTTGTTCAGAATGACATGCTTTCTAATTTTTTACAACATTCTACCATCCTGCACTTTAAAATTAGCAGGTGGAACTTTTCAGAGCCTCAGATGTCATTTAAATGCCTAATTTATGCAGAAAATAAATGGGGATGAGATTTATAGTTGTCATTCGTGCCCTTGAATTTTTTTTTTCTGCCCTTATTGGTCCTCATAAATTGTTTGCTGTGTATTTAAAAAGAGGTCCCAGGAACCTCGTGGAACTTCCCATGCAAATGGGTACCTTGTTATTGACCTGAGCAGAAATGCTTGGCAGGATTTTATGTTTCCACAAGCTGCACTAAACCAACAATCATGGCTTTAAATATGGGTCCTGAGTGCTCTGGAAGATGCTTTCAGGCTGCAGCAGGGAGCTGAGCTGCTGACATTTACTGTCAGCAAAGACAATGAAGCAGGTCTTAAGAGTGCCTTTGGGTGTTCTGAGAAGACAGCAATAAGCACACCCCTTGGAGCCATTCCCTGCCTCATTTGTTATTGCTTTGTCAAAAACATTTGTCAATGAAGACTGATTTTCAATAGAACCACGTTTGGGAGTCTGGCAGTAAAGAGCTATAATATGAAACATCTTTAAAGGTAAATCAATTTTGTGGCCTAATCAACTGAACAGCATCCCTTTAGCTTCAGCATCAGAACTGCTGCTGTATATTAATCTGCAGAATTTTTAATTTTTCTTCTTTCTCAGGGAAAAGATGTTCTTGAGTAGTATTTCTTTTGCAGGAAAGACAGATGTGTATAAATAACTGTGAACACAGCAGCAATTTGTAACAAAAATGTAACAAAAAAGGGCAATCAGAAACTCATTTCAACTCTTTATCATTCAGGGAAAAGCTTTAAACATAGTAATTAATGATGGATATATCTATATCTAACAAGGCATCTGCCTTGTTAGATATACTTAGAAGCAAACAGTAAAAAATTTAAAAATAAGTTAAACATTCAGTCTTATCAGCTTTGGTTTACCTGCATGTTATCTTAAAATGCACAACAAATATCCCCAAGATTGATTTAACAATGGTTTGGGGTATTTCATTTTGGGCAGGTATTACTTAGACTTTAGAGGCCTAGACCAGTGAAATATTACAGGTGCTCAACCTATTCTATTCTATTTCCTTTTGGTGTTCTTGTGCCTAAGTGCCTCTCTGGATCTGGTCTCCAGACTCTTAATCTAAGATCTATTGAAAGAATAAAAGTATTTCCATTTGCCTATAAAATGATATTCTTAAACAATACGTTTGGACAAAACAAGCATATGGTTTCCTTTAAGTGAATCTCATTGCATATGTGATTAATTGAAAAGATGAGTTTAACTGGAGCCTGAAACTAAAGATGTTTCTCCTGGATTAAGACTGTTAAAAATTCTACTGATGACATTTGTCAGCATTTCTCACTTAGAAGTATAAAATGAATGGAAGAGATTTTGAGACACTGCATATTCATCCTATTCAGAGCTGGTCTGCTTTACAGATTTGGGTTTTTTCCCCAGAACCCACAGTGCAGTCAAAACTACATTGTGCTGAAGGAAATGGCTCTTAATTTATTAGTCTTATCACTTCAACTACATAACCTTATTTTATGTTCATTTGATGCACCTCATCAAAAATAGAACAAGATATTGGCTTCAAATTAAGAAAGAAAAGTAATACTCACTGATCCACTATAAGATAATAAAAGTTGTCATTTTATGACAATAACCACTTCTCTGATTTATGGGATATTTTCTTTATGCTGTACTAAGGTAAAAATAAAATGAAAAATTATGAATTTACCTTTTTTATGGTAATACTAGAAATCACTACAAGTTATCAGGTGGAATTCTGAATTGGATTCCATAGGTAGCCTGCAGAAATTTATTGATTTTATTGGTCTTTCTCTGCTTTCCTACCTCTGACTCCTGAAAGGAATAAAAGCACATCACAGAGATATAACTGAATTTCTGAGCTAAAGACATTCACTCACTGCACTGTTGAGAAAATTTTCCTGGAGGAAAGTGAAACCAGTGTATGTTACTAACACTGAAGCCCTGAAAATTTATCTTGAACAGGACTCCAGTGGTGCATGGGATCCTACCTGTTCTGTTAGGCAAAGCAGCAAAAACTGTCTAAATTTAGATGTCTTCATGTAAGGTCCCCAGGCAGTTTAGTGATTTTATCCTTTGGCTTGCTTGGCTTTTGTTTCAGATGTTTGGAAACTGTATTTCATCTGACCATTTCAACATGGGAAGAAAAAAATCACCAGCCAGCTAAGCAGAAAAGGAGATAGTCCAGGTTAGTAAGCAGTGGAAACTCCTGTTTTTTCCAGTTTTTCTTCCATAATATTAAATAGCTGCTGTGTATTCCGATAGACGCATGAAACTTCAAGCCTAGATCTGCCCTTTCCTGCTCATACATCCTGCTCCGTTATCCATCAGGGCCTTTTCATCAATTTCATTTAAGACTGATAATTGCATGTTCTCCAGAGCAAAGATGGCTTTATCCTTGTAAATGTCTGAGCAGTGCAGCTTGCACCTAAACCACTTCAATAATGAATACTCATCCTTAGAGTTGCCTACTTGTGTTTTTGTCTCAAGGCTAAAGAAAAAAGCTGTCTGCAGAAGGGTTTTTGACCGCAGTAAAGCACTACTTCATGTCACACAGAGATCTTTATGTATAAAGATGAACAGTTGTCACTTAAGATACTTCTACAAAGAAGATCTATTACTTCCAGAGTGAAATGACAATTATTGAAATCTTAATAGTGGAATCCCCAGTTTGCAATTAAGAGTACTTCTGTTAGAACAGGTGACAGTAGCAAAGATTAAATTGATTTTTTTTTTTGCACTGCGGTTTTTCCTGGAGGAATGTTATAGATCATAGCTGGAAATTAATAGGCTTGAATAGCAATTACTCCAGATGCACAAATAATAGTAAAACCAAATATTATCATCCAGTGGTGTATAACTTAATGTGTGTAAATATATAAACTGCACTGCCTTGTATACATAGATATCTAAGTATATACACTTAAAAATATTATTATATTTTGTTAAAATATGATTATATGTATTCTAAATATTTATAATTACTTTAACTGAATGTTTAGGCTGCAAAAGCTTCTAAGATTCAAAAGCCAAAGAAAACCTGTTTCAGGTTTTTTCTTTTTTCATAGTGCACTTGCGTTATTGCATCACATATTTTTATGCTAATTTTGGTGGAAACAATGTTTAGGGAATCACTTGACCAGAATGTTATATCACCTCATAAAAGTTTTCCAGAAACAGTGGTTTCAAAAGCAATTTTGTTCTGCTAGATTTGCTGAAGAATGGGCTGTAGAGGATAAGAAACATTTACTCATAAATACTTGTAAGATTGTCCTGGATATATTTCTGTTCTTCTGGCTGTGACTGCTCATGTGTATGCAGGTAGTGGGAGATACTGTAGGGGAAATAGATTACTTTAGCTTAATATTTGAAATGTTTAAGTAGACAGAGAAATTGAGGGATTTTTTTTCATACCTTGCTGGAGGACAGTTGGAGCAGGAAGAGAAGGGAAAACAAGTTACCTCAGCCTCATAATCCAGTTATGTATGGAGATAAAAGGAAATGTTGCTATAATTCAGTTTAAAAGTCAATCAACAAAGAGGCATAAATCCAGTAGAAACAAGACTTTATCAATTTTTGTCCTTGCAGTAAGATTTGTTTCCATGGGAAATCCTAAAGAAGAAAAAAATTGCTTATTCAGTGACTGGACCCAATACTGATTTAGTCTTCTTTTTTTTTTTTAGTTGGTTATCTGGTGGGATACTTTGAGTCCTTCCTTCCCTTCCTCTGATGTAAACAGAATTATTAATTTCCTTGGGGTGTTTTCATGACTCAGCCATTCTATTAACTTGAGACTTTACGTTTTTACATTCCTTCTCCTTTTACATCCTATGGATGTAGGTGTGCAGCATCTCAGTGACTTGAAGAGTTTATCATGCACATCTGACACAACTGCAGTGGAGGCAGAGGGATTGAGCCCTTCAGTGTTTAGTTTTGGAGCCTTGTGCTTGCTTTCTGCCAGTATATTTCTTGTTTCTTTGTACATGTTTCCAAAATTTTTTTGTGGTAACATCAGATTAATAGTCTAATTAATAGATTAAATGTCTGATTCTCTAAGGAAGTGATATTTTGTGTGGTTTAGTAGGTGAAAGTGTTGACCAGTACTATGGCATCTATTACTTTTTCTTTTCCCACAGGAAAAGGATGTGTCACAAGTGATTTTGTAACACAACTGATTTCCTCCTCTTTGTTTAATGCTGACTGCCTTCCCCTTGCAAACTAAGAGATTTTGCCTTTATACTCCCCCTTCCCTCCAAACCTGACCCCCATGAGTTACAAACAGGGATGAAATCATGAATATGTCTGGAAAAATGTTGGACAGCTGACCTGAGATCTGTATATTGTTGTACAGCCCTTGTGTGACAGTGCTCTGGTTGTTTTTGTCTCAGTGCACCAAATGAGATAAACCCTGCTGTTTGCTTTAATTAGCTACACTTAATTAAAAGATGATCTTATCTCTATGTAGAGTTTCTACCAAAGCACATATTTAATGCATCTACTATCATCTTTCAGTCCCAAATTCTACAAAAGCCCTTAAACACATGCTCAGATTGAGCTTTGCTTTAATTAAAGTCACAACTCTGGATGTTTCTGGTCCTTTCCTAATGGACCAGAATGGGCTGGGTTTTCTCAGAATACCGTCCCTTTCCACAAATCTGGATCTTGCTGAGAACAGGGGCTGAAATAATCCATGTTTTTCCATAATTATAGACAATAGATGAGTTATTTTCTTGATGACTAGGAGAAGCATCATTGCTCTCCCTATTTGCCTTGTATAAACATATTTTCACACTGACAGCTCTTGAGGAGCTGAAGAGGAGCAGTGTGACTGTGTTCACAGGGGTCCGAGGATGAGGGAAGAGATGAGGATCTGACTCCATGTTTCAGAAGGCTTGATTTATTATTTT
>JAXCLO010000056.1:60456533-60468185 GCA_035583995.1 Arremon aurantiirostris | reverse complement strand
ACTGTGATTGGCCATTAATTAGAAACAACCACATGAGACCAATCACAGATGCACCTGTTGCATTCCACAGCAGCATACAATCATTGTTTGCATTTTGTTCCTGAGGCCTCTCAGCTTCTCAGGAGGAAAAATCCGAAGGAAAGGATTTTTCATAAAAGAGGTCTGTGACAGAGCAGTGACTGTGTCACTCCTGTACTAGTGAGTGGAGGCAGTTTCTTGGACATCCTGCAGAAAAGACAGGTGTGGTCAGAGACAGCAACAGAGCAGTTACTGTGTAGTACCTGCGGTTGGACACAGGATGCAGAGAAATGGAACAGAAAAAAAAAAGAGGAGCAGGGGAATGAGATGTAAGAATTTAAGTAAAAAACTCAAGGGTACTTCTATACACTCTTTCACTTTTTATTGAAGTGTAGAAAAAATTCAGATGTTTTGAGTTTCTTTGATCTTGTTCTAAACTCCTTGGTGTTCATAATTATCCTTTAAATGATAATGAAAATGAATTTAAATGATCAGATGAAAATGACTAAACTGTTGATTGGCATGATTTTTTTTGTATTTATGTTCTGTAGCTAGTGGATATACTGGAACTGATTTTCTTTTCTCTTTGTTGTTCAAACATACTTAAAAGCTGTCAGCTTTGCTGACATTTCAGTTGGAAATTTTTCCGCCAAATTATATATTATTGTTGTGTTTCAATTTTTTGTTTTGATGGTGTTGGAATACTTGGGGCTTTTCAATCAAAAAAAAAGTTTGGAAATTAATGCGTAGATATTCTACATAAAAGGCTTGACACTAAGATAAAAACAAAAAAACCCTTCTCCTTTATGAAAACAAAATATTTTGATCCATTCCCATTATTTTAGTACTTTGCTGCTCACCAGATTGTGTTTACTTCACAGCACAGCTGCTTCATTTGTAGTTAAAAAAAAAAATACGGTGCCACTCAATTAAACCTTTTCTGTCTGCTGCCTGCCCTGCCGTTCACTCAGTTTTTAGTCACTTAACCTTCCCCATGTCAGCTCCCAGGGGCTGTGCCCTCCAACATGATGAAGGTCTCTCAAGAGTTCCACCTACACTGATGCTGAGGTTATAATTGTCATGGAACTCGTTTGCAGTTTTGCTGAGGAATGCATTTAGTCCTGCCTTTCACTGAGTGTTCGTTTATAGGGATATTAGGAACAATCTTGGCTTTAACTAAGTGTTCAGTATTGTTAACCTGTGTTTTACAGACTCATTGGGCAACAGCAGAGAGCACACCACATCTCTGCAGGCAGGACAATTGCAGTCCTTCTGCAAACAGAATTGGTGAGAGTCAGACACGTGGGTAACAAAAGCAGGGCTCCAGTCCAATTACTTTGAAATTATGTTCTAGGACTGATGGAAGGCAATTTACTGTACTTGAGAAAAGTATTTTCCAGCTTCAGAGTAGCAAACTTACCCAGCATGGGCAAAGATAATGAGATCACTTTTGACTTTTGCAACAAGTTTTCCTGTTCTCTCTTTCAACAGTTGTAGATGGGTGTTTTGTTATTATTTCGGTTCTGGATTTCTCAACAAAATTAATCACTCCCCATCCTAAATGAAGTCAGTGAGAGGCTGTTATTTTTTCTGGATCTAGTGATCCATGACGCTCTATGTTGGGGCAACATTTTAACTGTGGGATTAAATTCTGTGCTTGCTGTGACTGATTTTGCCACAAATTCAGAAAACTCTATTGCATATTTTCTTCACTTTGTTTCTGGTTATCTGCAATCTGTTATGTAGCACTCCACCGTATATTGATGGTGGTATTGATAAAATTAAGCAGAATGCCCTTCTTCCAGCACTTCTTACTAATTCTGGTATGTCAACCATGTTGAAAGACAAATAAAATATTTATAGGAAACATCTTTTATTTTTCATTTATTTCATGGAATGCTTGGAAAATGTATTTTTTTTTTCCAAGGAATTTATGAGCCTTTTACTGTGATGCTATAAATAAGAGTACACACACAGAGAGGTTTATTAGACTCCATATGCCATCTCAGTTTCAGGTTTGTCTCAAAGAAAACCTGACCAAGAACAAGATTCAAAGTGCCAGCAAAGGTTTGGAGAGTTTCCTAGATTAACAAATACCAGAGGCCAGTTGGTTTCTTTAAGCCATCTTATCAAACATTTAAAAAGCTTTCTTGGGGTTCAGAAAAGTGTTCCAACTCTTCAGAAAATGAATCACAACCAGAAACAGATTTTTCACTGTTATGTCAGCAGAACAAGCATTAACCTGTCAGTAACCTGGAGATAAGAAGGTTCACAGGAGGATCTTTTCAGTGCCTATAAATATCTGATGGCAGGGGATGAGGAGGCAGCCAGACTCTTCTCTGGAACACCCATTGAAAGGGCAACAGGCATTGAGCAGAAATTAAAATTCAGAAAACTCAATCTGAGCGCAAGAAAATGCGTTTTTACCATGAGGCTGGTCAAACACTGGAGCCAACTTCCCAGAGAGGACTCAGAATCTCACCAGTGGACCTATTAAAAATGTGGCTGGACATGACTCCAGGCTGCATGCTGTGGGTGACCCTGCTAGAGCAGCAGAATTTGACTGGATGATCTCAGGAGATCTCATCATATCTCAACTGTTCTGTGTGCAGTAGCCACTGTTTGAATAGACTCTCAAAGTTATAGCATGTGTTGCAATGCAGGAAAACTTGTGATGTCCATAGAAACCCTTAATCTTCTTCAGACTGTAGAAAACAAAATGAGATGAGTGTGTGAAAGAGAGTCAAAATGGTCTAGCATTCCTGAAGTGGTCTTAGTTTGTGATGTAACAGTATTTTGTTTAATCAGGAACATAGTGGAAAATTGACTGAAGCCAGAGTCTGAGTTTCTGCTAAATTCCCCAGCCATCCAAGCAGTTCCAGAGATTTTGGTTTTTATCCTAAATTAAATCCAGGTCAATTCAAATTTGTGATGCTTGCCTTTTTGACCATTAGAACATTAAGGTGAGTAATGCCTCAATGCTTTCAGAGGATTGCTTTGCACTGCTTTCTTGTTCCACTCGAGAATCTCTTAACAGGCTACAGGGTCACTGCCTTAATTTCAAATGCCAGCAAATCCCAAGTATTTTGTCTGGAGCATTTTCAGATGTGGTAAGGACCCAATCTCAGGTCACCTCATCTTTGAGAGCAAGGAGCTAGTCACATATCTCTAGGAGCAGCAGAGGAATCCCTCACATTCCAAGGAAGATGGAAGGGAGGATGTTTGCATGTGTTGAGGGCTAAACCACTACATGGGCCCCAGACACTGAAACACTTCAAAAACAACTGAAGTGCAAGGGAAGAGCAATAAGTATGTAAAATGCTGTTCAGACACCTCTGGTAAAAAGCATAAAAGTCTAGGTAATTCCTGAATTAGGTGGCTGTTGAAGGTGCTTTTAAAAATTATGTTGGAAAGAAGCATTAACAGAAGCAGTTATGCCAAATTCAGATGCTTACATCTTACTGCATGTGAAACTGAGTTTCTCAGAGCCCCTGGATCTGTCAGGGGAAAAAAATAATTCTAGATGTCCTGAATTCCAACTGGGTCACCTCATCATTGTGACGGATGTCACAGGAAGTGGAGTCTTGTGTTTACAGCCAGGATGATCAGAAATTGCAAAAGACTAAAGTAGCCAAGGTAGCTATACCCTTGGAGTTTTCCTAAAAATGTAAATATTTCTTGGATTCATTTGTGGTCCCCTTTTTGGCACCATTGGGAGCTGCACTTTCTGAGGAAATTGCAAATGGTGGGTTAATGGCACTGAAAAGGAAGACAACTTTTGTGATTTTATGAATGTCTCTTTTAAAAAGTATTGGAAAGGGACATTTCAGAGAAGTGTTACAATCCCACTTTCTGAGGAGTTGTGAAACTTGAAGACTTCTGCAGTTTGAATCTAGTAAGAACTCATCAGTTTACATGAGCTGCTGTGCTTGGCATATTGTCTGGAAAATCCAGAAAGCTGCTGGGAACATGGTGTTTGCCACACATTTATTTCATCTTTGCCCTTGGCAGCAAACTCCTGTGACAAAGTAACTTTGAAATTCCAGAAACCACACAGTAGATACACATCTCCTAGATTGTGTGAAGAACTTGAGTACTGCAAAAATAGAAAATATTAAAGTCTCAATAAAGGAGAAAAAGCCTCCTTTTCAGCTCATTCTTTGAGTCTTGTAGAGCTCATTTCAGTCAGCAGGATAGGAGAGTCCTTAGATAGAAGAGCTTGGATGCTTGTAGTTGAAAGGAGGATGCTGCATGTAAAAGCAGTCTCAATAGAATCATTCCTGAATTCCATAAGAACTGAGAAGAAACTGTTTAAGAATTGCTCAAAAGTCTCCTGTGATTCAGGAACTGTTTGGAAAAAGGAGTTGAAGTGTTGCAAGTTTTGTTCCTTTTCTGTAACTAACGCTTGTTGCTTACCTGGTCTTTGCTGCCACTGCAGACTTTTAGCAAGATGAGTGGCATCCAGATGAAAGACTTGTAAGCAGTGTTGATGATTTTATTTTTTTCCTCAACAGCTGGACAGTTCATTCTGCTATCCAGTCTTCCATCCTGCAGGCAATACAAAAAAGACTTTCAAACAGAGTTTGGAGTATGAGCTGGTCAGATTTATTCTTTGATGTTCTGTGCCTATGGAAACACAGCATTGATGTCAACTGGTCACTGAGGAATTTCTGGGCTAGATATAGGGTGGAGACTCTTGTTTGTTCCAGAATAATAACCACCACACTCACCCACAATCACTGGTAAGGAAAATCTGATAGAATTGATGCAACTGAGGGGGGAAAAAATCTTTACTTTTACAGGTTTGTATTATTAAAGTTTAAACACAACATGCTGCACTGTGAAATAATTCTCTGTGGTGCAATTAACTACTTTATCTTTTGGTTTTTACATTTCCAACTTGCATGGAGCCCTCATTGCTGTTTTGAAAGAAGAGTAACTGTATCTTGAAGGCTTTCTAATCATCTAAATCTGCTGTACCTGGTGCTTTCAGTTAAAATCATTAGATGATTCAGATGAGATTGGAAAATAGAATTATTTCAGAAGTAGAAAAATGTGAACTAAGATGGCTGTGTGGCTCTGACTCTTGTGATACTTATGACATTTCTGGTCATCATCAGCCTCAGTGACTGATGTCACTTAGTGGGCTTAAAAAGAAATAGACCAATAAAATATTCTCTACCACAGCTGCAGGAGGTTAAATGCATTAGGGAGCTGCCTCAGATGGGCAGAGCTAGAGCGAGTGAGAGATAGAGGAAGGACAAGCTGGGTGTTCTATGATGAAAGTCAGGGAGGACTTCTCTTGCTGCTGAGTCACTCAAGACAGAGTCCAGGCTGGATATATGACTCATTCCCAGAAGGACTAATATGAGGCTCCCTGTTATAGTCCCTCCTGTGCTCCAGAGGTCCCTGGAACTTTGTTTGAAGTAGCTTTAGTGATGCTGGAGGGTTTGTGTTATTTCCAGACCAACAGCTTTATGACAACATCTGCAGCAGGAGGAGAAATAAAGAACTGCACTGAGCAAACACAATATTTTGGCAAGGACTTGGGGAGCCAGACACCAAGAGGAGCTCTGATAGCATCTCAGAGTGTGTCATTATGTCCCTCACCATCCTCACTGAACTGCCCCTGACCTCAGGAAGGCTAGAGGAATGTTTGGCTGCTGGCATGCCTTCCCTTTTGATCATCATGCTGAGTGATATTTCCTCATGCGTTGTTGTCTGTCAGGAGATATCTGTCTCCTATCTTGCCTTAAATTCATTTTTCTGAGGCCAGGAGCAGACTGAATAATTAGTTCTGCATGGGGATCTGAATCCATCACTGCAAGGGCAGCAGTCCTTCAGTGACAAGGCTGAGACTGTCACAGCCAGATGGAAAGGCAAAGAAGCCTTCCTGTTCTGAAACACATCTGTATAGCTTCTGACATGCCCAAGTTATCATGTAACACCCTTCTGCTTCTTATCAGCCCACTTATGACAGACTTTTGTTATTTTCAGTGTCCTTTCACTAGGCTTAAAAATAAAATACATACAACTCACATTAGCTTGACTTCTTTCTGTGCTATGTAGATCAGGTCAGACAACCCTCTCTATGAAAGGCATTTGGTTTCAAGGTTGTTTTAGAGAGTAATGCAATTGCTAAAGCAAGAATCAGCAGTGGTAAATTTTCAGTTTTGCTGAAGGATTTTTTCTTGGGATCTCATAATTGCTATACAGCTTCCTGAAATCAAGCCATATTTAGCTCCAATTTCTTTTAAACTTTTTGTCTGGGGGGATGGGGATCCTTTATAATTTAAGACTGGAAATACTTAAGCATTGATTTGCCTTATTGGAGTTGTTTGATATAATTTGGGTTTCAGGCATGCATTCAATGCAGCAAAGGCATGACTGGAAGATGCTATCCTAAGTTTCAGAGAGATTCATCTTATCCAGTTGAGTTGGCCTGGCTGGTCTGCCTAAACTTCGTAAAGTGGATTTGTGCTGTGAAAGAGGATACCACTCCCAATCAGTTCTGGAGCAGAGTTTTAGAGCTTTATACTTATACAGCCAAATAATGCATCTCCACTTAATCAGTGCAAAGACTTTAGTTTCAGGGCTGCCTGAAACACAGTCAAGATGCAATGTGGTAAATTACAATTTTTGGCTTTTCACCACCAGGAACTCCTTGGTCAGGAGAGTTCTTCTACAGGTAAATATTAATTTTGATGACAAAAGGAAAAAATTACTTAGGCATTTGCTGTAATGTGTTAACTCCTTTGAAAGTATATTGTGATTATGCTATGTTGAAGTAAGTCTGCTTGGAGAATTACTACATTACCTGAAAATTCCCTCAAAAAAATTCATCCCTGAAACTTTATCCTCTCTGGGGCTCCCTATTAACCGTGTTCGCAGTCTGGAAGAATATGTTAAATCCAAAATATTTTCAGTACTGGTATTTTAATCAAATGAGAGACATCCCTCATGGATGCTTAACTGGAGACTTAAAAATCTGCATTTAAATTGATATTCTAAAATATACAACCCAAGAGACTGTGAGTACCTTTTTCGGTCATATTCACATTTCTTCATATTTCAGTCATGAAGATTGTGATGCTCTAACTTATTTGTCATAACTTACTAGTTATCAGGAATCCAAATTGATGATTTAGATAAAAAGATAAAAATGAGGTTTGAGAAAATATTTTGCATTTAACTCTCCCAGCATGAATATCTGCACAAACTGTAGCAAAATGGTGAACTACTGGTTGTACAGAAATGTAACTTTCTGATATTCACCACAAACTGGGGCTGTCCTCCACTGGTACAAACTGGCACTACTGGGTATTGAGGCAAATAGCACAAGAAAAGGCTCTGTCTCTCTGGAAATATTTCCCTTAGCATTTTCCTGTGTTAAAGAAATAAGTCAAGGTGACTTATTTTGGGGCATTAGATGTTATCCCTTGTAATGAGAAAGCAGATATGTACTTGGATCTGGAAAGCAAATCCCATTCCTCAGGTGCTTTGCAGTGTCTCTCCTGGCCTTAATGAGGGCACACATTTAAATGAGAAGGAAAACCAACTCTACTCTTCTTCCAGGGCTTTCATTAGCTAGGAGAAAACAGTTAAAAACCAAACCAAAAACCCCACCATAGCCTTAATTTTCAAAGGGGTCTGATAACATCTCCAGCTGGTGGCTTGATCTGCTTTCCATAAAACCCTGGAATGACTCCACAGGCAACATCAGGGCTTTAGTAGTTTATTTGCTGTGTATTGGTGCTTCCACTGCACAATACAAAAAAAAGTGTTTCCATACCTGAAAACTGGAATGTCCGAGAACCTTCCATCATCAAACATGCACCTAGGAAAAATGGTAGTATGGCCCAGAAGAAGAAAATTGTGTTATGTCTAAATGTGTTAATAAAATGTGTATGTTAGACTTCTTTGAGCAAACAAGTGAATAATTCACAATCTTTTTAAGTTCATTCACCTGTTCTGCTTCAAAATTTTAGGACAATGTATTTGTAATTGGCTCTAGGATCCCTAGAAGCTTTTACAGTTTTAACTGGGCATTAGAATATAATTTAAAAAAATAAAAACCAAAAAACCAAACCAAACTAAAAAAGGTAAAGATCCCTTGTAAAGATCTGGTTGCTTGAGCTCAATGCTTATTTATCACAACAAATGTACCTGTGAGTGGGTGGTCACATGAAGAACACCAAAGTGTTTTCTTCTCCTGCACTGCATCCTCATCCTCTGCAGGTAACGCTGAATTCCCTTTGCATGTCCTAGGAGAGGTTGGTGATGGGAGTCTCACATTTTTATTCCTGACAGGTGCAAGTGGCAGGTACACTATAAATCACTATAATCTGTGCCAGTTTTAATTTCAGACTGGTTTGGTAATCTACTCTTACTAATCCTAGCAATTTAGAATGTACTTTCAGAGTTTTCTGGGAGAATTTACAGGTAAGGTAAAGGACAAGGTTTACACAGGAACATATGAAAGTCATATTGTGTGTTTATATTACACAGATGTCATCATGTACCTGAAAATCATATAAACTGTAAAAATAATAAAATTGGGTATTATATGCTCTAGTAATAATTAGAACAAACCCAAACAAAACACAGCAGTGATAAAACCCTCCCTATTGCTTTGAAGTAGTGTAATTATAACTAAGTGAAAGACATAAAAGTTCAGCAATCAATCTGAGAAAATGTCATTGTTTTTTCAAAAGGATTGTGAGGAAAAAGATTCAAAGCACCTCAGTAACTTGTATTTGCCTACTTTATTTTAGTGTTACACAATATTTGATATCATATGCTACTTTACTCCTCACCAAAATTCTAAGCAAAGTTTTACTCCACACATTGCAGGCTAAAACTCCTAGAGCAATGCCCCTTTAACTCAAATATATTTCATTATTTAGGAACATGTTATAGAAATCTATGCTTTGGCTGCCTCAGTTATGCCTCTCAGCTCTGCAGAAACAGCACCTCATCATGTTCTAGTGGTGTCAGGGAACTGCATCAGGAAAACTTGCAGCCATACTCCTTTTTCTATAGAGAATCACTCTATTGTACATCGAGATTAAATCCCCCCCACCAAGTATAAATGAAAAAAAAAATTTCCTCTTTTATTAGGTATAAAAAACTCAAAGAAACCTACCCCAAAAAACCAAAAAAATTATTAAGATATCCAAAGGAGTAAATAATACATTTGCAGCACCCAGCTTCATTTTCTAGACTCTCACTGTAACTGGGGGTGGGATCCTCACCTAGAGGTGCTGAATTATCCCCTAGAAAATGCTTGCTCTTTGTGCCCATAAGAGAGCAACCAGTGCTCTGATGGCCCCTAGTGCCCTAATTTAAGCAGGTTAATTTAGGTGCCCAAAGCTGTGACACTCCTTCTAAACATGCCATGTCTCTCCCACAAGTCGTTTGTTGTTAATTTATGAGATGGTTCTGAGTGGAATCATTAAAAAAAAAAAAAGTCACAAAAAATATCTAGAAGGTGAGAAGCTAGGAAAGAAATTTGGTATAAATAGCTACCTGGAAGAAGAAAGACTGTTCAGAACCCAAGCAGAGGAAAACCATCCAGGCAAGGCTGTGGTACCTAGGCTTGCTGTAGAATGTGTTATTGCTCTCCAAGCAGTGTTTGAGGGCAGATGAGTCAGTCCTCAGTGGCAAGTTTTGTTTTAGTGCCATGGGAGCTCTGCACTGGTGCCCTGCTCAGTGTGGGCTGCAGAATCCATCCCTCCTCCCATCCCAGCAGCTTCTGCAGTCCTGCCTGAGCTCCTCCTGCTGCTCTGCTCTTCTTGGGGTGTGTGCTAAACCTGGCTCTGCTGGTAAGAATTTCTTTGACTCCAGCACTGATAGATTGCAATTAATGGCTGCCCTCATTAGTGCCTGGAAAATCTTGAAAATAGCTCTGAAATGCTTTCTCTTGGATTAAGCTATACATCACTTTGGTTAAGCAGAATATTTTAATGTCACTATAGGACACGAAGTAAACTGATGCAGACACTGGAACCTCTAAGGTAAAAAGAAGGGAAGTTTAATTTCTGACTCCAACACTTATAGATTTTCAAAAATGAAATGAAGGGTGAATTGAAGGGTGACAGTGACACCTTTCCAATGGCACTGGACAAACCAACAGTCTATCAAATTTCTCATCCTCAAGAAAAGAATGTAAAGCAATAATTAATTAGAGAAAAGCGCGTGAGAAAGTTCATTACAAGAATGTAAACATCAGAAGGCTTAGCAGCACTTAGAAGAACAGGGCAACAGTTTTAATTCTAAGCCTTTTTTCCCACTACTTATTTGCCTAGGGGAAGTTTTGAGTTTTTTGTTTGTTTGTGATTTTTAAAAAAATTAAAGTAAAAAAATGCTTCATCAAAATCAGAAATTTCTTTAGGAAATTAGATATGTTCATAAAAAGCATTTTTTTCCACCTTTTAAAATCAAAACTATCTGCTGAACACCATGCAGGTTGTCATGTGGTTTTGTTTTTCCTCATTCTTTTTCCCAGCTAAATGTTCTGGATCAAACTATGATTACACAATTCTAGTATATGTAATGTCTGCTTTCAAGAGGTTGGGCTGGTTGAGCCAGATTGGATGTGAGACTGAATCAGTCACTGTGCAGTGGCCTGAAAAGAACGTTTTACTAGCAATATGTGAACTTCAGTGTGTCATAATGATTAAAAAAATCCTCAGATGGCAGAAAGATTAAACTAAACTGCAGTGGCAGTGACTTTTCTGGGCCATATTATGAAAATAACAGAAATTCTTCCCCTGTTCTCCTCAAAAGTAAAACAAAAAGAGGAAAAAAATTATTGTATAATATGTACAGGAAACAGCAGATCCAGGACATGAGCATATTTTTGACATACTGTATGGCAATTGAATATATTTTAGCTAAGCAGAAATACAAATCCTTTTGATGATAAAATATATGTTATTTGCAAAGGAACAATTTCACACATTTTGCCAGTATTATCACCTCTTTATAGATTTTGTTGCAGCAGAAAAGAAAAAAGGGAAAGTCAAAGATAGGTAGTATTTGAAATGGGTCATTTAGTCTAGGAATTAAATACACCTGGTGTTAACATCTGAAGACACCCCTATATTAGGGAGGAGATTAAGGATGCCATGTGTTTCTTTTAGTTTAAAGGTAATGGAAGTGGAAATTCAGTTTAGTAATCTTGGAAATGTATCTAAAACTAAGCAACCAAGATATGGATGGGGGACTTCAGAAAGAAAAGGTAGTCTGTGTATATCTGTGTATAGTGTTTTGTAAGGAAAATAAATTAGTGGTTCAACAGAGAGGGAGGATGTAAAACTCTTTTTAGTGTGGTAAAAACAATTTTCTGCAGATGAAACGACAAATATAGAATCTTTTATTGAATTTATAAATGAGGAAGTTCAATTAGCTAAAGTGCTGCATCTCATCAGCAAGTTTTTCCAAAGCATTAATGTTGATCTGACAGTCCCACTGATGTCATTGTCCAGCCTGTACTGATTTCAGTACAGAAACTTTAAACCCACTGGTGAAAATTTTCAACAAACTTAATCCTCTTTGATTTGTTAAGTGGCACAATCCCTGGGACAGACAGTGTGGTTTATTGGTGACTTTGGTTTGACAGAGGGGCTAGAT
>JAXCLO010000056.1:60444808-60456433 GCA_035583995.1 Arremon aurantiirostris | reverse complement strand
AAGAGGAAAAAAATTATTGTATAATATGTACAGGAAACAGCAGATCCAGGACATGAGCATATTTTTGACATACTGTAGGGCAATTGAATATATTTTAGCTAAGCAGAAATACAAATCCTTTTGATGATTAAATATATGTTATTTACAAATGAACAATTTCACATATTTTGCCAGTATTATCATCTCTTTATAGATTTTGTTGTAGCAGAAAAGAAAAAAGGGAAAGTCAAAGATAGGTAGTATTTGAAATGGGTCATTTAGTCTAGGAATTAAATGCACCTGGTGTTAACATCTGAAGACACCCCTATATTAGGGAGGAGATCAAGGCTGCCATGTGTTTCTTTTAGTTTAAAGGTAATGGAAGTTGAAATTCAGTTTAGTAATCTTGGAAATGTATCTAAAGCTAAGCAACCAAGATATAGGAGAGAAAAGGCAGTCTGTGTATATCTGACATGATTTTTGTAAGGAAAATAAATTATTGGTTCAACTGAGAGAAATGTTGTAAAACTCTTTTTAGTGTGGTAAAAACAATTGAAAACCGATGAAAAAAAAAACCAGATGAAACTACAAATATGGAATCTTTTATTGCATTTATAAATGAGGAAGTTCAATTAGCTAAAGTGCATCTCATCAGCAAGGTTTTCCAAAGCATTAATGTTGATCTGATAGTCCCACTGATGTCATTGTCCAGCCTGTACTGATTTCAATACAGAAACTTTAAATCCACTGGTGAAAATTTTCAACAAACTTAATCCTCTGATTTGTTAAGTGGCACAATCCCTGGGACAGACAGTGTGGTTTATTGGTGACTTTGGTTTGACAGAGGGGCTAGATAACTTTTAGGCAATGACCATTTCGTGTGTACTCTTGAAATTTCAGTTTAGCTCTTTTGGCTGCAGCTAAAGAATAATTATATGATTTTTTTTGTATAATTCCTCAAAAGAGAAGTTTTTCCAGTACTTATAGTTCTCATTCTCTTTCATAATGTAGGTGTGCATGTGCTCATGTATACTGTGATAAAGTGCAATATGATAAAGTGCTTAGGTATATTAATATTTTCTCTGAATATTAAAAGTCAAAGAAAATCAATTTCAGGCCACCAGGCTACTCCAGACGGGATGAAAAGGTCTCTGCTCCGATATAATTTGCAATGTAGTCAGTGATCAAGCACAGAGAGTGATGAGTCTGTAGGTATCAGCCTACAAGCCAAGATTTTGAGACCTTCCAAATCTCTTTCTGGCCCTTTAAAAAGTAAATATAAAACTTTCAAGGTGGATTCCTGTCCTCACAGCTGTGGCTTACTCACTCCATTGACCCCTGCCACTGATTCTATCTGTCCTGACTGATGACTTGGAAGTGAAGTTCAGCCACCTCCTCTGATTAATTCCCTGCAGCAACCACACTCCATTCAAATTACTGCATAGTTGAGAAGAAGAAACATGTAACGATTTTATACCAGAAATCAGAGGCTGGAAAATTGCTTTGGAAGGCTGAGAGTGCCTTCCTGGAATTTCTGTTTGCAGTAAATATCATTCACATTTAGTAACATAGTGACTTTGGGACCTGAGGATACTGAGAATTTAACTCACAAACTGGACCCAAGAAACTTTTTGTGGTTTTGAATGGCTCATTTTTGCACCTGTCACTGGTTAACTCTTTAAAGCCAGAGTGATGACATCTCCAGGCTCCCTGAGCCTGTGCAACTTGTAAAAGTTTGGTGGTTTAAACACAGGACTTCTTAAATAATTGTATTTGACTCCATTTCAGCAGCAGAGACTTTTGTAGCAGCACATAGAAAAAACACAGAAGCATAAAAGATGTCCTGTAAGTTGTCTCAGCCTGTGCTGAAAATCCATCAGATCTAACAGGTTGTTGTAATAGAGACAGACAGAAATGACACACTGAGAAATGTAGCAAAAGCTTGGGTTTGTGCTGCATGTTCTCCTTTTTTTTATACAGTTTTACTGACCTCCTATGTGACTCCAATTGGTTAGTAGCTTTCTTGCCAATTATCCTATTGGTTAGTAAAAGGTATTTTTCTTGTTCATTAAATCTCTCTTTCTGAAATTGTTTACCTATTTTCTTCACTGATTCTCATGGGACAGATTTAGTGTTTATGCAGGTGCTAGTTGTATTTTTACCCAGGAATAGATTGTTATGTTAATGAGCTGTTGACACCAGGATTGTTTTCATATGGGAACTTGCAAAGTTTTTTCTTTGCTTAGAAGAAATGACATGCCACTGATCTAACAGAGCAGGCCTGATTTTATAAGGCCTTTCTTTTATCATTTTTGTACCTTACTGCAACAGTTAAGCAGTCAGGGACTGCCCCAGTGCTTGGGTAGGCACCTCCAAGAGATGTCCATTATCAACTCAGCACATTTTTCAGGATCAGTTAATCCAGTGTGTGGCACCTGGAAGTGCAGGGAGCACTGGTTTTGAGTAGCACATCAGTTTGTGGTCCTGTTCCTCTGCACCAGGAGAGGAATCTATGCTACCTTCAGAAAAACTACTTTATAAAAATTCTCAAAGACATAAACTGATTAATAAATTTAGCCCTTTTATCCTCAAAGTATATTACTTCTCCCAGCTTTCAAAGCCAGGCATTTTTAATTTTAGGGTTTTTTTTTTAACCTCTCCCTCACCCATTATTTCACATCACATAATCTATAATCAAGTAGTCCTTACAGTCTCTCACATTCTTTCAGATCTGTGCTCTCCCCCACATCATCTTGGTATGCTTCCCCTACCTCATGTCTATCTATTTGAATAAAGCAAAGGTAAATTGGCTTTCTCACAGGAAAATGGCAAACTTGGGCAGACAACTTGGACAAAGACAAAATTTGTGTGAATGAGTTTGGAAAAGCCCTGCAGTGTCATGGAGAAGGTCAGGCAGGGGATCTATGCCCAAGGACTGGCATCAGCAGAAGAGATTACCCATTTCCATTTTAGACACTTCTGTACTGAAAGTGCTGATGGTTGGTCATGTGGATATTCCCAACATCTTCATCTGGACTGTCAGTAAAAGATATAATCACTTATGTAAGGAAGGACGTCCTAAGAGAGGCTCTGAGGCTGTGCATCTCTCCAGCTCCAGTGTTAGCTGCCCTTGTGATATCTTTGCATTGCATTACATTAAAAAAAAGATTTTTTTCTGTTTAGTACAGAATTTTAATCTGCTTCTTGCTGGGAATTACACTGCCTGCAGAATCCCTTTTCATTCCCTGTCCCAAGACTATTTAGTGATGTTGACGTGCCTTATTGAATAGCAGCTTTGTTCCAAAGGCTTCACTTTGGAAGGGTATGAAATGATCTCTCCTATTCATTTGTAAAACAGTTTGAGATGAGAGTTATTGTATGTGGTTAGTCTTATTGTTGATTTTTAAATCTGAATACCATTTGTCTACAAAGGATGTACATTTTGTTGGTTTCTAGCCTGCTTGCCCACATACCTTTCATTCCTCCCAGTAGTTTTTGAGGCTATTGCATTCTTGTTATAATTCAGGGAGCTGAAAGATCTTGAATTCCCAGTATCTTTGTGATACTGGGAATGGGGTGAGGGGATGGATACAAGCAGTACTGGTAGAAAAGCAAGAACTTTGCCGCTTGCCCATTCACAGAGGACAGCCATGGGGCACCTTTGGCTTGCCGGGCCTTAAACACAGAATTTCCAGGCAGGAGTGAACTAATAGAGGCTGCAAAAAAAGCTGTGCTTGGGAACATGGGAGTGCTATAAAAGATGTGGGGGTTGACTGCAGGTATTTGTGTCTTTATCTGTCCCGCTGCTCATGAAATGCTGCCTGCCCACATTCAGTGTTTGAATGTATTTCAGTCGGTGCTTAGTAGGTTTATAACATTTTATGCCTGGATGTGTAGAAAATGTGGCATTTGGAGCTCCAGTTAAAAGAGAGAAAACAGGGATATAAGTAGATCGAGAGGACACAGGAAGACTGGGTTTTACTGCTGTGATTTATCTGTGGGGCCAATCTGCTGCTGAAACTTTAGAGACCTGTGCTGTATATGACACCATTCCAGTGACAGAAAAGCAAACAATGCAAAGTGCATAGTTGTGAGGCAGGGAGAGAGAAGTGGCTCTTATGCTCACCATCATTGCAGATCAGCCTTATAAATCTAACAAGAAAAAAGCCCCCGTTTTTTTATGTAGGGCCCTTCTGATATTCATGAACATTACAGATTTTATCACGCAAGTGTAGTTTGTGTTAAATGTGCCCCAATGATTATACTTGGCAGGCTTTGGCACATTATTTTAATATTTGTTGATCTTTGCTGCTATATTCCTCAGCTCCATCTTGGAATGCATGCCCCATATTAGCAGGCAAATGAAACACTTGCTTTAGTCAAGTGTAAACAAATTATTCCTTCCTGACTGTGAAAGCTGTGAAGAAAGCTGGCCTGTAGTATGTAATTAAAAATATATGTTTTAGATAAACATAGTGGCTCAGTGTTTTTACTGTGTTCGTCATCTCAAATGTGCCATCTGTGGATGATGGGTGAGGGAGTTATATGTAGAAATAGGCTCACTGTGTACAGACTTCCTTAATTTTATGGGACTATAAATGCATTGACATTTCCTGGTGGCTTAAAAGAGGCAGTAAATTACAATCCTACTTTTCTGGTGTGTGCCCTGTTAACCAATACCTTAGGAAAAGTGTTATTTTCTTTTTAACTAATTGTAGGTTAAGGAGAAGAATAGAGGAATAAAATACCCAAATTTCTCAGAGTCTATGAGCAAAGTCAGAACAGGAGATTCAGATTGTGAAGAGCTGTATAAAGGTTGCTTGTGCATTTATTGTTCTTTTTTTATTTTTGCTTTATAGAAATATTTATTCATAAAAAGAAGAATTTGAAGCACAAATTTGAAGCACAAAGTTCTTAGCTGTACAGAATAAGAACTCAAGCAGAATTGAATAAGTATTACGCTATAAACCTGGCACTACAAATTAAATTCAAGTCTTTGGGACACAGAAAGGAAAGAAAAAAAGTACTTCTGATCTTTATACAGGTCAATACATTTCAATGCTGAGGATTCACAGCAAACTGCAAAGAGAAGAGTGGGGACAAATACCCCTTTGCAGAAATTCTTAAGTCTGGCATTGAGATACTAATTGCATTCAACCAAGTAAAATAAAGCTTGAGAACTAATCATAAACAACAAAACCAAAAAAAAAAGCCTGAATTCAGACTGAATGATGCTTCCTATTCAATAGGCAGCATTTGTTCACTTGAATGCATTGAATGGGTAATTGACTGGGACTGTTTCTGATAGGTTATGAGGGGAATGTTTGTTAGATGGCCTGAAATTACTGCCTTTTATGCACATTAGGGTGTTTAGCATGCCTTTTTTTATCATTCAAGATTTTTGTGTAGATGCTTATATGGCTCTCATCCTCCTGCTCATGCATCCTGTATCGTGGAATCAACAGCTAAGTGATCAAGAATGAAAAATAATCCGTTCTCCCACAAACTACAGCATGAAATGAACTAAGTGCTGCTTGCACTGGGTTTTTTTGTTATTTGTGAGTTGTGGGAAGAGGAGGGGAAGTGAATGGATGTAAGAGTGGCTTGGCACACCTCTGGGAATGGCCATTTCTTGTCCTGGCATTGTGAAACAACCGGGAGATGATCTCAGGCACTGTTTGAGAAGACCAGGCATAAACCAGCAGGGTTTATTGTGTTAATGGCAAGGTGCCATGTATGTCTGACTTTTGAGGATATTTGTTCAGTTCTGAACACTGTTATAAGTGTAAAAAATGTCATTTGTCTAGGGAGAATAGTTACAATTTCCTTAAAATTTCTTTAAACTGTCTAGTATTTGCTATAGTTTTAAGTTTTAGCAAGTGTATTTGCTATGTCCTATGGCAATTAATTTCTTCCTTTCTGTTTAGTTTCTAAATTTGCAAGCAAAATTCCTGCTGGATTCAGTGAAGAGCAAAGAAGCCAACTGGCTGACTGAAATGCTCACAATAAAAATACTGTAGAGACTAATCATGGGAGACATTGGACCATTTTATCTACATTTTTCATACCTGTACTGAAGACAACAATTAATTTCCAAAATTAGGACCCACCAGTGAGAAGTTAATGTTTGACGTCACCTTGCCTGTGAAGTCAAATATTCTGGGTTTGGATGCAATTTTCAGTCATGCATGTTCTTGATAAAAAAACCAAAGTCCTGCCTGCTTTTCTAAATTACCTTCTCCTCCCTGTGCCTCTTTTACCAGTTTTTTAGTTCACAGAGATATCCCTTTGAAGGAGACCTATCAAAACAGATGTCAAAAGTTGAAGTCCAGTCTCAGGTTTCATTTTTTAATCAATATTAATAATTGTGAATACTGTTTTTATACTCTCCTGTTTTTTATTAATGATCTTATTTCTATTCTAAATTCACGGCAGTGACTTAATGCCTATCTAGAAATGACAGGCTATGAGCTCAGCTGAGCTCAGAAAGGTTGGAATTAGATGGGACCACATCCAGCTTGTTGCTGTATCTAAGGTCTCAGATTGCCTTAATACTCCTCTAGAGACAGTTGCAGGACTGGGGCTTTTGCATGGAAGTAGAAGTAAGGCAATAAATAATAACAGATTTATTGGTTTATGTTCAGCTACAGCTTAGAGCTCTTAAAGATTTATACCACTTGCTATTTTTAAAGCCCTGTACTTAATAACTTGCTGTAAAAAATTAAAAAAAATTGACTGAAAAGTCTATAAAAATAATATTGGCATGCTAAGGAAATTAAAGTTGTCATTTAAGGGCCAATATGACTGAATATAAAATTTTGAATTATAGCCAAGAAACACAGTTTTTTTTAACACATCTGTGCCACACGTCTGACTTTGGTCTTGATCTTCCAATTTCCTGCTGTTTCACAGATACTTTCCAACACCTCTGATGCACTGTAGGGTCAGATGTTTTAGGAGCAGGCTGTGCTGGATTTTCAAAGAAACAGAGCTGTAATTTCCTGCACTGAATTTTTCACTCTTAGTATCTTTTTTTTCAGGTTTCATAATAGAAAAGAGTTTAAAAGCTTCATTTTGTCTCTCCTGTTTAAAGCCAAAGCAGCAGGTCAGAGTCTCCTTGGTTGGATCTCTGTGCCAGGGATGACTGACCAGGAGTTGCTGGGGTTTCCGTATCTCTGGTTGCACAATCTGCCCCAAGGGCTTAGCAGAGCAGGTTGATCCCTGCAAGGGATTCAGTTTTCTACCCTTTAGGCTGCCACCTGTTTGGAGAAAATAACCACGTTTTATTGCCCTGATTTTTTCAGATTTTCTAAGCCTTCTGATGTTTACATTCTTGTAATGAACTTTCTCACACAATTTATGTAAACAACTTATTGTTTTGCATTCTTTTATGGAGGAGGAGAAATTAATGGACTGTTGGTTTGTCCAGTGTCATTGGAGAGATGTCACTCTCCAATCCACTGTCACTTTTGGAAACCTATAAATGCTGGAGTCAGAAATTAAAAAGTCTCTTTTTACCTTGAAAAAGCAGCATGTCGACATCATGTTATTTCGTGTCCTATAGTGACAATATTTTTTGAGGACTTCTAGGAAATAAATGCTACAAATGCATCAGTTATTTACTTGAGCTGCTTGCCAACACTGTGTAGAAGCTGGTCTGCAGAAACAAACCCAATGTGTGACTTTCTGTGCTACAGAAGAGGAGGATCCATCCATGCATGGATGGACAAAAGCCACTTCTGGGCAGTCATTTGCGTGCTGTGGCTCCTGTGACAGCTTTCTAGTTGACAGCTTCTATGAGGACGTTCTTCTGATGGATAGAATAGCAGAATTAGACTAATTTTTTTGAGTTTTCCTCCCTGTCACCACCTCTTGTGCAATATAACTTTGTCCCTATTTTATGGATGGAGGGGACAAAAAGATTTCTTTTTTTTGCTTTTTCCAGAAAGCTTTAGCAAGTGCAGTTCCTACAGAAGAGGCAGTGCAGCTGCTTTGTATTTCTGTGTGATTCAGTGATGCATATACACAAAGGGAGCAGCCTTTTGATAATCTGTATTTCAATAACCTGGCTGCAACACACTGATTTAAATTGAGGGAAGAATGGGCTGAGATGCTCAATGATAACAGTTCAATTAGCTCCTGTGCTCTCATCAGAGGCTGGTAATCTCCTGCCATGGCCTCAGTGGTGTGTGCAGCAGCAAGCAAGCTTATCTCAGGTATGGAGGAACAAGAAACTTGGGTTTGCAGGAAGAGAAGGCAGAAAGGATGTTGGATGGAAATTGCTTGGCGTGTAGCTGCAAGGGCAAGCACCCACCTGCCTTCTCTCCATTCCTAAACTCTCTCCTGAAGAGTTCCTCCATCATCCTTGGACTCTCCATTTCAGTCCTGAATTTCTGTCATCCTCTGTATTGGAGACTCCTTAACTGATCAGTTTGAATTTCTACACTGAATAGCTGTGAACCATTTCTGTCCTGAATTTCCTGTGGTCTTCTCTATTGGAGACTCCTTAACTGAATCAGTTTGAATTTCTACAATGAATAGCTTCTGGTAAGTGATGTGAGGAAGTCTCCCAGCTGCAGCTGTTTTGGAACTGGGAGATCACAGTGGCAAAAGAAACAGACCTGTAAATAATAGTTGCAAGATATACACCTAGGCTTAAATGCTGCAACAATGAGAGTAAGTTACAGACACCTGGCTTTCCTCCTCAGCATGAGTGAATTGGTTTGCTGCACGTTTAGAATAAATGATTTAATTATAAAAAGTTAGCTATAAGTCTGACTCAGGCCAGGAGCAATACATCTGAGCAATTTATTCAGTACTTCTAAAATATTGATGTCATGATACGTATAATGTAGAAGTTTATGCTTTTTGTTTTTCAATTTTTTTGTCCTGAGTCATCATCTTCCACTGCAGACAGTGCACAGGCAGCAGCAGCTATCAATCAGTGCATTAAGATTCTGGCTCCTTTTTATACTTCCAAAATTAAAGGTCTGTGTTTCACTCACGACTACCTGGCAGCTCTGAGTCACAGGCATGTGGAGGGCCCCCAGGACACCCCACAGATGTTCCCTACAGGTCACCCACAGCCAGCTCCAGCCACGTTTCAGCCAGATGGAAAGTCAGGAACTTTGGCCTTGAGCCTGTTCTTAATGTACAGTGTTGTAGTTCTGCTCCCCAAAATTAAAGAGTTATGAGGAGAGGGAAAAACCAAGTGCCAAAACCAATAGTCTAGGTTTTAATTTTAGTAATTGGAATTGACTGTAAAACACAGGGTGGGAGTTTCCTTTTCCTTTTTGCATAACGTTTGCTCTCCTAATGTCGTACAGTCACCTTTTTTGTAATGCCTCTCTCCTCAGCTGAAAAATGTTGAAAAAATTCAGTGGAAACTATTTGCTCTTTTGTTTCTAATGTGAAAGTAAACCAAAATTCTTTGTTATAATGTTATGCTGCTAGACATACAAATGCCTAGGGGGCACACAGATATTAGGATCAATGTTGGAGACTCTTGGAAAGCTCAGCTGATCAATGATCCTTTTGCCTTCCCTGACTCTTGGTTGAATGTCCCTTCATTTAAAAGTCCCTTGAGATGAAGAAGATAAATAAATTTGCATCCAATAAAGCTGATGTCTAGTTTTAATATTTATTTCCAGATAAGCATAAAAGACCATAATTTGTTTTTCATTTTGTGCTTAGTGAAAAGAGATAAATATGTATATTTTTATGGAGAGGAAATAGGCAACGTAAAATGCATCTGGAGACAGGCACTTTTATGACATGCAATTAGCATATTTCTGTTTCATTACTTGTGTTATTTTAATTGGTTGTGAAACTGCAGCTCTGAGTTTTTATCATCAGAAAAATCAAGTGGTTGTTTTACAATTTTAACGAAATCCAAGAATTTGCATACATAGTTTTGACCAGGAGCACAAATTCAAGTCCAAACCTTTCAGCTCCTTGTAGGGTGCCTACCATGAAGTAAAGGGCGATGGCTACTTATTAATCATCACTCCAAGGCCCTGGCTCCTGTGTTTTGCTATTACTGAGCAAAACCCCATCCCAGCTCACAGGCTAAAGACAGCATCACACAGGTGTGTAAAGGATAATGTTTCTGAGCTGAGAAACTTTGGGCCTTTAAGCACAAGAAAGGCCCCTGTGGTACAAAGAGGTCATGTATTGTAGGAGGCTCCCAGGGGATTTCCAGACATGTTGAAGGCTTATTTTAAAGCCAAATGCTCTGCATCAGAGATCATCTTGCTGTATGAATATGGGTGAAGTGAGGATTGGGTTTGCTCTCCCAGAGCAGGATTAGGCAGTGACCTTGTACATTAGAGACAAAATTATGGCTAGGGAGCCCTTGCTGTAATTAATTCATTTTACCCTGCCAGATTTAATACTCTGGGGCTGAACTAGGTGCATTCTTCAACTCTTTAGGCAAGCAGCTTGAGTCTTCCATGCCTGAGATTTTGTTTAATTTTTTATATTATTTTTACACTTAGTACTACTGGTTTTGCACAGTTATGTACCTGTATGACTAATAAACTCATTAATGAAGATCCTTTCTGCTATTGCAACACCAAAAATGTTTTACCAGGTGTCTGGACCCGCTGGAAGTCGTACAGAGACAGATGAGAGAAAGCACACTCATGCTTTCAGAAATTTTAGGAAATTCTATTCTAGCACCTTCCTTCATTGTTATCTTCTTTTCTTTCATCTCCCAGTTTTGTTCTGACTTCTTATCTTCACAACATTTCTGTTCCATTAAGTCTATTGTTTTCTATCCTCTTTTTATTTCTTTTTTTCCTTTACTTATGCCCCTCTTTCTCTTATTAGCTCTGATTTTATAATAGTCAGAGTTGAGAATTGTCACATAACCAGTGTCTTCACCCTATTTATCTGTGTAACTCCTTTTCTGTAAACAACTGTTCTTGGATTACCCAGCTGGTTTAGTTATAAAGGAAAGGATAGGAAAAATTATATGTGAACTTTTCATTTTTTCACAACTACTGGAGTTCAGCTCCAGGTTGTGCAGGATGGGATTCACCAGTGGCTGCAAATTCTTCAGACCCTGTGTCTACAGCCTGCCTCCATTCCCACCCCACTCTCATCTACCTCTACTGCTTCCTTGCCTCTCGGGCTCTCTTGCTGGTCAGAATGACCCTGAGAAGAGTTAGAAAGTCTCTTTTCCCAGCCCAGTGGTCAAAGAAGGAGTCAGAGCTCTTCAGTTTTGGTCTCAAGGTTGTTTATTGTATCTTATCTATAAAATTCTTTCTCCTGTCCAGCCGAGGTCCATTCAGCAGGACAGTCCAAGGAACTCTGCCTGCCCCCAGAGCTGTGTTATCTTCTTATACTAAAAACTACATATACAATATTTACAATTACTTTCCAATACCTAGCACCTATGTTAGACAGTGAGCTTCTACTCTAAACCAATCTGTAAGCGCCAAGAAGAAGAAGGAGAAAGGCTGGACATGCCCAGGTTCCTCCATCTTGCCCCCTGAACCCCCATTCCAAAAACCCCAAAAATCTATTTTTTCACCCCATGATAAATTCACTATCATTCTACCTAAAATTTTGTGGCTTGTAATTCTTCATATAAGGTTGGTAATTGTTTTTTCCAAGGGCTAAATCAAAGGCACAGGGGTCTTG
>JAXCLO010000056.1:60422119-60444708 GCA_035583995.1 Arremon aurantiirostris | reverse complement strand
AGGGCTAAATCAAAGGCACAGGGGCCTTGGGCTCTGTGCCAAGGTCTCTGAGCCCCCTGGGCAGGGGCTCGAGTCCTCCAGGGCAGCCAGAGGAATTCCCTGGGTTCCCACACTTGCCCTCTCCCTCATCTCCTGTTTATGGTTTTCTCCTGCAGTTCCCCATCTCCATTGTTCAATTCTTCCTTCTCTTCTGCTGCCTTCTACCTCCTGTTTACAATCCCAATCTCTTCCCAGTTTCTCTGCATCCTTGCCCTGTTCTGCCCCTTCAGGCTTCCTCACTGCTGTGCCCCTGCTGTTGAACAAGACCTGGGCCCCACTGAGGGGGGATTTCTGCTCTCCAGTCTGTGCTCAGCCCAGCATCGAGTCACACACAGACCAGACAAGAATTTATCCTGCCCTTAGGAGGGCTGGAGCACAGAGGCTAAACTTCCCATGTCTTTCTGCATTCTTCACAGGGAAAAAAAAGTAAAGTAAAGGGAGTGAGAGCTACACCACAGTGCAAAATAGCCCTGCAGAATATCTCTGAGGCTCTGCCACTAACCTCCCTCCCTTCTGAAAAAGAGAGAAGATGCTGAAGAGAAAGCCCTGCTCTGTCCCTGAAGACCCAGGTAAGAACATTTCACTGCAGACAGGGTCTCTGAGCTTTAAACAAATTTCAGTCATATCTTTGCAGAGAAATTTTTCAAAGCCTGTAACCAAATGTGGAAGAAATTTCCTGGGAGCTCTAAGATGCACACATCATGTATGCCATATGCATAAGAGAGCAAGGGAAAAAAGGGAAGCAGCTCTGCCAAATTTCAAGCGTCATCTTCAAAGGAATTCCCTATGAAATTGTTGTTAGGGTATATTTCAAATTGGCAAACCAAGTAAATTTTTCCCTTCTTGTTCTCTGAAGTAGCCAGGCTGTGTTTGGCACTGTTTTCCAAAACTATTTGCCTTTTCTCCTGGCTTCCCTGGGCTTAGGTGAGATTTAAGAAAAGTGTGCACATGTTAGTGCTGGCTTGTGTGACACCTCCATACCCTTTATGAAATGAGGTTTGGTCAGTTAGCATTGTTCTTCAAAGACTGTAGGCGAAGCACCACGTGATTAAAGGTATAGCAACAATGCCTGAAGGTAATCAGTTTTGTCCAAAGTGGCATCAGGGAATTTCCTGATTGCTCCTCACTTATCAAAAAGAACCCTATATAGTAGGGATTCTGAGATTGCTGCAAAACAAGATTGTTTTGCCACACAATCCAGAAATCTGGGAAAATCATCTCAGTGACTAATGTTTGTGTGATGTGACACATTTCACATTTCCTTACTGCTGAATGATGAGGTTGCCTTCATGCAACCACCTGTTGGTAAAAAAAGAGACTATTCAACTGCACAATGCACTGAACAGGAGAAGGGAGAACTAAAATTTCATCTCTTCATGCAAAGTAGCAGGAAAAGTTTCTGGAAGAGGAATAGGAAGCGGCACTCCAGTACTCCCCTGTCCTGGAACACACACACAGCTCCCTGAGAAGGGTAATTTCTCAACATTGTAGGAATATAGAAAGTAAAATGTTCTTAAAACAGAACACAAGATCAACAGCTTCCACCCCAAAACTATGTCCTGCTGCTTGGTGATGCAGAAGCCTCAGTACCAATCACATTCCTCTGATGCTGCTGGGAGAGGAAGGAGAATACTGAGCATAGGAGTGATGCTCATGTTTGAATTCACTTTCCTCCAAGAAAAATGCCTTTGAAATTGAGCTATTCATGCTCATAGAGACGTTTGAGAGGCAGCAGACATGAGAAAAATTGATTTTGGCTCAGTAAATGTTTTTAGTCCATGGTTAGATCTGTCTGTGATAGTGAAATAAAGTGATGTGGCTTCATGAGACCATTTCTGTGATCTGAATTTAACTTTCACCTGAGCAAATGCAGTTTGAATCAGTTACAAAAATATTGGCTACACAAAATTGCTAAAAATTTTCCACAGAAAATATGAGAATTTCAGGATCCTGAAAAGCCAGTGTTGCAGAGCCATTACAGAAAAATTGGGGTCGTAAGAAATGCATTTATTTTTCAGGGGATTTTACTTTTATTTTAAAATTTCACTCTTTAAAATGAATGTAATTTCTAAATGCAGTTTTTAAATGCTTTATTCCAGACATTTAAATATTTCATAAGCAAGGGTTTTTTAATAGCATTTCTAATTAGATTTGTCAGAGTGCATTTTGGTAAATATTTAATCAGCTCCTAATAAAATTAATAAGAAAATTTTACTCTCTCCCACTAAGACTACATTAGCTTCAAGAAATAGTTTAATTATGAGGTATTTTAAATAAAATGTGAAATAAGTATAGATTATTGTTATAATTTATGTATGCTGCAGGCTCAGGGATATATACATGTAATATGGGGAACTATGGAAGAAAGTCTTTGTGCCCTCAGCAGAAAGTTATCTAGGAAAATTGGTGTGGCCTCAACAATTGCTGTATTTACATCAAACAGGACAAAAATGTAATCACAACCCAAATACTTCTCTGTAAATTTGATTAAATTACCTGATTTACAACCACAAGCAGTTAAACCCATTCTGGTTATTATCGCTATTTACAGAGCTCTGCTGTATTTTGAAACTTTGGAAGATTTAGGTCTTATGAAAGCATAGATGCTTTGCTTAACAGCATGGAGCAACAGGCCTCCACAATCTCTGAGCATTGTCCTCTCTGATCAGATTTGATAAACACTGAGAAGGTTTTAAAAGGGATTACCTTAGAGTGGGAAAGGAGACACACAAAAGAGTCTGAAAATTTGATTTTATGGCTGTGGTAGTTATTAGAAATAGGTGGAATCTGAGTCAGATGGGGGATGAGCCTTGCAAAACAATGGAAAAAGTTGCATGATTCTGATATTTTCAATTTTAACTGTGTTTTCCTCTTCATTTGTTTTGTACTTTCATGATTACCAAACCTGCTTGGATCTGAGTCATTTTAATGAGGTTTACAATGATTGTTTTCTACTCTTCTAATATCTCCACCTAAGTCACTAAATTAGAGCAGCACATTCTCACAGATGTGAATTGAAAAAGAAGAAAATAATACTGTGCAGGATCTCATTCCTCAAAAGGAGGCAGAGCCCCTCACTTTCCATGGTGAACACTGTGGAAAGCCTGTTATTGTAGGAAAACAAAAATTACTATACAAACCATCTTGCATGCAGCTTGTGCCCCATGTCTGAAACTTGACTGAGTGTACATCTTCTTAGAATTAGATAAATTTTCATGATCTAAAAAATATATTTCCACTTTGATGTTTTAGTCTATGCAGTGAAATCTCCTGAAATCCAGATGTGATATGTTTTCTGGTCATAACAGTGTAAAAAATACTTAAATGACTTTTTAGAAAATGGAAATGATGGCTTGATGGCTCTTTACTAGGAAGAGTAATTTTACTTCCACTCAGATGGTTCTCTTAATATTATGCAAAGCCAGATTTGTCTAATACAAATTAGCCATTTAAGTGAACTGGCTCTTGAAACCTTGTAATTAGTCTCAAAACAAAATTTCCATGGACACCAGGGCTTGTTTCCTTATTTTGAGTAAATATTTTCTGATTCAGTCCCATATAAATAAATCATAGATATGGCTGTGTCTGAAAACTAATTCTTGCTGAAAATACCCCCGGAAACCCAGGCTGATGGCAGTATAAAGAACAGATTAAATGGTTCTGATTCCATTTAAATTGGAGGCTAGAAATGTGCCTCTCAACCACAAATACCGTGGATCTGTCTGCCTTGATGCCTTTTAGATAAATATACTTTGTTTTGATCCAGAACAACAATACCCTTTAGTTGGCATTTAGATTTATGATCAAGGAGTATTTTAGTGCAGTACATTAATTCTATGCCATGTCTACTTTCTTTTAAAGAGTCTCTGATTTTGTTTTATTTGCTTGGTTTTGTTTGCTACTTTGCCTCCTTATTTGCAGTGTCCAGAAAACAGAGCAAGAGTGAGTAATTGCTGGACTCTCCCATCCAGGGCCAAGACCTACTGCTGTGCACATTTCTCAGCCTGAAGCATTAATCCTCTTGGGTTTTTGTGATCCACAGGCAGGAGCTCCACAACATAAATCCCTCCATGTGCATTTCCCATCAGCTGGCAAGAGCTGTGCTCAGCTCTTCACAAAAGGACCTCTATTTTTCCTTGAGTACAGTGAAGGGTGAATTGAAATACAAATGTGAAGCACCATCCTTGCAGGCCCTCTGCCTCGGGTGCTTTCAGTGGTTAGGCAGCAGTGTGCTGTGGTTTGGATTTAGCAATGATCCAGATAAGTTTACTGACCCCTAATATGACTGTATTTTCATTACTTTTTGAAGAATATTGGTTTGGCTATGTGTTGAGCTCTAATGCCTCTCACTGGACTTCTGTACAAGACTATTCCCAGACTGCAGACTTTGACTTTTCCAGGGTGAGGAAGAGAGAATTGCCAAGTATCACCACATTCATTACCTGTGATACACACTCTGGTGGGAGCCCTTTAGTTCCTATGTTCAGCTGGAGAGAGGTATTTTTAAGCAATAAATATTTCATAACAATTCCATAAGAAAAATATCGGGTGAGGAATTTTGATACATGGCAGCCATTACATACAGCTGCTACAAGCTGCAGAAATCTTTGCCTTACATGACACCTCCCTGTGTGGGAGTTATCTATAACAAAGTGCTGTTATGCTGCACTGCCCAAATCTACAAAGCTTGGAGATGAGCTGAGGCTACAAGTTTTACCTTATCCTTGTTAGGGTGTGACAGGTTGAACATGACAGGTCAGCCCAAACCCGGTTAAATATACCTGTGGTATGTAGCTTCAGATCCTAGCAGGCTTGCAAAGAAACTCAGTATTTTCTTCTGCTCAAGCAAAAAACTAAAATAAAACCAAAGAAATCACTTCTAAACTGACTATTTTTCTAGTTTGCAAGAGGGCAAAACAACAAGGGTTTCCTAATTTGTATTGCAGCAGGATGAATCTGCCCTCCATGTCTTGCTGAAAATCCTTTCTGTCATTACTTTGTGGAAGTGTTTGCCTTCCTTGCCCACAGATATGTATAATGAAGATGTAAGATTAAGTGGCAGAATGTGTATTATTATTATTATTATTATTATTATTCACACACGTACATAAGTACCAAAATCAAGAGTAATGATATTACAATTTCCATTGCTAGAGCAGCCAAATTCCACCACCAGCTCTGCCCCTTTCTGTATTTATAGATCTATATTTCAGTGTATTACACACACACATACAGTGAGTGATGGTCTGTGCCTTGATGATGGAAAGCAGGCACTGAGACTCTGGGAGGAATGTGTCAGGAGCAGGATAAACATCATCATCTCTGCTCTGCAGTCTCTGTGACCCCAGCTCTGGAGATGTGTGTGGCTTCTAAATTTATCTCAGTACATGAAGACGCTCAAATATATCCCTAACTTTTAAGGAGCTGATAGATCCTCACTGCAAATTTTGTTCATGCTTACTTAGATGCTTAACTGCTTTTATAAATTATGTTTATAATTATAAATGATAATGCTTTTATCAATTATGTTTATAATTATGTTTATGGCCAAAGCCAGCTGTGAATTTGGGTTCAGACGAGGTCCAGGTTAGATACAAACGTTTGCAGGTAGCCCTCCAACCTCTCCATCCTGGTATTTCCCATGACATGAAATATGTGAGTGGTCAGTAGTGCCCAGTGCTTGTTTAGTTCTCTATGTGCATGACTGCATCCTTCGATGTGAGTATTGAATTTACATCTCTTACCAGAGGCAGAGCCTGACTGCCCAGCCACTTCAGAGATCTGCTGCAATGCCTTTGTGCTACCTTTTCCTTATCAGCTGACAATTAGCACCTTTTCATGATTAGATGGCAACAATATAGCTGGAAGATTTTACAGAATTTCTTCCAGGGGGACAAAAATAATTTGACGACAGGTTTTCCTTCATTAGTCATGTGTTTCCTCTGGGCTGTTGGAGCTCTGAAGGCACAATAAGCCATGATGGCCCTAATCAGTCTCACATGGGATCTCTTCCAAAAGTGGGGCTCATTGACCCAGTGTGGTCAGGATCTAGGAGAGAGAGGGTTTGAGTGAGCAGGACCAGGTTAACAGGCAGAAGAAATCACCAGTGCCAGCGCTCCCAGCATGTCCCCATGCTCCCACCTTCTGTGATGCTGGCAGGGACAATCTGTCTGTTATAATTTCTGTGCAAAAAAAGTAATACCAGTTTCTTTCTCCCAGTATCAAGATTACCTTTAGCACAAAAGTACTGTGCCTTTACTGGGAACTATTTTAAGGATTTTTTCTTTTTTTTTTTTCTTTGACTGCTTAAACATCAAAATTTTCACTCATCTTCAGATTTGCAAACACAAGCTGCATTCACTGCAGTGTGGTGCTCTACCTTTCATTTTTTTTTTTTTACCCCCTGTGTTGTTAATGAGGAAAGACATTAGCAGTCAGCATTGAATTTTACAATCCTCCAGCTCAGAGCTCATGCTGTGGGATGCTGAGAGTCCCTGGAAGACAGATAGCACCCTGGCTCCAGAGAGAATCCACCACCTGTGATAACTGCTCACACTGCTTGAGCACTACTGGTCCCAGCTAGGACAATGTTCCTTGAGAATGCCCAGTTCTTCAGCAGATGGAAAGGACCAAGGAGGATATTACAGATGGTGGAAGGGAAATCTGGAAAAGACATCAAATATGTTCTTGGAAAACAAGCTTTTCTAGTTAATGCTACATATGCAGTGTTCCAGATGTATAATTCTACTTTTCCCTTGGCTATCCACAAAATCTAAAAATAGCAGTTGACTAATCTGCAGCTATTTGGGGGAAATTAGGCTTGTAAGTCCTGAACAGATGCACATTATTTTGATAGGTGGGACCTTCATCTGCCAAATACCTCTGTTTTCCTAATTAATTTTATCCTCTCTGGATTTTCAAAAAAAGTTATGAAAGGAAGGCTTCATGGTAGTAACTAAGTCTGACCTGAGCATAGGCAGACACCAAACAAGATTTGTACCTGTCACCCTGATGTCATTGCAAGCTTTTTTCACTCTCACCTGTGTTATTGCTGTGCTGGTTTCTGAAACTACTCACATAATGAAAGGTCCCCAAGAGATGCATATTAAACCAGGCACATTTAAATCGATAAGTGGATGGAATTAGTAAGGCTGAATAGTCCCTACACGGATTTAAATGTGCTTCTATCTTCAGCTTTCTTTGTATAAAAGTTGGAAATAGTGTATTTTCCTATTCTGTAGGCAGCACCAGGCCCATCCCCTCTGTGGGAGAGTTTGTACTGGGAAGATCTCATCTTTTACAAAAGCTCCTGGACTTCTTCTGTACAGAGCTGGGCTCTGCAGATTCCTTACAGCTTACTTCACATTGCTCCTTACTACTGGCAATGACTAGAATAAATGTCTTCTGTCAGATTTAAATTAAAGAAATTCTGGAAGCACTAACTCTGGAAGTAAATTTAGACCAGTTGGTTCAAGCATGACTTTAGTGACCTCCAAAAGTGCAAGAGAATGAAAAAGATCTTGGTTATTACAAAAAAGTGCACAGAAAAACAAACAATGGAATGCTTTGCTATCCCAGAAACATTCTAAATGACACTGCAGCCATGTCCTTTCACCCTGCTAAGTACTTTATATACTCCAGATTCCCCAAGCAATATTATAAGGTATAAAACTGTTTTCTAAAGATATGTAAACAAGAAATATAGATTTTAAAGGGTACTGCACAGCCCAAGAGGGGGAAAGAAATTATAGTACCTTATTTTGAAATAAGGTAATCAGATCAACAGATATGAAACCTATCTGTTTGCAGCTTTCATTATATTGTTAGCACGTAAGGAAAAAGGGAGAAAGAGATAAAATAAATGTATATTAGTATTATTAGAGTATATTAGTTAGGGAAAACAGTGTGTGTGCTGGAGGAATGAAATTACTCCATATAAAAATATAAAACACTATTTGATTTTCACATGAAAATATAATGCATTTCAAGGCACTGCAGAAGCAGGACCATTTTTTAGGAAAACTAGGGTCTCAAGAAAAAAAGACATTTCGTTTAAAATCCATTCCAAGTTAGTACATGGAGTATGGTGGAGGTGTCAGTCACAGCCCTTTATTTCATTGCAGTATGAAATAAAGTCCTGTCTTTGATGGACCTATTAAATACTTTGTTGGATCTACTATCAACACTAACATTTACAAACTTTTTCCCTCCCTAACAAGCTAATGCTTGATCTTGTCTAATAAACAGTGGACAATACTCACTATTTCCATCAGGTTTAGGGTACTGTAATTTTCTAACAATCAAGGTTGTCTTAATGCCTTCTTGATTATACTGTGGGTTACCACTGGAGCAGTTCACATGAGTGATGCCATAGGATTAATGCTAAAAGCAAACTCTAGCAGTGTCATTTTTGGCATTATGAGGACAAGCTGTACCCAGACAGGACAAACTTGTGCTGTTGGGAATGCTGAAGCTCCATGGGATGGAGCTGCAGCTGTTGATAAATTACCTGTCTGGAGTTTTTTTGTCCTTTGGCCTCAGTATCATGGAATGAATACATACCAAATTGTATGAATGGAGAGGATGTGTGGAACAAACAAAGAACCACCTACCCAGCAAAGTCACCACATACAGAAGTCATCACACTTGGTATTTGGAGATGTATCAGAAAAAATAGGAAAAGACTAAAACTACAGGACAGAGAGACAGAGAGAAATGGAGCTTTTCAAAATCTGTCCAGTGGTTAACATTCTATGAGTTGTTTGCTTGAAAACTCTGCCAAAGAGATGTGAGCACAGAAGTGAGCAGTGTGTTGCTCTTTCAAGAACAAATCCAGTGCCTGGTATTGTGGCTCAAGTAGAAAGGGAGAAGGAATCCACTCATGAACTGGTTAGCTTGTCATTTTCCAGCTGCTCAGGGGTGACAGAATCCCGGAAAACTGAATGCATAAATACCAAAATGGGAATGGGTGGAACACCGAAATACAGGAAGGCAGTGAAAGTGTGACACACAGAATGAGCTGTTCTGGCTATCAGGGGAGATGAACATTAATCAAAGACCTTTGCATTACTTATGTGAGCACTCCTCAAACCCCAATGAAGCTACAGAGAGATTTTCCCACCAGCAAAAGAAGAAGCAGAACTGCACTAATATTTAGAAGTTTGGTGGAAGCTGAGTGCCCATCTCACTTTGCCACTGGTCAAGTTTTACATCTGTTTTGAGGAAAAATGGAAAAGGTGACTCTATGACATTATAGCTAATAGAGTTAAGGCATGTGGCACGGCACTGACAGTGAGGACAGCTTTTACATGAGCTTTACAGGATCTGTTTCTCCCATGGTGAATAAGACATGGAAGCTACAAGCCCAAGTACTACTCTGAAAAATGTTGTGGACTTTTCTTCAAGGCAAGTAATTAGAATCATTGAATCATGGAATGGTTTGGGTTGGAAGGGACCTTAAGGAGTATCTTTTTCCAACTCCCCTGCCCTGGGCAGGGACACCTTTCATTAGATCAGGTTGCTCAGAGCTTCATTCAACCAAGTCTTTAACTTCCAAAGATGGGACATCCAGAGCTCCTCTGGACAACCTGTTCCAGTGCTTCACCGCCTTAAAATTAAAGACTTTTTTCCTCCTATCTAATCTAAACCTGCCCTGTTTCAGTTTGAAGACATTTCTCCTTGTCCTGTTCCTACTTGCTCTTGTGAAAAATCTCTCCATCTTTCTTGTCAGTTCCCCTCAGGTACCACTTGAAGTAGAGATAATCTGAAAAAATAAACCATAAGTGGGCAGTGCCAATTTCACAAGGTATCAGGAACCCCAACAGCTGGGAATGGTGAGGGAGGGAAGGGCCAGAGAAATTTAAAATCCCATTCCTGAAGAGCAGCTGAAGCCACAAGGAGTGTTTGTAGACTCCCCAATATTACAGTAATGTGGCACAGAGCTACCAGGAAACAAGGCATGTGTTCTGTCAGAACAAGATATAATCTTATTAGTAAATTACAGGAACATGGTCAGAAAAAAAAAAACCAAAAAAACCCCAAAAAACCCACAAGTCTTAAACTACCCAGTGTGACTTTGAATAGGCAGTGATGACTCAATGTCTGCTCTGGTAAAAAAAGTAAAACACCTTGTTTGTAATTCCAATAGGAAATGTTAAATGATTCCAGTTGTCCCCCAGGTCAGATCCACCCTTCCTCATCCCTTTTGCACCCTCTCTGTTCTTTCAGGGTTGCTGGCTTTGTCATCATGCTGCACTAAGCTCTTTTTCCACCTTCATGTGCTAATTTCTGAACTTGTTTTGAAAAGCAAACTCTTCCTGAGAGAACAGGCTCCTGCTACCAGGACCTCTGCTCCGTACCAACATCTTGTTCTTTTTTCATATAGCCACTCCACATCCTTATTCCTTCAGAGGCTTTGGAGGAAGGTTGTTTGATGGAGCTGGAAAAAAATATTTCATTTTCCCTCCCAACTGTTCTTCATTTCGAGTTGCTTCTTTTCCACTAGGTGCCACTGAAGGCTAGGGGAGCAAATAAACCTTCTGAAGAGAATCTGCCTTGCCTGAAAATTCAGAGCTCCCAAGTTTCCTGGTAACTTGGGACTAGAGTTCTAAAGTGATTTAAAGCTTGTGGAAGTTGAATTCCTGATTATAGCCAGTAATGTTGAAGGTTGTACTTTTCTGTGCTGATCCCTGGAAGATGCAGTCCTTGGAGGCAAATAATAAATACATCAGAAATCCATATGGGAATTAGACATTGGAAGCTTTGTGACCTTCCCTTTGTGTGTTTTTGGGGCTGCTGCTCAGGCCCTGGCCAGCTGGACATGGCTCACAGTGCCTGGAGATGCCTTACAGTGCCTTAGGGTCATGGAGCACTAGAAGGGATAAGGGGACCTCTGGCTCTTCCTTCTCCTGATCCAGCACTGCCTGTAAGAGCCAAACCTGCCACTCTTTAAATTAGCAGCAGAGAATGACCATGAGAATAATTTATATTAACTGTGGAGCAGAAAATGGCCATGAGAATTTGCTAGGAATTTTAATATCTATGCATCATCTTTTAACACATCACTGATGATGGACAGAAAAGTTTATGGAATTTTACATGATGAGTAAAATTCAAGTGTTGAAATAAATCTATTTTTAAATGAGAGCAGTATAAAAACACTGACATTGATTCAGATTTAATTTCTCAAGTCTGACAGCTACAGAAAGGCTCAGTAAACTTTTGTTTCAAATTCCCTCACTCCTCCTAAAGAAAATTTTATTACATTCAGAGCACTCAAACCCAAGATTGATAGCAATCTAAAGTTATGCAGTAAGGGAGGTATAGAGGTATGTAAAATTGGCATATAATGTAAAGTTTGGTATTCAGAAATACCTGCAAAATAGAAGACTACTTCACTTGGGAATGTGAGGAGAGTAAATGAAGTTACTTTTGGAGTAAATGGAGTATTTTCTCACTTGCCTAGTGTATGCTATTTGTGGTCCTCTGGTGGGTCAGTAGATGCACTCACAAGGTAATAAGCAGAATAAACCAAAGGAATAACAGAATTTAGCAGCAGAATTCCCCACCTTCCCATCATCCTCTAGTTACAAATTGACCAGCCAAGCTCAATCCCCTGTTTTTAATCCTCTTTGGAAGTGGAGACTGGGTACAGAGACATTCACAAAATGGCTCTGTCCACTCTCTTTGAGCTCAGACTGCCTGAGGACAGCCTAGAAATGGAAATGCAATTACTCTTCTGAGAACCTGACATCTCCTGTGGGTGTTTGTCTCCTGTAGCTGTTATTGTTCTCTAAGGAGAAGTCATGCAGCATCCTTGGAGGTGGTGCCACAAATACAACTTCACTGGCAAGCCTGAAATTTTCAGGAAGGGTTAAAAGGGAAAAGAAAGCCCCACAGTCCCAGATAGGTCTTTGGATATAATGCTGGATACATAGCACATGGTTTTCATTTACCTTAGAGAAATCACTGTGCTTCTCTGTTCCTCTGATTCTCTCTGTATGAGATACTGCTCATATTTTTTTTCCTACCTTTATTCAGGGTTTTTTGTCCCACAAGTAAAAAGTGCTCTGTGACAATTATGTCAGCATTGTCACAGTCATTGCAACCTAAGGAGAAAATCTAAGGCTTGCTAATAAGTTTGTGAAACTAAAAAATGCTTATTTTATTCACATTTAATCCCACAGCTACACAAAAATGTTGACTTTTTAATGATAATTGAAAAAAAAATAAAACCACCAAGCAAAAAAAAAAAAAAAGGCAACACTTTCAATGCCAGATTTTTGTATATTCACTGTGCAGCGCTATAAATTATTTTCCTTTTCCTCTCACCAGATTTCTCAGTAGATCCTAAGCATGGACTTTCCTTACAGCAGTTTTCATTTCCCATGTCCCTTAACATATTAGCATCATCCCCAAAGAAGAGGATGCCAAGAGCTATATCCTATTACCCTGCTGAATATAATTTCTGTTGATGCATGGGTTCTCAGTGGTGTAAAAATCATAGTGGGACAAAGAAGAATCAAAGTTTCTTAGATATGATACCTCATCTCCTGTGGTGATTCCTGCAGGAAACAGTGCACACCTTTTTTAATATGCTGTTAGTTCATATTCAAAGTTAAAAAAATCAGCTGAAGGCACAGTGCTGGACTGTATCATTTGTGATAGAGCTGTGTTTGGGTGAAAAAAGGATGTATAGATTTATTCAGTTTGACACTGTACCCAACAGCTTGCCCTCACAGTCTTTGTGAGCTGTCAGCTCTTCCCATCCATCAACCTTAACAGCATTCTGTTCCAGCAGTGTTATTATCTGTTTTATCTTCCTTTCTGTTGCACCTGGCAGTCGAATGATGCCTTTTGATGGATTTTCACTTACCTCTATTGTTTTCCTTCCTGTCCCTTTTAAATAAATATCCTATTGAGTGCAAACCTGGAAGGATTTCAGAGCAAATTTCACTAGCAGGGATAAACAGAACTTTTTAACATTTATTCTCTTCAAGCATTAATGGATTTGTGCTTTGTATCAGTGTCTCTGTGTTGATGCCATGTATCTATGACAAGTATACAGTGTGGAGCAAATTCAGAATATCTTGCTTTGTACATACTGAGCTTTGCAGACAGCATCCTGCTGGAAGGAAAAGGAGCTGTGCAGAGCAAAGTTTATAATGTGTATAGCCTTTAAGAGCTTGTGGAGACCTAAAAGAGTGTAGACGAGAAATCCTCAGCTGTGTTGTCAGTTCCAAACTGGACTTGTTTTCTGCTACAGTAGCATTGGGATCTGTGTCAGTCCTGAGAACAGGTCAGCAAGACCAGAGCAGTGAATGGTCAGAGACTCTCTGTTGGGTAAGATGAAACAGGAAAGCCTTATAAATATGATTACCTGGCAAAAGATTTTGAGAATATGGAAACTATAAGCGAGATTGAAATGAAAGCAAGCTTTGAGATACCAAGTCTTAGTTACTGAACAACTGGAAAACAATGGTGTGGCCAGCTGAAGGTGATCCCGTTTGATGAAACAATACCCACTGCTTGCAGACAGGTCCAAGGGTCAGAGCAGACCCTACTAGCTTGGCAGAAGGGGTCCAAAGAGAAGTTTTTAGGGTTTAAAATGTAACACAGTGTGGTAATGTAGTGATTCTTATAGGCTGTATGTAAATGCCATAGGATTTGTATCTTGTACTAGATTGGTTAGTGAAAATCAGAATATTCAACACAGAAGAAGATTTATTGTATTGTAATGGGAACTTCACTCTCTTATCCTCTCTTTTACTCTCTCATCCTCTTTACCATGCTCTTCCCTTCTTTCTCTTTACCACTGTCTTTGCTTCTCTCAGGCCTGCTCTGAGCTGTGGCTGGCAGCTCCCAGCCGGGCCCTGCCCCCAGGCCCTTTGCAATAAACCACAAGTTCCACAACCTGGCTTCAGAGACCTCTGTCCATCCCAACCGTCCTACCACCATCACTCCCACACTTTCCATGCACAGGGGCTGAAGATAACAAAGTTAGGCCCTCTCAAACACCTCCTGCTAACCAGGGGGAGGCTGTGGCCAGGCTGCTCAGAGGCACCTGTAGGCAGAGCTGATGTTGTGCAGTGCTCGCAGCTCAGGAGGCTGCCAGCAGCTGCCCTGCTGCACACAGGGCTCTGCTCTGCTCTGGGCAGCACAGAGAGCTCTGTGCCTGCTGACATCCCTGAGCTGGGCTTGTTCCAGCCCTAACCCTAAACAGGGAATTTGCAGCCCTTGGGTGCTGCAGCACCTTGGCTGGGCTGGGAATGTCTGCGTGCCCTGGCTGCTGCATCTCGCTTTTAACCATTCCTGCCTGAGCTTGGTGTCAGGAAAATCCCCAAAAGGGGTTTTACTTGCTGTGGAGTAGGTTGTAAGAAGCAAGATTTCCCCAAGAGAGCTCTCATTTTCTAACTTCAGCTTCCCACTTGGCAAGAAAGAAGTCGGTATCATTTGTTTTCTCTGTAAACACAAAATGAAGCCCTTCTACAGCAGCTCAGGTTTCTGCGGATTTCTGGATCATTTTTTTCCCTCTTTCATTGTTGTCTAAACAGACTGAAAGGACACAGAAAAAGGAATGCAGCAGATAACCAGTATTTTGTAAGGCCAGTTGACATTGCTTAGACTTTTGCTTCCAGAGGGCTACAAAGGCTGCCCTGAAGCAATTGGGTGGTTTCCAATAAAAAAGGTGGACCTAGGCCCTTTTATCTATTCACATCACTAGGAGCTACCACACATCCCTTTCATGTTTAATCAATGATCTCTATTGCTTTTTTATATATAAAGCAAAAAGCAAATATTGAAATTGATTAGGTGAAGCGTTTAGCTAAGGAGACTTGCCAAGTAATAAACCTGATTTTTCAGAAGACCAAACAAACTCCTTTTTTTATCCCTATAAAATTTCAAATTAATGTTTTTTATAAGTATGAACAATTTCTAATCTTATGAGTTTTTGAGAAGATGACTGGAATAAATAAATGCAGAGAGGCAGAGATAAAATTAAATATTGATTGCTGACCTGACTGTAGAAGTTGACTAAGTTAGGTTCTTCATAGATAACTGCTGATTACTCCTTGGTCATCCTTAAATTTCCTTCCAAATTTGCTGTAATAAGAACACAAAGTGTCAGTGGGTGAATGGCATATTTAAGCTCACAAAGAACAGTCTTGATGTCTGTATGAGAAAGTGAGAGGGGAAAAGTTTCTTCTATTCCCTTTATGTGAGCTTCATGCTGATCACAGGTAATGGGGCAGATTCCTCTTTCTTGCAGAGCCCCATTACTCTTTGTCTCCAACCCTGTGAATGCTGCAGCTCAAACATTCAGCACCTGAATGAGTGCAGGGGGCCCCAGGCTACAGACATATGTGCCTCATCATGTTCAGAGCCTGCAGAAAGCCAGAAACTGGATTGTGGCATCAAATTTTCTCCATCAGACAAATAGCAGAACAGTCATGTTGTATTTATTATTTAAATCCTGTGTTACATTCAGACCCTAAAGTGGCAATATTGGGACCAATTTTATTTTTTTCCAGGTGGACAGATAATAGAATCTGGAGAATTGGATCAGTGAAGCAAGGTAAGCAAGAGTTAATAGCATTAATCAGAAAGACAACAGACTCAATAATAATTCTTGCAAAAGCCTTTTGTTAAATCCCTGCAGCTAATTGTATGTTGTTATTATAAACTGCTTGCCAACTTCTAGTTATGACTAATTTCAAGAGGCTCATTTTTATTGCAACCGTGTTTGAATTTATTTATTTATTCAATAGTTTAAATGTTTCAGTTAAAGAATCTTAATTTCAACTGAAAGTATTTCAATCTACTGCCTTCCTTTCTCTGGCATAATTAGAAGATTTAGAAGAAGTTGTTGCATCTAACAACAGCAAGGAAGTAAGTTATGTTGAAAATTTCCTGTGGTACAGGAATGGCTTCAAAGAGGGTGACAATAAAAATGCAAAATGCATTGAGAAAGGTTTGTGGTGACAGTTATGGACTTGAAGTATTTAATCCACTGTGGATTGCTGTAGCCTGCCTTGCTTTGCACCCTAGAAAGGACAAAAGCAAGTGAAAACCATTGGCATACAAAAAGTTAATAATGGACTATACCTGCAAAGCTGGAGCTGTTTCAATCTGCTGGCTGCACATCAAACACTGTCAACAAAAAGATGTTTGTTAAATAAAAAAGGAAATGGACAGTCAAGTAAGAGGTTTCAGTTGATTTGTGAAACCTTTTAGTTATCAGAGGCAAGGGAAAGTAGGTCATCTGCAGGCAAGTCAATGGTCTATAAAGAAATAAATCTGGTATTGATAGCCCAAAATCCAAAGGAAGGTGGACAGCTGTTCAGTGAATAAATACCTTCCTTTTTTGAGCAGTGTAACACTTAAGCCTGCTGACATTAAAAGTTTGTTCATGATGCTTCTGAGGACAAACTTTAAAAAATCACCAATGATTTGGGGCCCTTATTTTTCCATTGTTGGACAAAAGAAAGACAGAGCTTTGAAGGAGAGAATTAAAGTGGGCTGCCTCTCAGGCATTTCCATTTGGGCTGCTCAAAATTCAATATTCCCACACTAAGAGCCAGCTTTGCCAATTGATGTTATGAGCACCAACACGCTCAAAGACTTTTGCTTCAAGTTGCCTTCTGTGTCTGGAGGACAGTGTCCTGCCAGCTCTGTGCATATTTACTGGGAAAATAATGTTTATTTATGTTCTACACTGCAGATAGTGAAATTTGTCTATCTTCATGCTTAATTTTTTTCCAGAAGAATGTGAAATCTGCATCTTAGAATCAAGCAATCAAACAACAAACAAAACCCCAAATAAATAAATAGAAGATATATTTTTAGCTTGTTTTGGTGCCAAGAGTACTTTTCAGCACAGTGGCCATAAATATGCAAATTCTGATTATTAGCTAAATGCATGTTTTTCTACAGACTTAGCATAAGATTTGCAAACCCAAAATCATGCTAGTTTATGTCATTAATGATTTTTCTGTTTTGGGCTTCCATGCATGTTACAAAACAGCTGCAGTATAAGGGATGTGAAAATGTCCTTCCAGAGGAAGAGGTGTACACATAGCTGCTGTAGTTTCTCTATTAGTCCCCCTGATAAAGAAATGTTAGAGCAAAAAAAATGTTGCTTCTTTCAGTGATGTCACAGTTAAGATCATTCTTCAGAAATGTTGTGATTTCACATTACTGGGACATGAGGTTTTGTTCTTACAAAGGCACTTTCTTATTCTTTTTGTTTCAGTAGTGATTTTCTTGATTCATTTTTCCTCATGTTGATTATTTATGGAGTATGAAAAAGCAGTAAAAATACTGATTTTCCCTCTGTTAAAGTTTGTTTGCTAACTGCCCACTGATAAGTGGTGAAAATGTCACCAACAGGTATGTGGCAATAGTTTCTTTTTATTTGGTTGGTCTGCTTTTATGATTCTTATTTTTTATCTGAGTCTTCTTATTTTGTATTTTATGAACTTGGTGACATGGATTTACAAGTGAAGATTATTTTTCAGCCTGTATCTAACATCAAAAGATGTTCTGAGAAATCATATTACATTTTTCAGCTTATGATTTATCACATACTTGTATAGAAACATGGTCCTGAACCCAAATCAGAGGCAGCCTAACATCTATTTGTGATTAATCTTGCTAATAATCCCCCCAATGAAAATTGCTTTTGGATCTTTCAGCATGATTTGACTTGTCATTGCTGTTGCTGTCTCTTCCTTGATCTCCAGAATACAGAACACTGCAGCTTCAGTTCTAAAAAAAGTATTATTTCTTCCTTAATCTCTTGTCAGCCTGTCTGTCAGAGGGGCACCTTCTGGGTTCTCCTTAGGGGCACAGGACAGGAATGCTGTAGAGCAGAAACAGGAGAGCCCTTTGTGGCTTCCCAGACCAGAAACCTAATTCAGTTCCATGCTGTGTTCTGCCTGTTCCTAAATAGCAAGGAAAAATTTCTGGTGCGAGAGTGCCCTGATCTTTCCTCACATTCTGGCTCTAGTAGGCTGGAAAGGCAGTAAAAAGCAAGGAAGTTGATTGCATGGAGTATAAAATAGTATATTACTATAATATTATTAGCAATGTTTCTCTTCACCGCTCCTGAAGAGCCTACATAAATGATAAAGAAAAAGATTTTCAAATGGCTTTTCATCCTGAGACATCAGCAGTAGCTGAGTTTGTGACATCATCACTGAATATATTGTTTGTGTGGCTGAACTTGTTAAAGCTATGCAACTGCAAGGTACAGAAGGCACCAGCTTAAAAATGGTGTGAGGGGAATGAAATATGTAACATGCTTGTGAACCTCATTTGCTTCGACAATTTGGAAATCCTGTGGAGGCTGATATGATTTGATTAATTGTGTTTGAAAAGCTCTTGGGACCAGAAGGTTGAAGTTGGGCTTGTTATATCTCCACAAACTAGCACAAACTTGGAATGTGTTTTTATTTATTTTTTTGCTCAGTTGCAGTTTTCCTTTAAATTGGAAAAGAAATTAGGATCTCTGAGGTCAGGAAGCCTCACCTCAGTCCCTGCAGGAAACACAGAGCACATTCTATTGGAGTTTATTTCCAGATATGTGGATGGCAAGAAAGTAATCAGGGGCACTCAGCACAGCTTTGCCCAGGGCAAATGCTCCTTGCCTGGGCTGGTGAAATGACCCAGCTCTGAAGGTGAGGAGTGTGGTGGGTGTAGTGATTGGGTTGCTCCTTGTCGTGGGTCTAGATGGCACCAGATCATCACTCCCCAGCACTGTGCCATTACCAGGAAATCAGAACTCTCATCCTGAGAGATGAGTAGGTAATCTTTTAACTCATCCTCTTCAAAACCTCCACAGCCTTCCCCTGTGTCCATCTGAGATCACCAAACCCCCAAAGTACCTGTGCCACTCATGCCAGAAGTGCACTCATTGAAAAGCACAAAATGTGCCGTGTTTAAGCACGGCTTAAACATAACCATGGAAAGTTCTAGTGAGAACACAAGAGCTCATACAGCATCACTGGAAAATCCAGACTCTTCCACCTTCCAAAGCAAATCATCTGAGACTGCAGATTGTGTTGCTGGTTAAGCCTTGCTGGAAATTTTTTTCCTGGCTGCTTTCCACAGCTGTGGAAAGTTCTCCTGTTTTTTGAACATAGATTTGCTTTGCTACTTCCTCCCTGGCTACTTTAAATGGACATTACCTAAAGCTGACTAAACCAGATTTGGCTGGTAAATCTCTTCTAAGCAGCTTGCATTGAAAGCTAATGCACAATTCACAGCATTCTTTACTCCTGGAATTAAGTCACTGTATTTGTCATTACTCTGAAATTCTACTGGGAATTCTGGAGCCTGCCTCAGTTTTGACAAGATTAGGGAAACAGAGGCCCCAGTTTCTGGCCATACATATGCATGCAGACTCTCTAGCCCTACTTTCTGGTCTTTTTTCTGTAAAGTTTGGGCACCTTACATCTCTTTAGAAATTAGACAGCAAAATGGCTTTTGCAGGAGATAAGGATTTGAAGGTGGGATCAGTTCAGTTCTCCTGTTGGTTGTTGGCAGCACCTTGTAGGGAAATTGCTTTTCCCTTTGTGCAGTGGGCTCAGGACCTTCCCTACCTTGCCACAGGCTGGGGTGGTCCAAAAATGAGCCCTGCAGGTCTGTGGGCACCTCCTGTTAGAGGGGGAGGCTGTGTCACAGAGGGATGTGGGTCAGTATCACCAGAATCTTGGGGTTCATGCCATACACAAGACCATTGCTAAGTCATGTCCTGCTGGACTGAAGCAGGTGTAGGTGTATTTCACCAGGTTATTCCTCAAAACACTGAGCAAGAGAGCTGGCAGCATCCCTCAGATCTTTCATCCTTCATGTCTTGTATTTGCCTGAAAAACCCTGCTGCAATTATGGTGTGTTGAAATGGCCAAGATGCTTGTTTCCCTAAGTCGGTGAAGTCGATGACATGTGAAAAAAAGATCATGTGTGCTTGGATAAAAGGTAGCACAGGTGACCAGAGAACGTTTATGTTCAGGTAAAAGGAAAACATCAATATAGAGACTACTACTAGTACCACTACTACTGGTTTGTCTTAACAGCAGGAAAAAATACTGGGAATTGTGTCTTCCCCTAAGCAATGCATGCATTCCTCCTGTTAATGACTATCTGCACAAGTGTTTTACCTCTTCTGCTCTTCAGTGGCCTATGTTTTTAAGTCTTTTTTCTCTTCATTCTTCTCATTTCTTTGGTGACAACCCTTAACCCCCAGTCTCTTCTGAAGTAAGATCAGTATTTCAGATTAAAACTGGAAGCACAGGTTAGAATAGGACCTTTGCGCCTTGTAATAAATTGAAGCTGTGGCAAAGGCCCAGTTATTCTTTGTCTTAAGGTTACTGTCTTGTGTGTGGTCCAGGTTTCATGTAGTTACTATTCCCACTACTGTCAGTTTAGCTGCACTACTGGTGTGCAAAAACTGAACAAACCAGGTGGGAAGGGTTTATCTATTGCACAGTTCTCCATCTGGAGTAGCTCTGTTACTACAGGTTCATGTTCAGCCATTGAAGCCTGGGTCAGATGTCATTTACAAAATAGTTCCTCCACAGGCTGCCAGAGGAGAGGGAAGCATTCCTGCCTGCTGGAGCTTTTTTCCAAGTTGCCTTATATAGCAGAGTTTTCAGAAAGAAGGGAGGAGGAGATGCAAGTGCAGCTCTTATTTAAAAGGCAGCACTAGTCTCTGTAGCTGAAGACTAAAAAGGTTGGGGCAAGGTACTGAGCACTTGGGAGGCAAATTTATTCAGCAGTCAGGTTCTCTCCTTTGGAGAGAGAGATGTCTACCTTATTTCTGTCTACTTAGTCCAAAGCCTTAAAACAGTGCTAGCACTGAGTTCTGGGGGCACTCCAGTCATCCTAGAGGAAAGTTAATTGTGCTTCAGAGGTCATTTTAGACTGCTCAGAAGTTCTTGGTTTGAAAGGCATCCATAGTAACTTGAGATAGGGTTAGGAAAAGAGGAAAGTTTTATGGTTCCTTTTCCCCTGGGAGCAAAGGACAGGAAAATGTCTTAAACAAAAGACAGACAGATATTTCATTAGAAGAACAGAAATTCTCCCTGCCTGAAGAATAACTGTGTCATGGGAAGGTGCTTTGTTCTTGGAACTCTTCTGTATAAAAGTGGGGCCAGAGCTTGTGTCTCTAGATCTACTACTCCTGGCAGGCATTTTTATCTTTGCATTCATTTGCCTTGCTAAATTACTTCATTTCAAATGTATTTTGAGGAAAAGCCATAGCAGGGGAATTCTGCCTTTTGTAAGAAATTTGGTTCCTAGCTTTGTGCTAAAGCTAATGGATATCATTGCCTACCTTCCTGTAGAAATCCCTTGAGGAAAAAAAAAAAGAAAAAAGAGAAAATGTTTGTGTCTGACACAGCATTGCAATGTTTGCAACTGTGTGCTTTCAAATAGCTCTTTCTCAACCCCTGGCTTCTGTGAGATTGTTATTGCCTTTATCTAATGCTCTCAGATTCCTGATTGATAATTCATTTCCACATTTTCTTTTGAACCTGCAGTCCTTCAATTTTAGTGCTTTCATTTATTGCAAGAGGAGAATTCCAAACATGGAAATTCTCTCTCTTTGCCCAAGGTACAGCAGCGAGGCATCAGATGTTTCTATTGAGTTTCAAGTCTGATTGCTCCATCATGCATGTTAAAAGCTCTAGTAAAAGCAAGCATGCATACAAATCTGAAGTTATTTGAGTAGAGCTTTCTTCGTGAGGCTGTTGGGCTGGGTATAAAAACCCAGGAGGAAAAAGATTCCTGCAGTGTTTTTGATCTTTATCATATTTCAGGGAAGAATTTTTCCATAAGCATTTTTTCACTGGGGTGTGTGTGGGGGAATATTTTCTATTAAGTTGAAGACAGTACAGCTTAATTCCAGGATCACCTGGTGGCACTTGACAGTTGATCCTACTGTTAGAGCAGACCCTCAGTAACCCACCAAGAATCAACACCTTACAAAAACAATAAATCCAACAGATTTGAAAGAGGAAAAAGCAATTAAATACTCCTAGCATAGGAATAAGTTTTATCATCTTTACAGTTAACAACTTGCTTGGTTTCATGTCACATGTTTGAGGGTCAGAAGGGGAATCTGAAGTGACTGAGGGGCTGAAAAGATGCTGCCAATTTTATGAAGTGATCAATGGCTTAGATGAAAGCATTCCCTTGCTCATCGCAGCCTGTTCTCTTTGATTAAAATGATAAAGTGAACTGTCTTGCACTGCTAAAAATAAAAAGATGTAACTGGGAGGATGTTTCAGGCAGCACTACCCCAAGCCACATCTGCCTCGAGGATGAGCAGCTGTCAGACAGTGTAATGTGCTCTTTCCTCTGCTCATCTATACCTCAAATGAGCCTCTGGGCTGCAACTGGTTGTGCTGTACATGGCAGCAACAAATCTCATCCTAGGGGTTCATATGCCAGGAAGAGGCTTTATTATTCCTCACTGGGATAATGACTCTCTGCTTCTTTTTCTATTTTTAAATTGTTTTGCGCCTACATATTTAATTTTCTTTCTGGGG
>JAXCLO010000056.1:60407561-60422019 GCA_035583995.1 Arremon aurantiirostris | reverse complement strand
CTTCCCCCCAATAAGGTGAAACAGTAGAAATGAAAACCTATGTCCTTTATGCACCTTCCTCCTCAACAGCCTCAGTTCTGAGCATGTAGGCTGTCCCTAAATGGATGTTTTTTGATAACCATCTTTGTCCTGATTGCTATCCACAGTGCTAAATTTCCCTTGCTGTGCCCTGGAGGGGTGAGTTGTTGGTTAGTATGGGTCTTAAGCTCTGTATCTTTTTTTGTGTTATCTCTCTGCCAGTGCTTCCTCTTGAAATGGCAGTGTCTGCCCATGGGTTTTGTTTCTGTCCACCAATATTTGATCTCTCCCAAGAACATGTATTTTCTGTACATCTATGTCCACCTTCCTATCAAATCTGATGTTTTTCTTCTGAAGGTGTCTGTAGCCGTTTTCCAATATGAGCAGCCCTCTCCTCTGCAATTTGCCTGGGTCTTTCCTCTTGTGGAGAGCTGACTCTTTAAATGTTAGCTGGTCACATTTTTGTGCCCTTTGTGCAGTTCTTAGAGGCAGCTTTCAATCACATCATGAAATCCAGTGAGAATCAGCACAGATGTGCTGCCTATGAAATCAAAAGCAAGTACTAATGAGCAAGAAAAGTATAAATTCACTACATGAAAGGGGTTGGGAAGATAGATACTATTTCATTTTTCAGTCAGAATCAGCAGTCTTTGGGCGTTAGGAAGAATGAATGTTTTCTATATGAAGATATGACTACATGCACTCATAGAAGAATGTGCTTCATCCTAACCTTAGCTCTTGACAGTGCCCCCAGAATTAATAGAGTAACTTGCATTGTGTCTATAATATCTATGTCTGCATTGTCATTAAAGGAGAAAGCAGGGAAGAACCTCCATCCATCTTGTCCTCCACTGTATGAGTGTTTAGTTCACTTTTAGCATAGTGAGCACAGCCTCTACATCCCATAGTGGAGCTAGATCTTATTTAAGTATTGATAATAACATAAAAGCTCCAGACTTTTGTGCCTAATCTGCACTCACTGGTTGTACCTGAAACTACTGGCACTGGAACAAGTATTTGAGATGTGTAGTAGGAGAAAAGGCTGCAATTTCAGCATGAGATCCCTGAAAATCACTGATTCCAACATGCTTATCAACACATGAGTTTCGTGCTAAGCAGAAAATGTTAAATCATGCATCAGAATAAACTTTCAACAAAGATTTATCAAACTGAAAAAAGAAATATCTAACAGAGCTGCTGTAGCTCAGGCAGGAAAAGTGATATTAGAGTGGGTTTGGTAAAAATGGCTCAATGCTGATAATTAAAAAAAAGTACTAGAGAAGAGGGATTGCTCATATTTATAACATAGACAGATGTGATAATAACTTTAAATGAAGCTTGCTGTGACACTGTAACACTCCAAATCAATATTTCCAGCTGACTAAAATCACATAAAAGATAAAAAGTGCAACAAAATTTGTCAATTTCATAAATAATAACTCCATCTGACACACTTGATAAGAGTTAACTGGAAATAGGAGAGAGAAAAGAAAATCTGGATGGAAAAAACTGGGCAGCACATTAACTTAAAATTTTGACCAAAGAATAAAGCAGAAAAACCAGAGAACCAATTGCATTTGAAATCACCATTAAAACCTGTCAGTCCTAGATTTCAAAAGGAAAAACTTAAATCTCTTTGTTGAGAAAATTACATAACAAAAAGAACAACACATTAATTGCGGTCAGAAAAATTATCTATTCTGGTTCATCAGTTCTTCCAAAGGAAGATAATTTAACCTAACCTTTCCATTTGTGCATCACTTGGGCTAAGTCATTTCTTCAAATGGGAAATTCTGGAGTTTCAGGCGTTCTATGCTGCAGCATTCATGACCATGTGCACTTTTCCCAACCCTTGAAAAACAACTTCAAACACAGCAGCATCATGAGTAACATACTCAAGTGGGAAAGCTGCCTGATTTTCTCTCTGAGAAGTGAACTATCTTGATCACCATAAAAACTGCTACAAAGAAGGATACTGGAAACTCTATGACCTTGTTCAATCCTTGTTATAAAAGGAAGAATTTAAAAAACCCCAACAAACCAAGAAACAATATGATGCAGACAAATGACTTAGAAAAGAAAAAAACCAGAATGGAAACAGTTTGTGTCTCCATCCTGACTCTCATTAGCCTTTATGTGAGTGGTCTTTCAGTCAGACAAAACCAAAAGAATAAAGAATGTCTTGTAAGACACAAATGTGTGCTATGAATTGAAGACCTCATCCTTCCACAATCTGAACTAGACTGATCTCAAAGAAATTTATACTCACTAAACACAACCTGCTCTAATAAGCAATGCTATTTTGCAGTCCCAAAGCAGACAATCAAGACCAAAATCTTAATTCTATCTAGAACTGAGCACAGATTCTGTTCCATAAGCTTCAGCCTCACAGTATATGTGTCTGACTTAGAAGTAACTATCAAAACATAGCAAGAAGAAAAATACACCAACCTACTGATGGGCTCCAGCCCCAGGGAAATAACTCTCTGACATCCAATTCTCCAGCAGAACTGCTTTTGTGACCTTTCTCAAGGTTTTTAAAGCTCCTCTGACAACATAATGGAACTTGGGCAAATTATTTATGGAATTATAGAACCATTTAGGCTGGAAAGGACCTCATGAGGTTTCTAGTCAAACTCCCTGCTCAAAGCAGAGTCAATGCTGAATTTAGACTGTGTTACTTATGGGTTCATGGAGGCAGTTCTTGTAAACCTCAAAGGAGAGAGATCCCACAATCACATAGCCTTGCTCCAGTGCTTAATTATGCCCATGGTAATTTTTTTTTCATTTTATCTGAACATAATTAACACTGTGTCAATTCATTACCATTTTCTCTCAGTCTTCTCCTGTGCATTTCAGCAAAGAGCTTTGTTCTCTCTTCCTTTATGTTATTGAGTTTACTGGCAGACTGCTATCACTTCTTCCCCAAAATTTCCTTTCTCCACTCTGATGATCTCAATTCCCTCAGCCTTCCCCACAGGACATGTGCTTCAGTGACACTGGATACCCACTGGAATCACATGAGCAAACACACAGTGCAGTAGCAGCTTCCATGCTGCTCTCTGTGGGATGCTCACCTCAGCCAAAGAGCAAACATTTCCAATTCCTCACTTCCCAAAATGGTGTAATTCCGAAATAAAGCCCCAACACTTCGCACAGCGTCCCACACTTTAAGGCTGGCACGTCCTCTGATATCACTACCAGTAGTAAATAATGCTAAACAATGTAGACTGGGGTTCAAGAACTGTGATTGTGTGCAGAACACAAATAATATTTTTCCTTAGGTTGGTCATTCCAACAATCTAGAGACAGTTTCCATTGCTGGTTTTGTGGCATGTCTGGCCAGCTCCAGTGGATCCAGAACTGAGGATAACAGCTGAGTGATGCCTAACGGACAGCAGATGTAATTATCAATGCTCTATTGGCTTCCTCTGGGATGTCAAGAATCAGGTTGATTTTTCTTTGATTTCTAGAAGTTTTTCATTTCATAGAATAAATTTTCTTCAGTATTCCCTGTTTCAGGCAAGAGACACTTCCATATGTTGAAAGACCTCCTATTCCTTTCAACCTATGGGCCTTGTGGAATTTTCTTACTGATGAGTGCTCAAACCAGGTCTGAGGAACTTGATTCCAAACTGCATAATTCCCTGGAGTAGTAGCCTAACTCCCTTTTAGCAGCTGCAGTGTTCACACAGTTAACCTAGGGCTCCAGGTTTATCTGTTTATGACAGATAAGGGAAGGAAAAAGATAATTCAACAATGATTTACAGCTGTCTTTTAAACCCTCAATAGCAAAACTCAGACACCATCTTTTGTCAAGATGCTCGATCCTCTTGTTAAAACGCTTTGTCACTCTTGTTTTTTCTTAAGAGAGATGAATTGGGAAGGAGTCCTCTAGACCTTTTCTCACAGCAGCTGTGTTATCACATTTGTCTGCTTGGTTACTTACAAGATGTTTTCTCAAGGCTGATTTACCTTCACTGAGCTGTTCATATGAATTTGGCCTCTCAGAGTGGCCCAGCTCAGTCAGGTCTGATGACAGTGCCAAGTAATATTCCCATTTCTCAAGTGAGCACACTTCCTCAGGAGTGCCAGGGAACCATGATGGAAATGGCAATGCAGGTTCTGTAAATTGCATGATGAATTTAGTTTGGGATCCAGTGCTTGGGAAGGGATGTCTGAAGCAGAAGCAGAGACCAAGTACAAGAACGACAACGTAACCCAAGGGGAAATATGGGAGATCCTGGAGCAGCAATATTTAGATGGTTTCATGCCTCCATCCCTATTCCAGAATAAGGCTGTTAACAGCATTCCCCACCATCAACCTCTACTTTTGGACCACCTGGATCAAATAAGAAGAAAATAAACCCCATCATTGTTCTTAGTAAGATGCTTCTTTTTTTGTTGCATGTGTTAGGAGTAGCATTTGAATAGCAATGGAAGGAATTCTGTATTTTCTACTTGTGCTGTGCAATTGCTTGTCTACAGGGTTGTATTATATAGAAAAGCCACCAATGGATAAAATTAATTTTTTCCTTAATTTTAACACTTGTATTACCTTTATATTATCTTTTAGAAGTTCTTTAAATGGTACTTTCATACTGCATGCCTATTTTGCCATTTTATTGTTTCACTATGAGGAGGAAAATGTAATGGGTTAATTTGTACTAGTAATGCCAAGGTACCTGGTAAGTTTCCATGGTCAAAAGGGTAGAAATCAAATTCTACTTGTATTGATTTTGGTCTTATTTTTATTCAGTTCTAATCCATCATGGACTTACTTTTTATTTTCTGATCACTGAGTACTGTGAAGGAGAACTCACAAATCCTTTAGGGTTATGGTAAGGGCCAAGGTAAACAGAAATGGACTCTACAGCAAATCAATTGGCTCTGAGGAAGCTCAGCCATCATCCTCCTAATACCTGGGATGGGTTTGCTGCCCTCCTGTCCCTCACAGACAGACTCTGGGATTAGGAGCTCCCAGCCCAGCCCTGTATTTTGCTAAAGGAACTTTAGCAAATCAAAGTTCCTTTTAACAAATGAAAACACTGGTCTGTTTATTCCCCACAGAGTGATGTTATTTTAAAAGGAAGAAGCAAGAACTAATGGTCTGAAGTGGTTGTGCACCTAAATGCAGTCTTTTAAAACAGGGCTGAGCTGGAGCACAAAATGCTCACAGATCTGGGTGATTACAGGAGCCTGGCTGTTGAAAGGCACTCCAACATCGAATACAGCAAAGAATATTCAGCTGAATTATTTTTTTTCTTTTATTCCCTTTTCCCCTTGATTTTTTAGTTAAATTTCTATATTTCTCTTACAACCCTTCTGAGTTTTGTGTGGCCCCAGATGATAACAGCATGCATCAAAAAACACAAAATGTCTTATGTGGGATTATTTTGTTCTTCTTTGATGAATATGTTGCAAATATAGCAGTACATTCATTTGAAGGTATTCTTCTCTCCTTCCATAATCACTATAAGAATTTTCTTAGTGAGCTACCCTTTTTTTCATCAAATTGTAGGACTGGTGAGAGTTATTTATGACAGAAATCAATGTATTCAAACAATGCCTTGATGTGGGTCTCTGCTAATTAAATCTGGATATATTCAAGATGTGATAAGCATGGTCTGTCAATTTAATCCTGATGTCTATTTTCTAGTAAATATTTGTGGCTTTCACTCCTCCATTCAGGACAGCAGGTTTTGTTGGTGTGAAGGAGAATGCAACACACTCTGTTCATTTTAGTTTTAGAGCAGTATGTACACATCAATCTGGATGGCTCTGGCTATTTCACCATATTCTTTGAGCATAAAATCTGATTTGTGTGGTTCATTAGGTAGTCTGATTTTATGCTTAGTACCTAGTCATTAATAAACCAAAATTAAATGTGAAAAGTGAATGGAGTTTGGCTAATGAAATTTTGATACAGTAAAAAAAAAATGTAGTGGGAAGGCCATTACATTTTTTCTTGTGAGGGAATGCAGATTTCCTTACAGCATTATTTAAGGAAAACAAGATTTTCTGAAACAGAATCATTTTCTGGATTGGGGCTTTTGTTTTCTTTGGTTGTATACCAAATAACTCAGGTTTACTTACAGCTTGTTTGACTCAATCATAGCTTCAGCCTGAGCCTAGATGGCCTTTCAGAAAATGTGCTTTGAGAAAATGCATTTTTTTGGGTGAGTCCATCCACAAGTAGTTTTTGTTAATCCTCAGGAGCTTGAATCCTAGCTGAGCTTGAATTTTTCTATTTCAAATGTAACATTAAATCTGAGCTTTACTTTTTTGTTTGTTTGTTTTTGGTATGGTCTATCCTCCTCTACACAATTATTTCAATTCACTGACATTGATGTAGTATATTCTTTTAGACTGAAATATTTGGTTTTAATTGTACATTTGCGCTGCTTTTGGCTGGGATAGAGTCAGTTTTCTCCATGGTAGGTGGTACAGGGTTGTGTTTTGGATTTGTGCTGGGAATGGTGTCAATAATTCAGGCATATTTTCATGGCTGCTCAGCAAAGTGGGCTGGAGGTGTGCAAAGGGTTGGGAGGGGACACAGTAGGACAGCTGACCCCAATTGGCCAAGGGGACGTTGCAGAACATAATATATCATGCTCAGCAAATAAATCTGGGGAAGAAAGAGAAAGTAGGGGAATGTTTGGAGTGATGGAGCTTTTACTTTACCTGTTAAACTCTATCCCAACCCGTAAGTTATCTTCCTTTTACTCTTCCAACTCTCTCCTTCCACCAGCAATGAGCCAGTGGCTGTGTGGGGCTTTGCTGGGGTAAAAGCCCAATAGTCCTTTCCACAACTGTGCAAAATGTATAAGAAAAAGAAAGTCAATTGTTACATAAAATTTCTTCAAAGACACATATGTATTACTAATATTGTAAATGTTAGTCTTTACCTTACAGTTTATAGTCATTGCAATGAAATTAAACCAGTATAAAACTAGTATGCTTCTGTCATTGGCAGTGAAAAACAGACAAAAAAATCAGCACAGTTTTGCTTTGCAGGGGTGTGCATCAAATTTCCAGTGTTAGGGACATTTCTGCTAGCAAAGACTGTAATCTCAGATTCTCTCCTCCTTTAAGAGGTCAGTGATAAATGCCTCTCATACTTCTGAGTTAAGCCTCTGTCAAAGTCTCTCGTGTATATTCCATTCCTTTATGATTACACTTCATATCTGTGTGGGAGAATCTCCAACAGTCACCTCAGAAATGGATTTGTATTTTCTTAATACTGCAACAGGTTCAGTATTGAGAAGACAAGAGAGGTTACTGCAGCTCAAACTTTCCAGAAAACTTGTCACTGGAATTCACTTCTGACCCAAAAGTTTGTTTCACAGCAGAAGAATAATGGATGAGCAAGAGCATTGAGCTTCTTCCCTTTCAAAATCTAATTTTAAAAGGCTGAGAAATAGTGGTTGTGGAATACTGGTGCATTTAATGTTGCTTTTCAAAGCACACCAAGGTACCAAATTACAACTTAGAAGGTTCCCCCATCAAGGAGATATGTCAAACAGAATCCAACTGAAGTCCCTACTTTTTTGTGGAACTTTGTCATTTTTCCAGCAGCTGGTGCAACACATTGACTTGCTTTAGTGTAATTAACATTCTTAAAAAGACCACTTACTACATAAAGATCTAACAATGATATCAGAGTTCAGAAAACACCAGATGGATTCTGAATCCCTTTGGAAAAACAAGAAAGCAAGCTAATATTATCAGGGCCATATCCATAGCACGATTGTATCCTGTGAAGTCACTCCAGACCGAATTCACAATGCAATTAATCTGCATGGAGAAACAGTCAGCTTGGATTTAACCTAGTAAAGTGTTAATGTCTTCAGCAACAAACCCAACTGTACTAACAAGCTGATGGTGAAGAATGATCATCAGTTTCCCTGTTTATTTAAACAGGGAGGAAAAGCAAATTGCAACATTCTACTGGTCTGAAGCCGAGTTTTCCTTCTGTCTACTTTTTATCTCAAAAATATAAGAATTCAGAAAAAACCCCAAACAACTATCATCTTTTTGATGCTGGAAAGCTGCTGAGAAATCCCTTTGGGCTTGGCAGAGGCCATCTGTCACCCACACGTGCGAGTGGCTGTCCCTCAGTTAGTGAGGGACACCAAGCACTCAGCCACAGCCAGCCCCAGCTCCTGGCAGGAGGTGACAAACTGCAGAGGGACAATTGGAAGCCCAGGAGCTCAGCTATGGCCCAGGCAAGTCTGACCACAGGCAGCTGTGGTTTCTGAAGGAGCAGCATGGCAAGGGGTGTGACAGTCACACCAGCACAGCTTGGGGCTTGGTGTGACGTCCCACACTCTTATTGTGCCAAGGAAGGAATTCCTTCACCACTTCCCTTGGGCAGGCAGCAGTTCAGCCATCCCCAGGAAAGCAGGACTCCATCATTCATTACAGAGCCTGGGGAAGACAAAATCCATCACTCCAAACATCCCCCTACTTTCTTTTTCTTCCCCAGCTTTACTTGCTGATCATGATACCTTTTGGTCTGCAATGTCCTTTGGCCAGTTGGGGTCAGCTGTCCCACTGTGTTCTCTCCCAACTCCTTGTGCACCTCCAGCCCACTTGCTGGTGATTGGGGTGAGGCAGAAAAGGCTTTGAGACATTGCAAGCTCTGCTCAGCAGCAATAAAAATATCCCTGAATTATTGACACCATTCCCAGCACAAATCCAAACCACGGCCCTGCACCACCTACTGTGGAGAAAACTGACTCTATCCCAGCCAAAAGCAGCACAAATGTACAATGAAAACCAAATATTTCAGTCTAAAAGAGCATGCTACATCAATGTCAGTGAATGGAATGCTGCAGCAGCTCAGTCTTCTAAGCTGGCCCAAATGCTTCTTTATTTTCAGTCCTGTGACTATCTAAGGTTTGGTGCTTGAGTTTATTATATGCAGTTACTTCTCTTCAGTAAGAATCCTGCACGACAGCAGCTGCAGCAGGTCAAAATAAAAACACCAACTAACAGGTTTGGAGCCTATTGTATGTGCAGGGATGCCCTGATGAAGGCAGGAATGATGCATCTGACGCCATGTTCTCAGAAAGCTAATTTATTACTTTATTATACTATATTATATTTAAAAATACTATATTAAACTCTACTAAAGAATTCAGAAAGGATGCTTATGGAAGGCTAAAAAGATAATAATGAAAACTTGTGACTCTTTCAAGAGTCAGCACAGCTTGACCCTGCTTGGCCAATGAGTGAAAACAACTCACACCACAATCCAATGAGACAATCACCTGTGGGTAAACAATCTCCAAACACATTCCACATGAGCATAACACAGGAGAAGCAAATGAGATAAGAATTGATTTCCTTTTCTCTGAGACCTCTCAGCTTCCCAGGAGAAAAATCCTGGGCAAAGGGATTTTTTCAGAGAATGTGAATGCCACAGGAGCCCACTCCCTTTCAAAGGGAATTTAAAACCTTATGTCTGGATCTGTAAGCTCATCTATCAGTCACAGAATATTTCTGGCACTTTTGCTACAGCATTTCATTGAGGTTTGTGATGTGCACTTAAGAAAAATTAACCACTGACCCAAAAACTTGGTGACTGTGGTGTCTCCTGAAATGGTGTGGCACAACAAATGAAAATGAATGAATAGTGCTGTTAATGTAAGCTCAGAAGTGATAATTAAAACTCCATGGTATGTACAATTCCCTGTTCCAGGGGAGGGAGTGAGGAGGTCTCTCTGTCAGGCTGGTGGCTGCAGAGCCCTGCTGTCAGCAGTCTGGATGAGGAGATACTTGATATTTGAAAAAGAGGTGGTGCATCCTTTCAGGTCATGTTTTTTCTTCAGACATGTGCTTATTAGTTAAAAGGTTGTTAGGAAACCACAGAGATGCCAGGCACAGGGCAGGTGCTTCATAGTAGGGCTACAATGTGTTTCAGAAGAGACACAGCATTTTACATTCCCTCCTTTTGCCAGCTGGTTGAAATTGTGCTACATTGTTTTTTGAGTCTTCAGGAAAATACATACAAGTCTGCTTTTCTACCTCTTTTAAATTATTCATCAGGGAGAACAATGAGTCATATTGAGGCCATCAGCATCAACAAACAAAATAAAAATACAAAATTAATATAGTACTTCTCAGTCTGTCAGGATTCATCTAAGGAACTTAGTGACATGCAAATACTAATTCCCAGAGATTCACAGTACACCAGAAAGGCTGAATAAGTCCATGAAGCAAAGAGCATCCAAAATTGCTATAATAAATATTGTTAAACCTCAGTGTTTTTAGAGACATGTAAAACATCAAGCTTCTGGATGTAAACCATTCACTTGGAATTAGAAACTGGGAAGATACCCAGGGGATAATAAGTCTTATTGTACTTTTTACAGCAGTAATCAAAACATAGAGGCATTGAAACATGGAGACTCCACGGGCTCATGGAAGCAGTATGATCATTTAAATTGGTAATCAACCTGTTTCTAAGTGTTCTTATCTCTAAAATGAGCTAAATATGTGCCTGTGGAATTTCATAATTTGCATTGTTGCTCACCAACCTGAAGGAAATGAGAAAATAAAAAAATGCAACACATGTTTCTCCAAAAAGACATTTGATATTCTAACAGTGCTCTCTGTTTTCATTCCTTCTCTTTTGTTTTATTTTCAAGTTTTAACTAAGCAGCATTCTTTTTCTTTAGTTTATTATTTAAATAAAGAGCCTGAGAGCTGAGATCAAGTAACAAAAATGTCATAGATGAGATTTATAAAGTTATACTGCACCATGTTATTATCCATACAAATGCCTGAGACAACAACAGATAATTGCAAAAGTGTTTTCTCTTTACATATTTTTGATTATAAGTAATTGATAACAGAGTTCAAGATAAAATCAGATAGAAATTCAGTTTGCTATTGAGATCTAAGTATGCCCAAATGTGTGCTATGAATTGGTTCTATAACCAAAGCCCTGATTTAAGAACATTATTTTTTTCCCCCTCTCTATCCTTTCAATTTACCCAATTATACATTTACTGAGACTAAATTAGTGAAAATATGTGACCGTGTCAGACTGTTTTCTCCAGCACTGTATGATCTGGGAATTTTGTCTTTTTTTTCAGAAGAAATACCAAAGAGCAGTGAAAGAAAATGAGCAATTACAAACAAATAATTAAACATTACTTCAAGCTGAGTGTTTCTGAGAAAACTCAAAAATTATTAGTCACATGACATGCTAGATATTGCATAGGATCACATTAGGAGCTGTTTCTTCACCTCTCCTTCCCAGTTCACCAGCAAAGAGACAAGACAGAACTCCCATTTATGGATAAAGAAAAGCAGCATGGAATGCAATACTTCCACTTCTTTGTAGAGTTTATGCAATATTCTTCTGAGGAAATGAAAACAAAATAACTCTGTTTGCATGAGCATCAGATACTTCAAATTATGGAGAAGCATTTTCTAAATTCCTGTGATTTACATTTTGACCAGTATACTTTGAGAAATAAGTACACCATCATCATACAGATCAACCAGTGCAAGGAATTCATAAACAAGGACAAAAATAAGAGAAAATAACACCAGCAACTGCAGCATCTTTGCATTGAAAGTCACAGAGATGCTTTTCTTGTGCAGAATGAGCAACAATATATCAAATAGAAATGGGCACCAGGAGTGACAATATTTGGAATTGCCTAGAAGCCAAAGAAAACAAAGACATGGCTCTTGACTTGCATACGAGACCTGACAGGATCCCAGATTTTCTGGCAACCAAAACAGTTCTTGGTTTGGTTTCAGGTCATAACAGAAAGATGGCAAGGAAGGTTATTTTTGTTCTTTGCTCTGGACAAAATTCTTCTATATTTGTTTTAAAATGGCCTGGATTTCCACAAGTGCTTAGAAACTTTTTCTAGGACTTTGAAGTAGCTCAAAATACTTTTTACAGGTTCTTGCACAAATACTGTAGCATTGGTTTTGACTTAGCTTAACATTTTAGTTTAATGCTTTAGACTATAAAATTATTCCTCCTCTATAGTCAGTTTGACTCCCAGCAGGGTTTAAGTAGGAGAAAAAAGTTTCTGGGAGGAAATAGAGAAATCAAGTGGATAAGCTTTAGCAGTAAAATGCTATTAAATAATGGATACCAGGGACAATGTTAAGATTTATTTTCTGCATAGGTATGGAAGGCAATGGATAAAAAAGCACTTGCAGGCAAGATAGATAAGCCTGCAATTTCAGTTCTGGCAAACCTACACTGTGACAAAAACAAATTGTTTCAAGTTTGCTGTACCTCAGTCTCCAGTTCAGAGCAGCTAGCCAGAGCCTCTTCCCTCCTAAGAAATCTCGCTTCTCCTGAATCCTGGGTTTCCATGGTTATGTGAAAACACACATATAATTTCTTCTATCAGGTAAAATACCTGGGAAGGCTCCTGATGATTATGTATGTGAAGAGGCCATTGATTAAATGTTTCTCTCTAAGAAAATATCTGTATGGCCATGCACAATTTCTGCTCACTCCAGTCTTTCAGTTGGGGTAAAACCAGCACAAAACCATTGGGCTGCCTTACTGAAAGAGCTTCTTGCAGGAGTAGCTGGCAAAATTTTAAATGTTGTTGGGTTTTTTATATGTGTGTGTGTGGTTTTTATTTTTGTATTTGGTATATTTTGGAGGTTTTGTTTGTTTTGGTTTTTTTGGGTTTTTTGCCTCTTCTAGCCTTTGCTTTACACTAATTCTTGTCATCACAGGTGTCAGGGAAGAGAATAAAAATAGAATCAAATTGAGAGTCAGATAAATGAAATTACTTGTCTAAGGATCTTCACAATGATGCAGCCAGAAACTGAATCCAAGTCCTTGCAGTTATCTGCTATGCGAAAGTGATTATATGACTACCTGATATTTCTCATTGTGTTATTCTTTTGCCTGGATTTAAGAGAACTGTTCTCTTCTCTGTAATCATTGCCATTTTCCTGAAACATCCTCTCAAAATCTGTAGTTGAGGTCCCAACCTGCCTTTTTTTTTCGCCTGTCTAGTGAGAGATTCAGCCCAGTAGGATCTGGTCCCACAGCAATCTTCAAAAGAAGCTGCTAATTGCATTGTGTGAGTAAACAGATGTACTGTCAAATGCTTAAGCTAAGAGTACACACACAGCCCCATGTTCAGAGCCTTTCTGTGCTCTGCAGCCTAATTGAAAAAATACTCTGAAATTCCCTCTGCAGCCCAGTGAAATCTGTGGATCCTGGACTATCTGTCAGGTAGATGTTAATTGAAAATAAGGCAAATGTGTGAGAGACATGGAACATTCTTTCTCTGGTAAAAATGAGGCTATGGGATGGAAATTATGGTGTCTGCCTTGATGGCAGGCCCTTTGGATCAGAGGCTTAAAGGAAACCTGCAAAGTTAGGTCCTTTCAAAAGGTGATTTCCAAAGTAAATCTGTCACAAATGCACTGAAGTCTGTGACAAAGTGCTTTTTGCTGGACTGAATTTTTGTGGTGTTCAGGGGAAGCAAACAAGTAGTTTCTAAACCTGGCATGTGTTTGTCATCATGGTCTAAAAGGGGGGCTTTACTGGTAGGAAGAAGCAGAACTTCACCCCCCTGTCTCAAGCATCCTCTGGAAGGATTGCCCTGCTGGCTTTGGGGTTGAATAGAAGGGAGGCAAAGGGCTGTGGTAATGAAATGTCCTTGTCCCCATGGTTAGGAGTGACTTCATACGCTATTCTGTTTCCAGAGGAAATTCTCCTACTAATATCCTGCTGGCAGATTTTCTCCTGATTAGAATTCATTCTGTCCCCTAGAGATGCAATGTTTGTGATGTGTCCCCACGGGGAATGCAGAAATGCTGCATCAGAAGGGGCTCCTCAAGCAAAGATGTACCAGCTCTGAACTATACAATGCAGACACCATTCTATTTTCTCTTTGCTGCCTATCTCTTCTCAGAAAACAGCAGCCTACAGCTCTGAACATCCTTTTGTAGAGACCACTTTTGTCATTTCTATTGTTAGTGCAATTCTTTTAAGATAAACTCCTTATGATTAAGGACCTTCAATGGCTATGCAGCAGAATCATGCCCTCTAAATCAACAACTGCTGCTCAGAATATTCTCATACAGAGAAAAACAAAGCAGAACCCTCCTCCCCCAACTAAATCCCTCACAGGGGACATAACTTTGGAGTAAATTAATGTGGTGGTGTGCACAGGGGTCCCAGGATGAGGGAAGAGATGAGAATGTTGACTCCATGTTTCAGAAGGCTTGATTTATTATTTGATGATATATATTATATTAAAACTATACTATGAGAATAGAAGAAAGGATTTCATCAGAAGGCTAGCAAGGAATAGAAAAGGAATGATAGCAAAGGCTTGTGGCTGACCGAGACAGTCTGAGCCAGCTGACTGTGATTGGCCATTAATTAGGAACAACCACATGAGACCAATCACAGATGCACCTGTTGCAT